>CAKJTW010000140.1:1200000-1694007 GCA_917880005.1 Nanger dama
ATTTTCAGGAGTTTTAACAGTAATACTACTTGCCAAAATATGGAACTATATAAAAATTTTTAGTCTATGAGAATAGTTTATACTCTATGGAAAGTTGAATAAAATTTGTATCCTACTGTTGTGTGTGAAAATTGTATACATCTTAATTAGTTGAATTGTTTTATAGATTTCTTCAGATTTACTGTGTCCTTCTACTTCTCTGTCTATTCATTCTATTAATTTTTGAGAGTTTAATATTGATAATCCAACTAAAAATCTTAATTTATCTACTTAATTTATATATGTGAAAAACAATTATATAGTGGAACTATATGTAACCTGGGCTTTCCTGGTAGCTCAGCTGGTAAAGAATCCACCTGCAGTGCAGGAGACTCCAGTTCAATTCCTGAGTCAGGAAGATACCCTAGAAAAGGGATAGACTACCCACTGCCGGGGTCCAGCCCCAGCAGGATCCAGGGATACCCTTAGGATGAACGGCGTCGGGCATCAAGAAAGGAAAGAAAGAATGAAAGGAGAGGAAGAGGTTGAAATTCCTTGGTTTTCACAGAAAGCCAATAAAGCCTCTGCATGGGGCTTGCACTGTTCACAGAAGCCTCAGGCGCCCTCTCGATGGGGCGAAGGCGCAGAACACCTTCTCAAGAGGGTCTTAGAAGCCCAGGCAGGAAAGTGAACTCAGAGAGCTTCTGCGCTCCAAGGGATCAACCTGAAAAAGGAAGGGAGAGAGAGAGAGAGAGAGAATGGCATGGGGAGACCAAGTGTAGATGAAGCGAGGCCCGTAACTTTATTTTCAAAGGGAGCTTTTATACCCTAAGTTGTACATAGAGAATAATGGAAGATGCAGAGTCATGCAGGGTCAGCAGTCCTGACCCTTATCGAGACCAGGCTTTCTTTCTGCATACCTTTCCATATACAAAGGTCTTATGTGATTTACATCATCTTCCGGCCAGGAGGCCTGTTAACAGTTTATGACTCTTCTGATAAAGGTTAGTCAAACAAAAACTTATTTTCTCTAAAGGTAATTTTTTTTCCTAAAGTCTGGTGCCACTCTCAGAAAATACTAAATAAAGTTACATTTTTCATAGATCAAAGGTATAGTGGGTTACAACAAAGAGAGAATTTATTAACTCGAGGTCTAATGTTAGTATCAAGGCTACTACTCATTTTTCTATATATCAACTACATTAATTAATGCACTCCTGGGTACACAACGAATAAAAGATATGAAAACTTGGCAGCAATCACTGGCTCAACAATGAAACCCTTCACCAGTACTATTTTAATAATTTTTAACTCCTCAAAAGGCTCTATATTTTTAGAATGTTTTAAGCTTCCCATGCCTCTTGTAGTTGGGAGGCTGTGAACAATCACATGCATAGTTGTAAGTGTCCAGATAAACCTGTCAGGCAATTTAGAAAGCCATCCGAGGGGTTTAAATCGAAACACTCCTATTATGCCCAGGAGACTTATTAACTAGAGCTCTACGTTGATTTCCTTCAGAGAAAGGTGGTCGCGGTTAGCCCCCGTTAATGTCAGAGGAGTTGGTGAGAGGCATAAAATAGTAAGACAGACAGATTCTTGTTTTGGGGGTAGATGCTCAAGCAGGTCCAGGGGATCCCTCGAGTCCTGATCCACCTTGCCTGTCAGGTCTCTTCTGCATGACCTTGTCATGGGTGGGATCTCCTGTGCTGGCTCCCAGAAACCCACTCCAGTATTCTTGGGCTTCCCTAGTGGCTCACATGGTAAAGAATCCACCTGCAGTATGGGAGACCTGTGTTCAATCCCTGGGCTGGGAAGATCCTCTGGAGGAGGGCATGGTAACCCACTCTAGTAGTCTTGCCTGGAGAATTCCATGGACAGAGGAGCCTGACAGGCTGCAGTTTATGGGGTTGCAAAGAGTCGGACACCTTGTTCTATATTTTCCAAGTCTCCTGTAAATGTGGTATCGTACTTTCATAATTTAAAAAGAAAAAAATTATTTTTAATTTTAAACTTTCATTTTAGGGCCTTCCTTGGTGGTATGGTGGTTAAGAATCTGCCTTGCAGTGTAGGGGTCATAGGTTCCATCCTGGATCCCACACGCTGTGGGGCAACTACTGAGCCTGAGAGCCAGAACTAAGACCCAATGCAGAACAAAAATAAAGAAATATTAAATTAAATTCATTCCCCACCCATAGTATAATGCTCATAGATAAACATTGGACAGTAGTATGCTTCCTGGTAAGCCAGTTCTTCTTTTCTTTTAAGGTCAGTATTTGAGTTTCCCTTTCATTCACACAAATATGCAGTCATCAGCTGTGCTCCCACACAACACATGAATATTCCCTGAGTGCCAGTCAGACCTCTTCTCAGTCCTGACCTTTCCTCACATAGGACCTTGATGAGAATGGGAACACTTATTCCTAGCACATTTCAGTTGTTCTCTGAAAATTCCCAGTTTTCACAGCACTTCACCCATCTCTCCATCTTCCACATGTTACAATTCACTAGAAAGAATAACCCCTCTTCATTTATTGAACAAGTTCTTCATCAAGACCCAAAGAAGTGCAACCATGATGACTCAGAATCTATTTCTAGGGGGATATCTGAATATTAGTAACATGATTACTTGACCCAGTTCACTTCTTACTGCTCTTGCTTAGAAAGTTTTCTTTCTAAATTCTTGATTTTTTGGGTATCATTTTTAACATACACAGTTTGGATGGGTGATCATGGTTAAGAGTATGTTTTTTTCAGACTGTAGGTTCAGGCTCAAACCCTTTTTGTCTCACTTAGTTTCTTTGTCAGTTGAGATCCTGCCCAGTAACCCTATTTCCCTGCATTGAAAATATGTGATAATTTTCCTCAAACTTTTTAAAAGAACTTAAGATTGTTAGATGGCTTAGAATACAGCATGTTTTATAGTAAAGGCTCAAAAGTTACTTTTGCATAAAGATACATTAATATTCTATAATATTTATTATGACATCCTTTGTATTATATCTTGAATGCTTTCCTATCATACTTTATTCTCAACAAAATAGTCTATGACCTTTTAATAAAGTTACAAGCTGCTTACTCTTTATTACATGTGATTTGGAGCCAATGAACTGGATATTTAAGGGCACTGCATAAGTAGTAAATTGTTCTATTTATTCCATTTTACTTTCACTGCAGAATATTTCATTTATAAATATTTAAGTATGATTCACATATGGTGGATACATCTTCATGGGTATATTGTTTTTAGAAGAAAAAAACCACACCTTTTATTAGCAAACTCTTCACTTTATACTGTATTGAATTTGCTCAAATTCATGTCCATTGAGTCGGTGATGCTATCTAACAATGTTATCCTCTGTCACCTCCTTCTCCTCTTGCCTTCAATCTTTTCCAGCATCAAGGTCTTTTCCAGTGAGTGGCCAAAGTATTGGAGCTTTAGCATCAGTCCTTCCAATGAATATTCAGGATTTATTTCCTTTAGGATTGACTGGTTTTGTGTGTGTGTATAATTGATTCAATTAATTGTACACCTGAAACTAACAGAACATTGTGAATCAACCGTACTCCAATGAAATTTTTTAAAGCAAAGACATGGTAGTGTGGGGGAACTTTTGTACTTGGGGGTAGGGGTGGGGATGGGTGTAGGGTACTGCTGGTCATGAGAGGATCCAGATCTTTTAAGGGGTTGGGATAAATGACACTATCAAGGGACTCAGCTATATATATATGTGTGTGTGTGTGTGTGTGTGTGTGTGTGTGTGTATCCGTATATATATGTATGTATATATATCCATTCTCCCCCAAACTCCTGTCCCATCCAGGCTGCCACATGACATAGAGCAAGAGTTCCCTGTGTTATACAGTAGGACGTTTCTGTTTTGTAAATGAGTTCAGTGGTATCATTTTTTCAGATTCCAAATATAAGTGATATCTAATATTTGTCTTTTTCTGACTTATTCACTTATGATAATTTCCAGGCCCATTCATTTTTTTCTTTAATTTTATTTTCCCAACAGTGTTCTGTATTCTTTGGATAATTCAGTTCAGTTTGTGTTACTAGTTCAGATGCGCTAAATCCTCAGTAGATCTACACTTGAAATTTCCTGAAGACTTTCCCCTAGGTGTCTGGGCCAAACCATTTTAAGGTAATACCTAGTTGATCCACATCTGTGTATGCTGTCTACATACCCAACATGAAGGACAATTCACATACAGCTTTCTTTCTGAGGTCACAGAAAACAACTGACCTTTTTTACTTTGTTAATCAAGAAAAGCTTATTCTCACCAGCTTAATTCTTCAGCAAGGCTCAGGTGCTAAAGGAGATGAGTAATTAGTTTATTTACATCAGTATGATATTTCATTACTGACTAATCATGAACATAAAAACCATGATGCTGTGCAAAGATTTTTTTTTCATGATCACCAGAGAGATGGCAAAATAGAAAACATTTTTCTTAGTATTGATGTTGTGGAGCGAGAAGGGTGCTATGGGGCTCCAGGGCACAGAAGCCTTTTGTTTCTCATTTCTTACAGGCAAGACTACAGCTTCCATGACCTTCCATGACTTCCAAGGGCAGAAGAGTTGCTAATTAAAGAAGGATGCTCCCACTCGGTCAGTCCTGGCCAACTCTTTAGTGACCCAATGGACTATGGCCCACTAGGCTCCTCTGTCCATAGAATTTCCCAGACAAGAATACTGGGGTGGGTTGCTTTTTCCTCCTCCAGGGGATCTCCCTGACACAGGGAGTCTCCTGCATGGCTAGTAGATTCTTTACCATTGCATCACCTCCAATCAAAGGAGGAGCAGCCAGGAAACCAACTAAGGGAAGATTAAGGGATCAGAGGGGTTCATCAAGGAGGCCAGACCAGCTAAAACCATGCACACTATCTAAGCTTGTCAGCAACTCCATCCTTTTGCAACTTTGTAGAAGAAAAGTACTAATACTGCCTTGATCCTTATCATATATCCCCAGCCTGACAATATAACCTCTCCTGCTCACCAGGGAGAGGGCCTAATGTGTTCCCTCTTAGCCTGGCAAATATGTAAAGCCAATCTTTCTCTGCCATAAATCTGTATTTGTATTTCAAGTATTTTGGTTTGGCATCAATGCACAGAGAGCCAAGAGTTTGGCATGAATATAACCTCTGGGTTCTTATTTAATTTAACAGCAATCCCGACCTCTGACTTGGTTCAGAAGAACATCTTTCAACAGGTACTGATGTCTCTAGGATGTGACAGGACCAGACTGACACAGCCCTACAGGAACAGACAGGGCCATTCACCAATGTTCTAAGGTACATACACCGAGGTTTTCAGGCATTCATTGTTGTTTTATTATTATTGGTTTAATATTTCTAATGTTCCATTTTTGAGAAGTGTATTTATCATTTTTGACTTTTGCTTGGTGTTATAGTTTATGATGACAAAATTGAAGCTTACTTCAGAACCTGCAGTTATGGAAAATAGCAAAGGTTAAAGAATTCTCCCACTTCACTTCCAGGAAAAGGCTTACTGCCTAGAGCCACTTTTCCCCATTAACACTGCATTAAGACTCACACTTAAAAAAAAAAAAAGGCTCACACTAGGCCCTTTGTTTACCTCTGAAAAAAACAGACACTCTAGTTTCCCAGTCTTGGCCCTAGCAATGATTTATTGTTGTTGTTTAGTCACTAAGTCGTGTCTGACTCTTTGCAACCCTGTGGACTGCAGCAGGCCAGGCTTCTCTGTCTTGCACTATCTCCTGAAGTTTGCTCAGATTCATGTGCATTGAGTCGGTTATGTTATCTAACCATGTCATCTGCTGCTCCCTTGTCCTTCTGCCCTCAATCTATCCCAGCATCAAGGTCTTTTCCAATCAGTCTGATGTTTGCATTAGGTGGCCAAAGTATTGGAGCTTCAGCATCTAGTCCTTCCAATGAATACTCAGGATTGATTTCCTTCAGGAAGGACTAGTTTGATCTCCTTGTTGTTCAAGGAACTCAAGACTTCTCCAGCACCACAATCCAAAAGTATCAATTTTTCTATGGTCAGTCTTCTTTATGGACCAAGTCTCACATCCATACCTGCTACTGGAAAAATGATAGCTTTGACAATAGGGACCCTTGTTGGCAAACTTATGCCTTTGCTTTAAAATACACTGATAACTTATCATACCATACCTTTTAAGGAGCAACTGTTTTAACTTCCTAGCTGCAGTCACCTTCAGCAGGGATTACAGCAGTGAATTGCTGCGCCCCAAGGAATGGCAAGCCACTTCAATATTCTTGCCTTGAGAACCCCATGAACAGTATGAAAAGGCAAAATGATAGGATACCAAAAGAGGAACTGCCCAGGTCATTAGGTGCTCAATATGCTACTGGAGGTCACTGGAGAAATAACTCCAGAAAGAACGAAGGGATGGAGCCAAAGCAAAATCAATACCCAGTCGTGGATGTGACTGGTGATAGAAGCAAGATCCGATGCTGTAAGAGCAATATTGCATAGGAACCTGGAAGGTCAGGTCCATGAATCAAGGCAAATTGGAAGTGGTCAAACAAGAGATGGCAAGTGTGAATGTCAACATTCTAGGAATCAGTGAACTAAAATGGACTGGAATGGATGAATTTAACTTAGATGACCATTATATCTACTACTGCAGGCAGGAATCCCTCTGAAGAAATGGAGTAGCCATCATGGTCAACAAAAGAGTCAGAAATGCAGTACTTGGATACAATCTCAAAAAGGACAGAAAGATCTCTGTTCGTCTCCAAGGCAAGCCACACAATATCACAGTTATCCAAGTCTATACCCCAACCAGTAACACTGAAGAAGCTGAAGTTGAACAATTTTATGAAGACTTACAAGACCTTTTAGAACTAACACCAAAAAAAGATGTCCTCTTCATTATAGGGGGCTGGAATGCAAAAGTAGGAAGTCAAGAAACACCTGGAGTAACAGGCAAATTTGGCCTTGGAATGTGGAATGAAGCAGGGCAAAGACGAATAGAGTTCTGCCAAGAAAATGAACTGGTCATAGCAAACACCCTCTTCCAACAACACAAGAGAAGACTCTACACATGGACATCACCAGATGGTCAACACTGAAATCAGATTGATTATATTGTTTGCAGTCAAAGATGGAGAAGCTCTATACAGTCAACAAAAAACAAGACCAGGAGCTGACTGTGGCTCAAATGATGAGCTCCTTATTACCAAATTCAGACTCAAAATGAAGAAAGTAGGGAAAACCACTAGACCATTCAGGTATGACCTAAATCAAATCCCTTATGATTATACAGTGGAAGTGAGAAATAGATTTAGGGGCCTAGATCTGATAGATAGAGTGCCTGATGAACTATGGAATGAAGTTCCTGACATTGTACGGGAGACAGGGATCAAGACCATCCCCATGGGAAAGAAACGTAAAAAAGCAAAATGGCTGTCTGAGGAGGCCTTACAAATAGCTGTGAAAAGAAGAGAGGCGAAAAGCAAAGGAGAAAAGGAAAGATATAAGCATCTGAATGCAAAATTCCAAAGAATAGCAAGAAGAGTTGAGAAAGCCTTCTTCAGCGATCAATGCAAAGAAATAGAGGAAAAGAACAGAATGAGAAAGACTAGCGATCTCTTCAAGAAAATTAGAGATACAAAGGGAACATTTCATGCAAAGATGGGCTCGATAAAGGACAGAAATGATATGGACCTAACAGAAGTAGAAAATAATAAGAAGAGGTGGCAAGAATACACGGAGGAACTGTACAAAAAAGATCTTCACGACCCAGATAATCATGATGATGTGATCACTAATCTAGAGCCAGACATCTTGGAATGTGAAGTCAAGTGGGCCTTGGAAAGCATCACTACGAACAAAGCTAGTGGAGGTGATGCCATTCCAGTTGAGCTATTTCAAATCCTGAAAGATGATGCTGTAAAAGTGCTGCACTCATAATGCCAGCAAATTTGGAAAACTCAACAGTGGCCACAGGACTGGAAAAGGTCAGTTTTCATTCCAATCCCAAAGAAAGGCAATGCCAAAGAATGCTCAAACTACTGCACAATTGCACTCATCTCACATACTAGTAAAGTAATGCTCAAAATCCTGCAAGCCAGGCTTCAGCAATATGTGAACCATGAACTCCCTGTTGTTCAAGCTGGTTTTAGAAAAGGCAGAGGGACCAGAGATCAAATTGCCAACATCTGCTGGATCGTGGAAAAAGCAAGAGAGTTCCAGAAAAACATCTTTTTCTGCTTTATTAACTATGCCAAAGTCTTTGACTGTGGGGATCACAATAAACTGTGGAAAATCCTGAGAGAGATGGGAATACCATGCCACCTAACCTGAGTCTTGAGAAATCTGTGTGCCGGTCAGGAAGCAATAGTTAGAACTGGACATGGAACAACAGACTGGTTCCAAATAGGAAAAGGACTACGTCAAGGCTGTATATGGTCACCCTGTTTCTTTAACTCTTATGCAGAGTACATCATGAGAAACGCTGGACTGGAAGAAATACAAGCTGGAATCAAGATTGTCAGGAGAAATATCAATAATGTCAGATATGCAGATGACACCACCCTTATGGGAGAAAGTGAAGAGGAGCTAAAAAGCCTCTTGATGAAAGTGAAAGAGGAAAGCAAAAAAGTTGGCTTAAAATTCAACATTCAGGAAAAGGAGATCATGGCATCCAGTCCCATCACTTCATGGGAAATAGATGGGGAAACAGTGGAAACAGTGTCAGACTTTATTTTTCTGGGCTCCAAAATCACTGCAGATGGTGACTGCAGCCATGAAATTAAAAGACGCTTACTCCTTGGAAGGAAAGTTATGAGCAACCTAGATAACATATTCAAAAGCAGAGACATTACTTTGCCGACTAAGGTCCGTCTAGTCAAGGCTATGGTTTTTCCTGTGGTCATGTATGGATGTGAGAGTTGGACTGTGAAGGAGGCTGAGCGCCAAAGAATTGATGCTTTTGAACTGTGGTGTTGGAGAAGACTCTTGAGAGTCCCTTGGACTGCAAGGAGATCCAACCAGTCCATTCTGAAGGAGATCAACCCTGGAATTTCTTTGGAAGGAATGATGCTAAAGCTGAAGCTCCAGCACTTTGGCCACCTCATGTGAAGAGTTGACTCACTGGAAAATACGCTGATGTTGGGAGGGATTGGGGGCGGGAGGAGAAGGGGCCGACCGACGATGAGATGGCTGGATGGCATCACGGACTCGATGGACGTGAGTCTGAGTGAACTCCGGAAGATGGTGATGGACAGGGAGCGTGCTTCGATTCATGGGGTCGCAAAGAGTCGGATATGACGGAGTAACTGAACTGAACTGAACTGTGGCCCCGCCACACCCTCCCAAGCTCCCCACGCAGGATTGGCTTCGCTTCAAGAACTGTTTATTGACGCCACCGCCAGGCCGCTAGGCCATTTCACTGAGTGTGAGCCTGGCATCACATACACCGGGAAGCAGAGAGTGGCGAGTGGACATCTCAGTGCAATGAGTTTGTCTTTCTAGTCAAACTTGCGCCTCGCAGTCTCTTTTCCTCAGTACCGCGGGCCTGATGGTCACTACTGAGTATATATCCACGTGCCTGCCCGACCACCTGCAGCAAATTCAGATGTCTCCTTAACGGCGTAGTGGCTCCTCCCCTTTGTTTTAAAGTTGCCATGAAGCCAAGTCCTACTTTCAGACAGTTGAGACACCCGTTTTGCACCCCTTTGCTGCTGAAAACAGTTGACCTCACTGACCTCTCTGCCTTCCTTGCAGCACATAAAATTCTCTTCCACGAGGTGGTTTATTGGCTCCGCAGCCTTGCCCACTCGGCCTCTGGTGGCCGCACCACTCCCCAGTCCTGGGATTCTGGAGAGCCGGCCCCGCTCCTGAGACATCCTCTTCCTAGCCACTATCCTCAGGTCTCCTCAGGCGGGTCCTACTGGCCCTCAGGCCTTGCCTTCATAGTGACCATTCCGCTGACACCATGTGGGGTTCAATTCAGTTCAGTCGCTCAGTCGTGTCTGACTCTCTGCGAGCCCATGAATCGCAGCACGCCAGGCCTCCCCTGTCCATCACCGTCTCCCAGAGTTCACCCAGACCCACGTCCATTGAGTCCGTGATACCATCCAGCCATCTCATCCCCTGTCGTCCCCTTCTCCTCCTGCCCCCAATCCCTCCCAGCATCAGCGTCTTTTCCAGTGAGTCAACACTTCACATGAGGTGGCCAAAGTACTGAAGTTTCAGCTTTAGCATCATTCCTTCCAAAGAAATCCCAGGGTTGATCTCCTTCAGAATGGACTGGTTGGATCTCTTTGCAGTCCAAGGGACTCTCAAGAGTCTTCTCCAACACCACAGTTCAAAAGCATCAATTCTTCGGTGCTCAGCTTTCTTCACATTACAACTCTCACATCCATACATGACCACTGGAAAAACCATAGCCTTGACTAGACAGACCTTTGTTGGCAGAGTAATGTCTCTACTTAGTACAGAGTTTAAGCGGAGTTGTTTTGTTGTGTAATCATCAGCTCTGGGCTTAAAGAAAAAAGTTTGTCCTTTTCTTCTCCTTGATAATTCCAGACCACTTTCTATTCTCCTTGAGAGCCCCAGACCCCTTTCTCCTCCTTGGTTACCCGGGACTTCTCAACCTACCTCAGAATTGACTCTCTCAGCTCTTTGGCCAAAGAGAAGTTTGTTTATCAAAGTCCCAGAGGAAGCTTAACCTTTCCCCGAGTCCTCAGCCTGTCCTTCAACATGTATCATGTATTCTTTCACCTGCCAGTGGCGTTGCAGCTCCATCAGACAAAGGCAAGGTTTGTATCCACAATACTCGCCATCTCCCTGCTGTGAGCTGGTTGTTCTTGAGTGTGAGGAGCATAAGGTGGGCTGCCTTGCCCCCTCTTCTCTCCTTGTGGGCTTGGATGTATTGGCTACTCAATTCTTAGTCCATATAGATCACAGCTAATGCTCCAAGCGTCTAACCCCTGATCCGGTGCTGCTTTCATCACAGTTGTCATATTTGGAAGATAGAATCAGAAAATGGGAAAGTACGGGCTGCTCTTTAATTTTATCTGGCACCTCAGAACCTGTAATGAACTGTCTTAGTTTCTGTCTGCCTCTTGAGATTGCTTAGCCATTTCTGCTATTCTCCTTTTGCTGCCATACATGCCAGGCTGTGTGGAATAAGCTGGTGGATTGGATCTTCTGTGCCTGTTACTTAGAAAACTGTAAGGACAGCAGTCCAACAAAGGGAATATGTGTGAATCTTTCAGGGTCTTAGCTTGGCATCTCTGGGTAGACCAAATAGTCCCATCTCAAGGTCTCTGGAGAAGGAAATGGCAACCCACTCCAGTATGCTTGCCTGGAAAATCCCATGGACCGAGGAGCCTGGTAGGCTACAGTCCATGGGGTTGCAAAGAGTCGGACACGACTGAGCAAATTCACTAAATTCACTTCACTAATTCAAGGTCTTAGGATATGAGACCCCCACATCTCATAGTTTTCCACTCCTGTACTGGTCTATCCAATATGGGAGTGTAGACTCTTCCTGACTTTGCCTTCTCCTTAGTTTGTATAATTTTTCCTTTTAAATTTGATTTGGAAGTATGTGGCTCTAGGGTGTGAAGTCATGTCCAGTTTCTTTGCTGTGGTAATCAGCCTGTGTTTACAGGGCAGCTCCTCATGGACTCTCTGTGGTGTGGGTATACTGGGTAAGAGAAAATTTTTAAAGGAGAATACTTTCCCTTATTTGTTGTAATATTTTCCTGCTGTATAAAGAATTACCACTTGAAGCTACTTAGTATAGTGGTCAACGTGTTCTGTGATATGAGAAAGTATCTGAAGACCTTGACCTGTACATCTTTTCTGGCTTTGCGTGATGTCAGAGAAGCCTGAGTGAAGGGCACTGTGATAGTGTTGTTCACGTGTACTATCACCATGCCCTTTGAGCCTCACCAAGAGGTGTAGGAACTTCTCCTGACAAGGGTACTGTCCAGGTTCACACCCTCACATTTGTGAGGCTGTTGGCTAAACTGTTGCTGATGCTGCATGCTGGTCACCTGGGTGCTACTGATCATTTTGCCTCCACACTTAGTATTGTAGCAACGTAATGACAGAGCTTATGTAGTGGAGTGATAACTTCAGTGAGGAACCATCATTTGTTTTTTTTTCAAGGCATAGCTACTTTCCTTTTTTAATATTTTTACACATTATAAATGATTGTCTTTTATATTTGTCATTAAGTTTCTATTTTATGTTACACTTTGTATTTTATTTGCCATATGTGGGATGGTTGGTTAAGAAAGCTCCCCCACCTCTGCGGTGGAATTGGTGATCAGTACTTTTAGAGTTCTTTATGTAATCTTGATGTTAAACTAATATTGAATGTGTGCTTGGCAATTTTTTGGTATTATAGTGTACATTGTTTTTTCACTGCTGATGATGGTTTACTGCACAATATTTGATAATTAAGATGTGTGCAATTTAGTTCTTTTTATTTTGTTGGCATGAGCTTTTGGTGTTGTATCTGATAAATCATTG
Organism: Nanger dama; assembly: GCA_917880005.1. NCBI lineage: Eukaryota > Metazoa > Chordata > Mammalia > Artiodactyla > Bovidae > Nanger > Nanger dama. The sequence continues at coordinate 1,212,483 of CAKJTW010000140.1, forward strand.
GTGAATCCACTGTCCAGAATCATTTTTAGGTTGCCCATACGAAATTATGGATGCTAGGCAAACATACTGTGATAATCGTTTCACAGTATACGTATCAGTTAATTTTTTTCTCTGTAGCTTAAACTTCAGTTCAGTTCAGTCATTCAGTCATGTCTGACTCTTTGTGACCCCATGAATCGCAGCATGCTAGGCCTCCCTGTTTATCACCATCTTCCAGAGTTCACTCATATTACGTCCATTGAGTCCGTGATGCCATCCAGCCATCTCATCCTCGGTCATCACCTTCTCCTCCTGCCCCCAATCCCTCCCAGCATCAGCATCTTTCCCAGTGAGTCAACTCTTCACATGAGGTGGCCAAAGTACTGGAGTTTCAGCTTTAGCATCATTCCTTCCAAAGAAATCCCAGGGCTCATCCCCTTCAGAATGGACTGGTTGGATCTCCTTGCAGTCCAAGGGGCTCTTGAGAGGCTTCTCCAACACCACAGTTCAAAAGCATCAATTCTTTGGCACTCAGCCTTCTTCACGGTTCAACTTTCACATCCATACATGACCACAAGAAAAACCATAGCCTTGACTAGATGGACCTTAGTCGGCAAAGTAATGTCTCTGTTTTTGAATATGCTACAGAGGTTGGTCGTAACTTTTCTTCCAAGAAGTGTCTTTTAATTTAATGGCTGAAGTCACCATCTACAGTGATTTTGGAGCCCAGAAAAATAAAGTCTGACACTGTTTCCACTGTTTCCCCATCTATTTCCTATGAAGTGATTGGACCGGACGCCATGATCTTCATTTTCTGAATGTTGAGCTTTAAGCCAACTTTTTTTCGCGCTCCTCTTTCACTTTCTTCAAGAGGCTTTCTAGCTCCTCTTCACTTTCTCCCATAAGGGTGGTGTCATCTGCATATCTGAGGTTATTGATATTTCTACCAGCAATCTTGATTCCAGGTTGTATTTCCTCCAGCCCAGCGTTTCTCATGATGTACTCTGCATAGAAGTTAAATAAACAGGGTGACAATATACAGCCTTGACGTAGTCCTTTTCCTATTTGGAACCAGTCTGTTGTTCCATGTCCAATTCTAACCGTTGCTCCTGACCCGCATACAGATTTCTCAAGAGGCAAGTCAGGTGATCTGTTATCCCCATTACTTTCTGAATCTTTCACAGTTTATTGTGATCCACACAGTCAAACGCTTTGGCATAGTCAGTAAAGCAGAAATAGATGTTTTTCTGGAAGTCTTGCTTATTCCATGATTCAGTGGATGTTGGCAATTTGATCTCTGGTTCCTCTGCCTTTTCTAAAACCAGCTTGAACATCAGGGAGTTCATGGATCATGTATTGCTGAAGCCTGGCTTGGAGAATTTTGAGCATTACTTTACTAGCATGTGAGATGAGTGCAATTGTGCAGTAGTTTGAGCATTCTTTGGCATTGCGTTTCTTTGGAATTGGAATGAAAACTGACCTTTGCAGTCCTGCAGTCACTGCTGAGTTTTCCAAATTTGCTGGCATAATGAGTGCAGCACTTTCACAGCATCATCTTTCAGGATTTGAAATAGCTCAACTGGAATGGCATCACCTCCACTAGCTTTGTTCGTAGTGATGCTTTCCAAGGCCCACTTGACTTCACATTCCAAGATGTCTGGCTCTAGATTAGTGATCACATCATCATGATTATCTGGGTTGTGAAGATCTTTTTGTACAGTTCTTCCGTGTATTCTTGCCACCTTTTCTTAATATCTTCTGCTTCTGTTAGGTCCATACTGCTTCTGTTTTTTTTTTTTATCAAGCCCATCTTTGCATGAAAAGTTCCCTTTGTATCTCTGATTTTCTTGAAGAGATTGCTAGTCTTTCTCATTCTGTTCTTTTCCTCTATTTCTTTGCATTGATCGCTGAAGAAGGCTTTCTCAACTCTTCTTGCTATTCTTTGGAACTCTGCATTCAGATGCTTATATCTTTCCTTTTCTCCTTTGCTTTTCACCTCTCTTCTTTTCACAGCTATTTGTAAGGCCTCCTCAGACAGCCATTTTGCTTTTTTGCGTTTCTTTCCCATGGGGATGGTCTTGATCCCTGTCTCCCGTACAATGTCAGGAACTTCATTCCATAGTTCATCAGGCACTCTATCTATCAGATCTAGGCCCTTAAATCTATTTCTCACTTCCACTGTATAATCATAAGGGATTTGATTTAGGTCATACCTGAATGGTCTAGTGGTTTTCCCTACTTTCTTCACTTTGAGTCTGAATTTGGTAATCAGGTGTTCATGATCTGAGCCACCGTCAGCTCCTGGTCTTGTTTTTTTGACTGTATAGAGCTTCTCCATCTTTGGCTGCATAGAATATAATCAATCTGATTTCAGTGTTGACCATCTGGTGATGTCCATGTGTGGAGTCTTCACTTGTGTTGTTGGAAGAGGGTGTTTGCTATGACCAGTTCATTTTCTTGGCAAAACTCTATTCGTCTTTGCCCTGCTTCATTCCACATTCCAAGGCCAAATTTGGCTGTTACTCCAGGTGTTTCTTGACTTCCTACTTTTGCATTCCAGCCCCCTATAATGAAAAGGACATCTTTTTTTTGGTGTTAGTTCTAAAAGATCTTGTAGGTCTTCATAAAACCATTCAACTTCAGCTTCTTCAGCATTACTGGTTGGGGCATAGACTTGGATAACTGTGATATTTCATGGTTTGCCTAGAGGAGCTATCCCACATTGAAGGTCAGGAACGACGGTGGTAAGGAGATTCCCCTTGTCCAAGGTAAGGAGCAGTGGCTGTGGTTTGCTGGAGCAGCCGTGAAGAGATATCCCATACCCAAGATAAGAGAAACCCAAGTAAGATGGTAAGTGTTTCAAGAGGGCATTAGAGGGCAGACACACTGAAACCCTACTCACAGAAAACTAGTCAATCTAATCACACTAGGACCATAGCCTTGTCTAACTCAGTGAAACCAAGCTATGCCTGTGGAGCAACCCAAGAAGGGTGGGTCATGGTGGAGAGGGCTGACAGAACGTGGTCCACTGGAGAAGGGAATGGCAAGCCACTTCAGTATTCTTGCCTTGAGAACCCCATGAACAGTATGAAAAGGCAAAATGATAGGATACCGAAAGAGGAAATCCCCGGGTCATTAGGTGCCCAATACACTACTGGAGATCAGTGGAGAAATAACTCCAGAAAGAATGAAGGGATGGAGCCAAAGCAAAAACAATACCAAGTTGTGCATTTGACTGGTGATAGAAGCAAGATCCGATGCTGTAAAGAGCAATATGCATAGGAACCTGAATGTCAGGTCCATGAATCAAGGCAAATTGGAAGTGGTCAAACAAGAGATGGCAAGGGGAACGTCAACATTCTAGGAATCAGTGAACTAAAATGGACTGGAATGGGTGAATTTAACTCAGATGACCATTATATCTACTATTGCGGGCAGGAATCCCTCAGAAGAAATGGAGTAGCCATCATGGTCAACAAAACAGTCCTAAATGCAGTACTTTGATCCGATCTCAAAACGACAGAATGATCTCTGTTCGTTTCCAAGGCAAACCAGTCAATATCACAGCTTAAACTTACACAATGATATTTGTCATTGTAAGAGTTGGTTATACAACCCGCTTTATTTCACTGTTTAAAGAGTTGGGTTTAGAAACAGTAAATAAATAAAACACGTTGGATAAAAGAAACAATAACACAGTTTATAATCATTTAAAGTGTCTTGCTCTTAAAAGGCTGTGGTTAGTGACCCAAATGATCACATCCCTTAAGTCCTCCATCTCAGACACCCAGGTACTGACCCTGAGTTTGTTGAACTCAGCACTATTCTAAGTTTGCTGTTTTGTAGGGTGTGAATAGGAAATAGCCCATTTCTACCCAGGCAGAGTTTTGTATTTGTAATATGGAGACTAGTCTCATTCTTGTTTCTTATAACTGCCCAAGTCCCTAGATCCCTGAATTGCTTCAGCCTCACTAGCAGGATCTGAGCACAACATGCTTTGAAAACCAGCTTTTTATTGAGAATAAGCCCTTTTAGTCTTAAGAGGAAGTATCTTGGCTTCCCACATAACTTGAAGCTTTTACCTGAGCTGTGTTACCGAAGGTAACTTAATGCTGCCAAGGTAACAGGCCCCGCCCCACTCCGCGCCCCGCCCCTCCCACGAACAGTGCGCACAGCGGGTGCTCGCCCCGCCCCTGGTCGGAAGCCGCGGCTCTAATACCAACAGCCCTTTCACGCGGAGCCGGAAGTTGGAGAGCGCGGAGCCGAGGTCCCCAAGCGGCGCCTAAGCCTTCCACTAGAGTAAGTTTGTAGAGCTGGCCACCCCTCCAGTCCCCACCTCCGCCCCCGCTCACTCGTACTGATGGTGTGGGAATTGCCAGCGACCTGAAAACCCTGGCACCCGGTGCTCGCCCGAATAAACGCTGCTGCTGCCGTTGCGGCCCAGTTATCTTTTCGTTTGGGTTTTAAGTGTTGCTGAGGCTGTTTCGGCCCTCGGTGCGCGTAGACCCCGCCTCTGGCGACGTTTTCCTGCTTAAAACCCTTTTGGCCTCTGGCCTGGCCAAGTAAAGCCCTCTCTTGCGAGTTGGAGTCGCCCCTGTTGCGTCGCCTTCTCGACCGCTGGAGGCAGAGTCCAGATACTGCGCGCCCTCTCCCTGGTCCCAGGATTCCTGAGAGCTGGCGCCGCTCCTGAGCCCCCCCCTCCTCCCAGCCCCTCTGTCCTCGCGTCTCCTGAGGCCGCTCCTTCAGCCCCCTTTCCTGTCAGCCCGTCCCCTCACCCCGCATAGGGTAGGTGGCCTGGGCCAGCCATGTGACAGCCAGTGCTGTTCCATGCCCAATTCAGCTCGGGGGAAAAGGTGATATTCCGGTCCGGGGAGGGGGGGTGGTTCGTTCTGTCGCCCACTCAGTAAATTCAGGAGGCAGGAGGATCAGGAGAAGCAGCGTCAGAAGGACTGAGAGAAATAACTGAAACTGAGGAGAAAAGCATCAGGGAGAACCAATGGGAAAATGAGAATGGCTGAGGGATTTGCAATGGGATAGTCAAATCAAAGAGGTTAAGCCTTGAAAATAGCAAAGTGAGTAAAATAGAGAAGTGTTAGTAAATTAGAAAGCCAGATCTCCAGAGACTGGAAAACAGCATAGGGAGAACTGCCCCGTATCAGTGATGGGAGCAGGAAGGCAAAGGGCGATGAGGGACGTCAGAGGTGGAGAGTCCCTAACTGTGTTTTGCCGGATTTGAGTCCAGGCCTCTTGGGTTAGAGTCCCGCGTTGTGTTTTCACTCGGTTGGAGTCGCGCCACAAGGGTTCAAATCTCAATCTGAGGTGGCCGGTTTTATGGTGCTGGCAGAGAAAGGTAAGGAGCAGAGGAAGAAAGGGCTGGAAGGAAGCATAGCCACATGGCCTGCCAGAGAGTGGGGAGGCAGGGAGAGTCACAGCGAGAGAAGGGGAGTAATCTGGAGCGCAGAGAGGGAGCCGAAATGGGGGAAGAAAGAGGCAGACATAGGTATGGATTTTTGAAAGACTCAGGAAGGTTGGAGAGAGAGCATTTCGAGGGGGAACGAATTGCAGCTGCCTGGACTGCACACGTGTGAGGGAGGAAATAGGACGGGAACAGCAGGAGAGCAGAGGGGGAGAAAAAGAGACACCAAGACCCAGATGAAATAGGGAGCTAGGTGAACAGAGGGGTAAGCTCGATCCAGGTGTGGCCAGTTGTTTGGATACAGATGATCTTTTTAGTTATACAGAGGAGGATGAGAATTTCAAAACTCCCGTCTATAAGGCTTGTGTCTTTATTTATTACTTGTGGCAGAAGATGACTTTCATTTGCAAATCTTGTTGAGCCTGGGGCAGTGGCTTGATTCACTGAGTTGTGAGTGACCCTTTCCCTTGTCCTATCATAAGATAGAGGTCAGGGAAGAAGAGACCTGGGGCAAGAAATGACTGACTAGACTGTCACTCTGTGGTAGCTTTTTTTTTTTAATGAATTTTTTTGGCTGTGCTGTGCGGTGGGCTCAGGAGTTGTGCACAGGCTTAGTTGCTTGTACTTGTGGGATCTTCCTGAACCAGGGATAGAACCCATGTCCCTGCATTGTCAGGCAGATTCTTATCCACTGTATCATTATTGGGTAGCAATTTTATAGGAACAGTTTTTTAAAAAACGGATTCACATTTTCTCCTTTCTTTATGAATGGTGCTTTTTGTAGCTTGGAAAAGGTCTTCATTCATTCAGTTTCTGTACTGATTTTTAACTTCAGAAGTAAGCTTTTTAGTTTCCATTATTCTACTCTTATCATCCTTTTCTAAATATGATTATTCTTCACATTTTTTAAGCTTTGACACCAGATTTTTATATTAAAAATAATTCTCAGTGTTTTTTTTTTTTTCAAATTTTTTTCAGATTCATTCCTTGCCTGAGTGCTTTCTTCCCTTCATCTCATACGTTTGAAATTTTCTTTGGTAAGTAATAAATCATCTTAGACTATTTTGTGCCATACTTAGCAAAAATGTCACCTCGTTTATCAGTTCTGGTGAGGTAGATGAGCCTAGAGTCTGTTATACAGAGTGAAATAAGTCAGAAAGAGAAAGACAAATATCGTGTATTAATGCATGTATATGGAATTTAGAAAGATGGTAACAGTGATCCTACATGCTGGGCAACAAAGGGAGACACAGATGTAAAGAGCAGACTTTTGGACTCAGTGGAAGAAGGTGAGGGTGGGATGATTTGAGAGAATAGCACTGAAACATGTAAATTACTGTATGTAAAACAGAATGATCAGTGCAAGTTCAGTGCACGAAGCAGGGCACCCAAAGCCAGTGCTTTGGAACAACCCAGAGAGATCTGGTGAGGAGGGAGGTGGAAGAGGGTTCAGAATGAGGGCGGCTGCTTCTGTTGCTAAGTCGTGTCAGTCATGTCCGACTCTGTGCGACCCCATAGACGGCAGGCCAACAGGCTCCTCTGTCCCTGGGATTCTCCAGGCAAGAATACTGGCATGGGTTGCCATTTCCTTCTCCAATGCATGAAAGTGAAAAGTGAAGGTGAAGTCGCTCAGTCGTGTCTGACTCTTAGACTCTTAGCGACCCCATGGACTGCAGCCTACCAGGCTCCACCATCCATGGGATTTTCCAGGCAAGAGTACTGGAGTGGAGTGCCATTATAGTTAGTAGCAGTCTGTTAATGAAGGAAAGGAAGGTTTTAACACTCAGAATGGCACTAGGCCCCTCATCCCTAAAATGCATTGTGGGATAATCTTGGCAGTAGATGATTCATCCTAGGCTGTAAAATGATTAACTTGAATCTTGCAGAAGGGCAGAGTACCATACTAATATTTCTGTTTACATAGATTAGGGGAACAGTATCTGTGTATGACATATTGGTTTGTGAAGTAGGTTCTGAGCCATTAGGCGGAACCAACTTGAAGACAGAGTTTGGAGTAAGTGCATAGTCCATTCACATAGCTTAAGACAAACATTTCCATAAGAAAAATGCATTGGTTAACTCAAGGTTTGAGAGTAGTTAACTTTAGGTGAAACCAGGTGTCATTATGGCAACACGTATGTTAAGAGAAACTTCGTTTTAAAGTTGTATAGAGAAGGAAAAAAGTATCGCTAGTTTGTTTCCTCCTGCCACTTAAGAGAGATAAAAACATCTGATACTTAGGGCCTGTTTCCTCCATTTGGAGACCCCTGGCCTTCCTACCTGTTACCCTCTCAGTACCCCCTTTTCTTTTAGAAGAATTATGTTGCCTAGGGAAAAGGGGCATTGTTCTCGTTCCATAACTGCTTCTGAGCTGAAAAGGGGTGTTGTCCCTACATTGGTGAGGCAACATGTTCTCCTAACCCTCATACCGAAGATGTCTGATCCAGGGCCCCCAAATAGTAGCTGGAAGCAGCTGCAGCAGTAGCAGGAGTTTGAGCAACTATTGCAGGAAGGAGGATCCCTTTCAGGGTCCGAAACTGAGCTCTTGTCTAACACTCGGAAATGCATTGTCCGAGGAGACATATGTGCTCACAAATGAGCTTTTATTGGGAAGGGCACCCGGTTGGAGAGCAATAGGGTAAGGGAACCTAGGAGAACTGCTCTGCCACAAAGTCCACAGTCTCGGATTTTATGGTGATGAGATTAGTTTCTGGGTGGTCTTTGGCCAATCATTCCTATTCAGTCTTTCCTGGTGGCGCACGCATCACTCAGGCAAGGTGGATGCTAGCAAGAGGGATTATGGGAAGTGGACAGACACTCCGTGTCTCCTTTTGACCTTTCCTGAGCTCTTCAGGTTGGTGGTGGCTCATTAGTTCCATATTCCTTATCAGGATGTCCTGTCATAAAACAGTTCATGCAAATGGTTACTATGGTGCCTGGCCAGAGTGGGCAGTCTCAATCAGTGTGCTTCCCCTAACACAGCCATTTGTAACTTAAAAGCTTTCATGCAGCTAGAAACAAGTCCAGTTACACAGTTACAGATGCAGGGAGCAAAAAGCAAAAACAAAACAATCAGAATTATTGTAAGTAAGATAATTTTCCCCCTGGGGCACTAGTTAACATCTCCCAAAATGAGGCAATTGAGGCTTCAGGAATATCCATAGCCCCGATCATCTTGTCCATGTGTTTAAATGAATAACATTAGTGCTCATATCAGGTTTATATGTACAGCACTGGGTATGAATAATGGCACAAGTTCCTCCTTCACAGATGTCAGAATAACTTAACCTACTCTGTTTTGTAAAACCACGTTTCTAATTTGTGCTTGTTCAGCATTAAGAGCTGAAATAGCTTTTTGAGAATCTTGTAATGCCTGTTGAGTAAAATTAGTCAAAGCATCCACACCTAGCATAGCATTTGTAGTTCCCAAAGATGGAACAAAGACTGCAGCCAAATCATATCAGTGAAGTACAGACCTTGCCCACCGAGTTTTAAGGTGGGGTAAATTAGCAGGCTTTTCTGGAAGCTCTGAAAATATAAAGCCGTGAGTAAAGGCTAGACCCAGGGTGCATCTCCCTATCCAACCAAGGGGAAGCCATGCCCATAGGTAAGAGCCACATATCCAATAGGTCCCGTTTGGAGCAAGCCAGCTGACTGAGATATCCAGTCCCAATTAGTGCCTGGCCAGACAAAGGGAGGACCTGAATTGGGGTTGGAAAACATGGGAATGATTACGTTGCATACATCCTGAGGTAAAATCCCAATTGTTTCCAATCATTGTAATGAAGTTGTTGGCTAACTTTTGGGGATGGCTCTGTTTGTTCTCAGCATATAGGGGCAGTAGATACTAGACGTCCTTTTTCAGGAGTTAGCCATATAACCTCATCCCATATTTGATAAATGTCAGGTAAAAACCATGATATCCAGATCTATTTGCCTTATGTGTAGCGAAATAGTCATTAAACCAAGACAAAGTATAATCAAAATTAAAAGTCATGTTATGTCCATAGTTAAAGTACAAAGTGTTGCACCAGTCCATTTTAGGGTTGGTAGATGTCATCAGATGAAGAAGAGGCATCACATATGATTGTTGTGGAAGGTATTTGGAGACACGGAGAAGGTCTTTTTCTTGAAGTGGAGATGTCCACCACAAAAGCCTTTCATGATGAAGAGGGGAGCGCTCCACAGACCCAGGAGTTAGACCAATTGTGGAATGCAGCGTAGGACTGAGCCCAGGATAGGAAGGCATTGTCTTGAGGATCAAAGGGCACACTCAGGATTTTTGGAGTCAGCAGAAGTAGGCTCACATAGATTATCAAGGCCATCTGAAAAGTACAAAGTCAGAGCATAGAAAGTAAAGACATAAAATGAAGTCACTTAGTTCTGGTCAGGGTGCCACCTCTTAACTCAAGTGTGATGTACCCAGGAATCAATTCCTGGCACTTTGACAGCCGTGGAAGAAGAAAAAATAACCTGGTAAGGGCCTTCCCAGAGGGGCTCAAGGGATGGGCCCCGAGATTCCAATGTTTTTATGAAGCCCTCAGTTCCTGTCTCAAATAGAGGCTTGCTTGACTCAGAGGCTGGGTCAGGAGTCATCTACCAGAGTTCTGTTATTGCCTGTTGAAAAGCTGAGAGCTGAGTTACATAACTAGTTAATTCCAAGGCTTCAGGGTCTATAACGATGTCTGTGCATAAGAAAGGCCTTCCATAAATGCATTCAAAAGGGGACAGTCCCTCCTTTTGGGAGGCAGTTCAAGCCCTCATTAAAGCTGTGGGTAGGACTTTAATCCAGTTGTCCTGCATCTCTTGAGTTAATTTGTGCAGATGTCTTTTGATAATGTCATTAGATTTTTCAACCTTTCCTAAAGATTGAGGTGTCCAGGAACAGTGTGTAAGTGATATTCTATTTCTAGAGCTTTAGATACACCCTGAATGACAGCAGGTTTAAATGCAGAGCCATTGTCACTCTGAAGACTCCGTGGCAGCCCAAACCTGGGGAAAATTTCATGGATTAAAATCTTTATACCCTCCTTAGCCTGCTCACTATGACAGGGAAAAGCCTCAATCCATCCAGTAAAGTATCTACCCAAACTGGTAAGCAAGAATATCAATTAGGTTTTGGCATATGAGTAAAATAAATTTCCCAGCCCTCTCCAGGATACTTTCCACTTTGTTGTAATGCAGATATTGCTAGCTTTTCAGTCTTTGGGTTATGTTTCTGACGAACCTCACACAATTTGATAATGTTCTTTAAATTTTTCATTACATTTTTACCTTCAAACAAATGAGAAGCCAACTGGTAAGTACTCTCTGCACCCAAATGAAAACTCCAGTGTACACCCTTAAGAATTTTCCATTGAGCATTTTTCAGGAATTATTAATCGTCCATCCTCAGACTGTAACCATCCTTTATGTGTAATCTTTGCTCGTCTTTTCTCATATCTTTCTAATTCTTCCTCAGTATATTGTAGTTTTTCCTGTTCCACAGGATCTATCCAGCTCAAAGGCATCTACAGTGAAGGGGGTTCACAAAGTGCCAGCTTTTCTGGCTTGAGAGTCAGCCAGCTGATTAGCTTCAGCTGCTTTACTCCCATCCCTGCTGTGCCCTTTGCAATGCAAAACAGCTACTTCTTTAGGATAATATATAGCAGTTAAACTGAGAAGGCAATGGCACCCCACTCCAGTACTCTTGCCTGGAAAATCCCATGGACAGAGGAGCCTGGTAGGCTGCAGTCCATGGGTCGCTAAGAGTCGGACATGACTGAGCGACTTCACTTTCGCTTTTCACTTTTATGCATTGGAGAAGGAAATGGCAACCGACTCCAGTGTTCTTGCCTGGAGAATCTCAGGGACAGGGGAGCCTAGTGGACTGCCTTCTGTGGGGTCGCACAGAGTCAGACACAACGGAAGCAACTTAGCAGCAACATAGCAGTTAAAAGTCTCTCAATCTCTCTGAAATGCTTAATAGGTTCTTCTGTTGCTGTTTTAAAATGTCTTTCTTTCCATAGTGCAGCATGAGCATATATAGTCAAATAAGCATACTTAGAATCCATGTAGATGTTTATTCACTGCCCTTTGCTTAACTCTAGAGCTCAGGTCAGAGCCACAAGCTCCACTAACTGAGCACTGTTTCCCTGCAGGAAAGATTTTGTTTCTGAAACCTGTTCAGCAGTCACCATGGCATAACCTGCGTTATGCTTTCCATCCCGAACAAAAGAACTGCCATCTGTAAATACTTCCATGTCAGGATTGTCTAATGAGGTATCCATTAGATCCTCCCGAGCCGCGTAGTTTAAAGTTAGGAATTGGGAACAATCGTGATCAGGTGTTTCATTTTCCTTCTCAGGAAGGAAAGTGGCAGGATTTAAATGTCCACAGACTTTAAGCTTAATTACTGGTCCTTCTAACAACAAAGACTGATATTTAAGAAGCCTACTGTCTGTCATCCAAATATTAACCTTAGAATTTAAGATTCCACTCACATCATGAGAAGTCAGGACAGTAAGACTTTGTCAATTAATTATTTTTAAAGCTTCAGGTGCTAATAAAGCCACTGCCCCAATTACTCTTAGGCAGTGGGGCCACCCATGTGAAATTACATCTAATTTTCTGATTAGATAAACAATAGGGTGCTGGTGAAGCACTCGGGCTTGTCTCAAAATTCCCAAGGCTATACCTTTTCTTTCAGTGAGAAACAAATTCTGATCCTGTGGGTAAGCTCAAAGCGGGAGCTTGCAGGAGGGCAGTCTGAAGAACCTTAAAAGTCTTTTGAGTGTCTGGAGACCAAAGCAGTTTGTCTGCTTGGGCCTGCTGAATTTCAGCTATAAGTTTATATAAAGGCCGGGCAAGTTCCCCATAACCCGGAATCCAAATATGACAGTAGGCTGTGATTCCCAGAAATCGTCTCAATTGTCTTAAAGTCATAGGTAGGGGATGATTTAGTATGGGTTTAATTTTCTCACGGCCTATGGCCCTAGTCCCTTCTGATATGATTAGGCCCAGATATCTAATAGATTGTTGACAAAGCTGAGCCTTTTCTCTTGATGCCTTATGACTGCAGCCTGCCAGAAAGTTTAAGAAAGCTTCTGAGGCTTCTGAACAAGCTTCCTCTGTCTCAGCACAGAGCAAAATACCATCTACATATTGTAACACCACCGCTTTGGAGCTATTAAAGTTTCATAGATCCCGTGACAAACTTTGTCCAAATAAGTGAGGACTGTCACAAAATCCCAGGACAAAACTGTCCAGGTTAACTGAGAAGCTGCCTGCATAGGGTCTTCAAAGGCAAATAGAAATTGACTTTTCTCTGCCAAAGGCACAGAATAGAAAGCATCTTTCAAATCAATTACTGAGAAATATTTGGCTCCTTCAGGAATTTCAGACAGTAGAGTATAAGGATTAAGCACCATGAGGTGTAAAGGAATTACAGCCTCATTTATTATTTGTAAATCTTGAACTAGTCTCCATTTACCATTTGATTTCTTTATACCCAAAATAGGAGTGTTGCGTGGACTGTTAGAGGGAACTAATAGTCCCTGCTCCTTTAAATTTTTGATGATGGGTTTTAACCCTTAACCTCAGGTTTCAGTGGATGCTGCTTCTTATGTGGAAATAAGTGGGTCTTTGAGCTTGACAACTACAGGAATAGCATTTTGTGCTCGACCCACAGATTTTCCATCAGCCCATACTCTAGGATTTACATTTTGTTCAACTAAAGGGAGAGAAAGGGAGGGCTCCACATTTATGAAAACAGAGGTATGTACCTTGTTCAGTATATTCCTCCCCAAAAGGGATGAGGGAGACTCTGGGACAATCAGAAACTCATGTAAAAATAGCCCAGAATCGCAGTTACAACATAAAGAATAACAAATAATACCCCTTGGCTCGTCCAGACAGTCCTCTTACGGAAGTGGATCGGGAAAGAAGTGGGCCAGGGGCTTCAGTAAGCATGGAGTAAGTTGCCCAGTATCTAAAAGGAAATCGACGGCTTGGCCCCCGAAGTTGTTAATACCTGGGGTTCCTAAGGTGTAATGAGGACAGAAGCTTGTGTAGGAACCCTGGGCACCTTCAGTCCTGATTGTCTTGAGAGTCTGATCCCAGGTGTCATTATGACAACTCAGTATTTTAAGAGAAACCTCCTTTTAAATTTGTATAGCGAAGGAAAAAAATATCGCTAGTTGGTTTCCTTCTGCTGCTTAAGAGAGAGAAAAAAGTGTCTGACACTTGCAGCCTATTTCCTCCCTTTGGAGACCCAGTTTGTTTCTCCTGCTGCTTAAAAGAGATAAAAATGTCTGACACTTGCAGCCTATTTCCTCCATTTGGAGACCCCTGGCCTTCCTGCCTGTTACCCTCTCAACATCTTGTAATAAAATAAACATATTTTCAACTGTGGTTTTACCAAAGACATGAATTGTGTGTATGTGTTTATGTGTGCACACACAAATGGATATTTCTGGTCTCAACTCTTACCAGAGAATAACGGAGGTATGACATTAGATCTTGTGAAATTAAAGGCATTTCTTGTAGAAATGGTAAAATAAAAAAACATTTAACATGATAAAACCAACAAAATGCTTCATTCTTCCCTTTCAAAAAAGAAAAACACCTAGTTTAACTGGTGAGTCTAATGGTCTGTTTTCTCCATTTTCTATGACCAGTGAAAAAAGTGAGCTGTGTGTGGTGATATGAAGATGTATCCCTCAGATCCTTTTTGACTTTTCCGTGCAAATGAGGAAGGATGGGCTGGATTGACCTGGAACCTTCCAACAGAGCTTCTCTCTTCATAATGAAAAAGATTGCTCAGATCCTATTTCCAAGCTGAAGCCCTTACAATGTTTTTTGTACCAGTGGATGTATATTTGCAGTTCTGTATTTTAAAATATTTTACTGCAATCGTATAATAAAGGATTACCTGTTTGGTATCAGTTTGACCCAATCTTGAAAGAAAAGTTTCGTTTGCTCAGATACATGACAGATGTTCCTCGTCTTAAATGGGATGGGCAATAAGGACTAACTTGGCCCACTTGCCCTTTAGCCTCCCATTTCATTATTCAGTTATACCCTGTTCTCTTCACTCAGCTGAGACCTTCTCATAAACGGCTTCTCTCTGGGCCTGAGGGAGTACACTTGTACCATGCACATGAGAGACTAGACCGGAATGTCTGAGCACGAGCAACACTGACCACTGAAATGATTAGCCAATTGGCTGTGTGTCTGTGTGTTGCAGTTCTGGATTAGAGGGAGTTTTCTGGTGATAATTAGAATTTTAAATAGACCCCAGTCCTCCCTGAATGAAAAACAAAAAGGAAAACTGTAGGATGGAGGCAGGATCACAGGCTCAGAATTAGATAACTTCTATGAATAAGGCTAAATCTGCAGGGAGATTTTTTTTTTTTTTTTACGTCCTGATGTTCCGACCTCCACTGGCTTTCATTTGTTCTTGGGTCAAAAGCTTGACTCCTCACTGTTTCTCCACAGCCCTCTGTCAAGCTCAGGGCCCTGTCAGTGTCTCCAGCCTCATCCAAATTCCTTTTCTTTGTTTCCAAATACCATTTCTCTCTGACATTGTAGTTCCTTTTCTCACCTTCAGGTCACTGTGCCTCAGGCCCTTTGTCACCCTTCAAGTCTAGGCTCAGAGAAGTCTCCCCATCCCCTCCTAACAGTCTCTCTCATGTTACCCAGGTTTATTGCCTCTGTATCAGTTGCCATCAGCAGAAATCAATGCCCTTCATCATGGGTTATTTTGAGTCCTTCCTGGTTCCCCTCTTTAGGGCTTATAGTGTTCCTCTTCTTCCGAGCATGGCTGCAATACCTGTTACTGGAAATGTCTTTAGATGACAGGGCTATGGGTTGGGCTGAATAATCCTCAGGGAAGACCAAGAGGACAGGGCAGGTGATGAAGATGTTTCCCATGTTGTAGACACTTCAGCTGTAATTGTTCTTTACCCCATGTGACTACTTAATTACTCAAAAGATGAGCCAAGAAATATAGGAAGCCCTGAAAAGCCCTACAGAACTGGTGTCCTCAAGTAGTGGGCTTAGATGTCCCCATGTTAAGTCTGCTGAGTTTCATCCTCTGTGGCCCCCAGATCTAAGCTCTGTCCCACCAGGACCAGTCACCATCATGGACAGCAGCTTTGCCATCTAGGAGATCGTGTGCTCATCTCACACACTAGTAAAGTAATGCTCAAAATTCTCCAAGCCAGTCTTCAGCAATACGTGAACTGTGAACTTCCTGATGTTCAAGCT
Source organism: Nanger dama (assembly GCA_917880005.1). Classification (NCBI taxonomy): domain Eukaryota; kingdom Metazoa; phylum Chordata; class Mammalia; order Artiodactyla; family Bovidae; genus Nanger; species Nanger dama. The sequence goes on from CAKJTW010000140.1 coordinate 1,228,126, forward strand.
GTTTTTAGAAAAGGCAGAGGAACCAGAGATCAAATTGCCAACATCCGCTGGATCATGGAAAAAGCAAGAGAGTTCCAGAAAAACATCTATTTCTGCTTTATTGACTATGCTAAAGCCTTTGACTGTGTGGATCACAATAAACTATGGAAAATTCTGAAAGAGATGGGAATACCAGACGACCTAACATGCCTCTTGAGAAATCTGTATGCAGGTCAGGAAGCAACAGTTAGAACTGGACATGGAACATCAGATTGGTTCCAAACAGGAAAAGCAGTACGTCAAGGCTGTATATTGTCACCCTGCTTCTTTAACTTCTATGTAGAGTGCATCATGAGAAACGCTGGACTGGAAGAAGCACAAGCTGGAATCAAGATTGCTGGAGGAATATCAATAACCACAGATATGCAGATGACACCACCCTTATGGCAGAAAGTGAAGAAGAACTAAAAAGCCTATTGATGACAGTGAAAGAAGAAAGCAAAAAGTTGGCTTAAAATTCAACATTCAGGAAAAAAGATCATTGCATCCGGTCCCATCACTTCCTGGGAAACAGATGGGGAAACAGTGGAAACAGTGTCAGACTTTATTTCTGGGGGCTCCAGAATCACTGCTGATGGTGATTGCAGCCATGAAATTAAAACACACTTACTCCTTGGAAGAAAAGTTATGACCAACCTAGAAAGTGTATTCAAAAGCAGAGACGTTACATTGCTGACTAAGGTCCATCTAGTCAAGGCTATGGTTTTTCCTGTGGTCACGTATGGATGTGAGAGTTGAACTGTGAAGAAGGGCGAATGCTGAAGAATTGATGCTTTTGAACTGTGGTGTTGGCGAAGAGTCTTGGACTGCAAGGAGATCCAATCAGTCCATCCTGAAGGAGATCAACCCTGGGATTTATTTGGAAGGAATGATGATAAAGCTGAAACTCCAGTACTTCTACCACCTTATGTGAAGGGTTGACTCATTGGAAAAGACTCTGATGCTGGAAAGGATTGGGGGCAGGAGGAGAAGGGGCCGACCGAGGATGAGATGGCTGGATGGCATCACGGACTCGATGAACGTGAGTCTGAGTGAACTCTGGGAGATGGTGATGGACAGGGAGGCCTGGCCTGCTGCGATTCATGGAGTCGCAAGGAATCGGACACAACTTAACGACTCAACTGATCTGAAGGTTAAGATCACAGAATGCTTGTTATAAGGTGGTCCTGCTCTGTAGGGATCTCTGGGCTGAACCTGAGAAATGTCATAAGGTCCTGTGATGTAGGGGAGGATGGCTTCAAAAATCAGAGGACAGTGATTCCAGAATGATCTGCAGCCTGGAGGCTTGTCCTCCAGAAGATGCAGCTCCAACTGTCTTGCTACCAGGCTGGGTTCTGTGTTATCCACTCCTGTCCCTCCCAAAATAAACACACATACAGGCACAGTACAGAAAACACGGAATCTTAACAGCACTGTTGGTGGTAATGTAAATTGTACTGCTATGTAGGAAAATAAAATGGAAGTTCCTAAACAAATCAGTATAGTACAGGCCTACAGTCTGTCAAACCCATTTCTAACAGATTTCCAAAGGAAAAGCAATCAGTTTTCCAGGGATATGTCCACAGTCCCATCAGTGTGACTGGATTTGCAGTAGCCAAGGCATAGACACAGCCCAGATGTATCTTGAAAGAAGAATGGGTTACAAAAGTGTGGTATAGAAATATTTATTATACACTGTATATTCATGGACTATTTTTTCTCTTTATATAAATATAAAAATCAAGGATCCTGCATTTATACCAGAATGAATGAACCTAGAGAACATTATGCCAAGTGAAATAAGGCTGACAAAGGAGGACAAACGCTATATGGAAGCTAGAATTGTCAAACGGATAGAGCCATCGAGTAATAAGGCTGTTACCAGGAGCTGGGTAGAGGGGGAAATGAGGCACTGGTAGTCAAAGAGTAGAGATTTTCCATTGTCAAATAAGTACATTCTGTGGATCTGCGGTAGTGCATGCTGCTAGTAATGTTTCTACATCCTTGAAATTCGCCCAGAGAGAAATAATACAGTGTAGTCATAGGTGGATGTGTAACTTACTCCACTATAATAATTATTCAGTGTATGAGTCTATCACATGATCACTTTGTACATGGTACATTTATACCACTTTTGTTAGTTACACCTTTGTAAGGTTGGGAAAGAAAAAGACAGTTGGAGGGTGCATTTCTCTGAATGGTGCTCAGTCCAGGCTTCAAGTTTCATTGATGAGCTATTTTGCATACACATGTGCCAGAGTCCAGCTCCAGCAGTCAGAGAATCATCCTGAAGAGATGAGTGGTGTTGGCGGAGAATGATGCAGCCTCTGACTCAAGGTATTGGACTGCATGTTTATTTCAAGTTTCAGGTTCTCTTTTATACTTTAACAAAAGCATTAGGTCAGAGGTTTGTATTTTCAGTTTCCCCTCACCCAGATTTATTGATCCATAAAACATTGTTGCCCTTCCAACAGTTTCTGCTTCAGCTATTTTCTCAGAATCCTGTTTACTTTGACTTGTGATTACATTGTAACTCATGCTTATGTTGGGCTGCATACCACATTCCTCAGTTATTTCTTATCTTTCTAAATCCTATTTGCCCTTAGCATCCTAAGCACACTATCTCCTAAAAAGGCTTCTAGCTTTTAATATCTCTGAAATTCCTAATCTATATAAGCTATAGTAAAACATGCTAGCACTACCACAGTCCTTAAATTTTTAGCTTTTACCTATTTTTCAGTTGCTCAGTCATGTCCGACTCTTTGCGACCCCATGAATCACAGCAGGCCCCGCCTCCCATCCATCACCAACTTCCGAGTTCACTCAGACTCACGACCATCGAGTCAGTGATGCCATCCAGCCATCTCATCCTCTGTCATCCCCTTCTCCTCCTGCCCCTAATCCCTCCCAGCTTCAGAGTCTTTTCCAATGAGTCAACTCTTCCCATGAGATGCCCAGAGTACTGGAACTTCAGCCTTAGCCTCAGTCCTTCCAAACAAATCCCAGGGCTGATCTCCTTCAGAATGGACTGATTGGATTTCCTTGCAGTCCAAGAAACTCTGAAGACTCTTCTCCAATGCCACAATTCAAAAGCATTAATTCTTCTGCCCCCAGCCTTCTTCACAGTCCAATTTTCACATCCATACATGACTACTGGAAAAACATAGCCTTGACTAGAAGGACCTTATTTGGCAAAATAATGTTTCTGCTTTTGAATATGCTACAGAGTTTGGTCATTACTTTACTTCCAAGTAGTAAGCGTTTTTAATTTCATGGCTGCAGTCACCATCTGCAGTGATTTTGGAGCCCAGAAAAATAAAGTCTGACGCTGTTTCCACTGTTTCCCCATCTATTTCCCATGAAGTGATGGGACCAGATGACATGATCTTCATTTTCTGAATGTTGAGCTTTAAGCCAACTTTATCTCTCCCTTCTTTCACTTTCATCAAGATGCTTTTTAGTTCCTCTTCACTTTCTGCCATAAGTATGGTATCATCTGCATATCTGAGGTTATTGATATTTCTCCTGGCAATCTTGATTCCAGCTTGGTTTCTTCCAGTCCAGCCTTTCTCATGATGTACTCTGCATAGAAGTTAAAGAAGCAGGGTGACAATATACAGCCTTGACGTAGTCCTTTTCCTATTTGGAACCAGTCTGTTGTTCCATGTCCAGTTCTAACTGTTGCTTCCTGACCTGCATACAGATTTCTCAAGAGGCACATTAGGTGGTCTGGTATTCCCATCTCTTTCAGAATTTTCCACAGTTTATTGTGATCCACACAGTCAAAGGCTTTGGCATAGTCAATAAAGCAGAAATAGATGTATTTCTGGAACTCTCTTGCTTTTTCCATGATCCAGCGGATGTTGGCAATTTGATCTCTGGTTCCTCTGCCTTTTCTAAAAACAGCTTGAACATCAGGGAGTTCACGGTTCATGTATTGCTGAAGACTGGCTTGGAGAATTTTGAGCATTACTTTACTAGCGTGTGAGATGAGTGCAGTTGTGCGGTAGATAGAGCATTCTTTGACATTGCCTGTCTTTGGAATTGGAATGGAAACTGACATTTTCCATTCCTGTGGCCACTGCTGAGTTTTCCAAACTTGCTGGCATATTGAGTGCAGCACTTTCACAGCATCATCTTTCAGGATTTGAAACAGCTCACTTGGAATTCCATCACCTCCACTAGCTTTGTTCTTGGTGATGCTTTCTAAGGCCCACTTGACTTCACATTCCAGGATGTCTGTCTTTAGATGAGTGATCATACGATCGTGATTATCTGGGTCATGAAGATCTTTTTGTACAGTTCTTCTGTGTATTCTTGCCACATCTTTTAATATCTACTGCTTCTGTTAGGTCTAGACCATTTCTGTCCTATATTGAGCCCATCTTTGCATGAAATATTCTTTTGGTATCTCTCATTTTCTTCAGAAGCTCTCTAGTCTTTCCCATTCTGTTGTTTTCCTCTATTTCTTTGCATTGATCGCTGAAGAAGTCTTTCTTATCTCTTCTTGCTATTCTTTAGAACTCTGCATTCAGATGCTTTTATCTTTCCTTTGTTCTGAGGCTTTTTGCTTCTCTTCTTTTCACAGCTATTTGTAAGGCCTCCTCAGACAGCCATTTTGCTTTTTTGCATTCTTTCCCATGGGGATGGTCTTGATCCCTGTCTCCTGTACAATGTCAGGAACCTCCCTCCATAGTTCATCAGGCACTCTATCTATCAGATCTAGGCCCTTAAATCTATTTCTCACTTCCACTGTATAGTCATAAGGGATTTGATTTAGGTCATAGCTGAATGGAGTAGCAGTTTTCCCTACTTTCTTCAATTTAAGTCTGAATTTGGTAATACGGAGTTCATGAGTTCATGAGTTCTGAGGCTCAGTCAGCTCCTGGTCTTGTTTTTGTTGACAGTATCGAACTTCTCCTTCTTTGGCTGCAAAGAGTATAATCAGTCTTGTTTCGGTGTTGACCATCTGGTGATGTCCATGTATAGAGTCTTCTCTTGTGTTGTTGGAAGAGAGTGTTTGCTGTGACTAGTACATTTTCTTGGCAAAATTCTATTAGTCTTTGCCCTACTTCATTCTGTATTCCAAGGCCAAATTTGCCTGTTACTCCAGGTGTTTCTTGACTTCGTACTTTTGCATTCTAGTCCCCTATAATGAAAAGAACATGTTTTTTGGGTGTAGTTCTAAAAGGTCTTGTAAGTCTTCATAGAACCATTCAACTTCACCTTCTTCAGCATTACTGGTTGGGGCATAGACTTAGATTACCGTGATATTTTATGGTTTGCCCTGGATACAAACCGAGAGCATTCTGTCTTTTTACTGCACTTCAGACTCTTTTGTTGACCGTAGTGGCCACTCCATTTCTTAATTATTCCTACATCCTAAATTCACCAAACTCCCTTTCACCAAATTTCCTTCACAAATAGGTCTCAGATGACAATCCTTCCCATGGCCTCAAGCTGCGGCCTACGTGATCATTCTGGAACACTCTTTGTAAAGATAGATCCTTGAAGAAATGTCAATGGTTAACCTTATGGATTATTCTCTGGGCACAACTGCAGAAGGCTTTGTGCCTATTCATGCTCCTCTCAAGGACAAAAAGCATCTTAACATTCTTTTCAGTCAACTCAGCCAAGGAAAGGAAATAACAAGTAGAATCACAAGATCTAATTCCTTTATTCCGGGTCTGTGCCTGCGGGACAAGTAGAGGGGGTTTGGGCCGTGCCTGCATTTTGTCAGTAATGTGTAATGCGGTTCCTGTCACACACGTTTGGTACCCTCTGACCAGAGATTCCCCTTCAGGTAGTTTGTGTTGGTCCACAGCTTGAGGATGTTTAAGATGGCCCAGTTGATTCCAGTCTGGATCCCTCACTGAGCATGAGGACTCTTGAGTCCTCCCAGTCCTGATGGCTGAGATCTGGGCTGAGGAGGGTGTGCTCTGTTCTGAATGGGGGTGGATCAGGGCCTGCTGTGTGACCTGAAGGAGATGGTCTGGTCAGAGGAGGTGCCTCCTGCTGCTGTGTACTTGAGGCCTCAGCAGGAGGGGAGTGTGATCCGAGGGAAAGTGTGGGTGAGTCCCTCCTGAGACAGTGACCACAGGGGACTGTCTGTTCCTCATCGTGAGGGCTTCCCTGTCTGTGTGGTTGGGGCTCAGGAAGGGGATGTGTTGACTCTAAGCATTAAACAGCATGTTTTCAACATGATGATAGACTTCTGAAGACTCGTGTTGCCTGAGGAAGCCCTGAAGAGGAAAGAAAAGGATCGAGGCATGGCTATTTCTCAGGTAAGGTCATATTTATTCTGTCCTTCCTGAAATGCCCTTATCTGGACTCGCTAATCATGTCTGACTCTGGAATGTCCTGTGTGACTCCTGTACATGCACACTCACCTGGGGCCTTCCCTCAGGCCCTGTTGTCTCCACTTAGATCCTGTCTCCCCATGACCCGGTGACATGGCCCTTGTGAGGAGACTCCCTGGGCACCGTCCTGGGCAGAGCTTCTTACCCACGGGTTGGATATGGGGTCTCAGTGCTGTTGGGCAGCAGGGATTGCTTTGGGCCTATCTGGATGCACTGTCTGCTCTGTCAACCAGGGTAAGGAAACTGCCCGTGGAAGTCAGGTGTTAGTATGCACACAGTAGCTGATTAAATCTGGGAATCAGATCAATTGAGCCTGTCCTTTCCCTTTGTGTATCTTGACATCCTTGTGAATATACCTTACAAAAATAAACACAAAGAATTATTTCTGAGTACTGTGTTCTGTTCAGTTGGTTTATTTGTCTGTTTTTATACCAGTACCACATCACCTTGATTGCCTTGTAGTAGGTGTTGAAATAGAAAGACCTCCATCTTCCTTCTTCAAGAGTTTTGCTGTTTGCTCTTAGAATAGTTCTGTGACTTTCACGATGTTTTATTCTGCTTCTACAAAGATTGTCATGGGAGTTTTGATAATGAGTTAATTGGTTGATTGACCCTTTGTGTGGTTGTTAAAGAATCTTTTGATATTACATGTTTCTTTTGTAATCTTTAAGATTTTTACTGTTGAAAATTTGTCATGTGGGAAAGAAGATGCATTGACTTCTTTTTCAATTTGGGGACCTTTGATTTCCTTTTCTCATTGAATTGCTCTAAGGGTTTTAGTGCTTTGTTGAAGTGTAGTGCAGAATGTGCGTCCTTGCCGTCTTCTTGACCTCAGAGGAAAAGCTTTCATTCTTTCTGCATTGCTGTGCTCTTTCATAATGGCATTTATTATGTTGATGTTGGTATAATGTATTGTTTGTAGTTTGTTGAGTGTTCCATCTTGAAAGGTTGTGAAATTGTTGTCGAATGTTTTCTTTCTCCATCCTGATGATCCTATTTTTTTCCCCTTTAATCTGTTAATGTAGTGTGTCATATTAATTGATTTTTGTATGTTGACTTCTCCTTGCCTTATATGAATAAATCCACTTGGTTATGTTGTCAGCTCTTTTTATTTATTTATTCAAATTATTTTCATTGAAGGATAATGGCTTTACATAAGTTGTTGTTTTCTGCCAAACACCGACATGAATCAGCGGTAGGTATACATATGTCCCCTCCCTCCCATCTTCCTCCATTTCCCACCCCTGTAGGTTGTTAGAGAGCCCCTGTTTGAGTTCCATGAGTCATTCAGCAAATTCGCATTGGCCCTCTACTTTACATATGGCAATGTAAGTTTCCATGTTACTCTCCATACATCTCACCCTCTCCTTCCTCCCCTCCCCCCCTCCATCTGTTCTCTGGGACTGTTTCTCCAGATCTTTTAAATATGTGTTGAAGTTGGTTTGCAAGTATTTTAATTTTGCATCAGTATTCATCAGGGGTATTGGTTTCTAGTTTTCCTTTCTTGTATCTTTGGGAAATCATCAAACTATTAGAATCATGCTTGCTCCATAGAATTGGCAGGATTGGTGGTAATTCTTCTGTAAATGTTTGGTAGAATTTGGTCCTGTATTTTTCTGAGGTTTCTGACTACTCTTTAAATCTCTCTAGTTATAATTGGCTTCCCTGATGGCTCAAATCATAAAGAATCTGCCTGCATTGTGGGAGACCCAGGTTCTATCCCTGGGTTGGAAGATTCCCTGGAGAAAGGAATGGCTGTGTAGTCCAGTATTCTTGTTTGGAGAAATTCCATGGACAGAGGAGCCTTGTGAGCTACAGTGCATGAGGTCACAAAGAGTCAGACATGAATGAGTGGCTAACACTTTCACTTTCAACACTTCTCAACTTTTTTATTTCTTAATAAGTAAAATAGTTTGTATGTTTTAAGATTTTGCCAGTATCTCCTATATACTGTCACTTATAGGCATTATTGGTCATAGTACTTCCTTATCTTTAGAAACTTTCTTTGACATCTGTTGTAATCACTCCAGTTTCATATCTGTTTTTAGTTACTTGGATCATTTTTTCTCTTGTCCTTAGTCTAGGTGGGGGTTTTCATATACAATTTTTTTCAAAACATCAACTCTTGGTTTGTTGATTTTTACATTTTTCTACTTTCTGTTGTTTCTCTGGTTTAATCTTTCTTATTTACATGTTTCCTTCTGCTAAACTTGAGTTTAGTTTTTTTCTGTTTTCTGCTTCCTAGAGGTCTAAAAATGTATTTCAGATTTAAGATCTTTTCTCTTTTTACTGCAAGCATTTAACCTCTCAGACTTTCCTTTTAGTACAGTGGTCTCTCTGTGTTATAAATTTTGTAATGTTGTCTTTTCGTTTTGATCTATGTATTTTAAATTTCTATGTGATTTTTTTCTTAGATCCATCTGTGATCAAAGAGTGAGTTGTTTAATGTCCACATTTGAGGAATTTTTCTTTTTTTCTTGTGTTTATTTCGTTGTTGTTAGGGAAGATACATTTATGGTATCAGTCTCTTTAAATGGTTAAAACTGGCCTAACGTCTCTAATATGTGTCCTTGAGATACATGTGTTTTATGGTTTTGTTGAGCTGTGATCTGTACATGCCTGTTCAATGTTTGCTTCATTTTTCTGAGATATCTACTGTTAGATGTGTATATATTTTTAATTGTTACAGCTTTTTGGTAAATTGACCGTTTTATCATTATACAATATTTATCTCGTTGCACTTTTTTTTTCTTCAGTTTATTTTGTCTGTTATAACAGTCTCCCCTGCTCTCTTTAGGATGGACTGTCTTTTTCCATCCCTTCACTTTTCACCTTTCCATGTCCTTAGGTTTGTGAGTACTACCTGTTTCAACTCTCTGACAAACTCTGTGTCTCTTGCCCTGTGTTTTACCTCCTCTTACTTCTTCTAGTGGCCCCTCCTCCTGTGCATCCTATGCTGGTGAAAGACAGGCACCCTGGACATCTCCTTTCATGCCACTGTAATTTCAGAAGGAATGTATTGAATGTTTCCTTCCTGTCATGATATTTCTTCAGATAGTCTTGGTTAATAACTATTTTTTCCATATTTTTTGATATGATTTTTAATTCTCAGGGAAGTTTTTTTGCTTTCCTGTTGTGATATTCTTTTTGTCATAATCTAATGACTCTTCTAATTTGAGATCTGTTTTATTAGTGGGAAAAAAAGCAAAGAAAGTCTTTGGCTTCTGTTAATGCCTTGCTATGTAAATTTAAATGGGTAATATTGTATCTTTGTATATGGTAATTTTATTATGACTTAAGTTCAAATATTCTTTTTTTTTTTTTTAATGTTTTTACCAGTTTTCTTTTGGTGTCCTAGCATAGAATCCTGTTGACAACCTCAGCTGAGTACAAAGGATACATATTTATCATCTGAAGACTGCTGAAATACATGTGAATAAAAGGATAATATAAAATTGTCCAAAAATCTGTCAAAAGATAATTTTTATAGATAAGTGTGCATACATGTGCACGTCTGTGATTTAGATAGAAGACATCACGATTTAAAAGCTACATATCACCTTTTATTTTCAGTTGAAATTATGTTATCAGTATAATCTGTGGCCTTGAAATTTTCTAAACAATCCTGTTAGTGTTTTAAGTAGTAAATTACAAACAGTTGTGTTTCTGTATCCACGTCTATAATGACCTTTCATGCCATTCCACATTGTTCACCTTGGACTTTTTTTTAATTTATATTAATACAATATTTATTTGCTTTCCTTCTGTCAAACCCTGAGCCCACCACTTTCCCCAGGCTGCCTGGGGAGTTCCAGGAAAGGGAACATACAGGGCAGACACAGGAGAAAGAACTATGGGAGGTGGAAAGAGCTCCTTCACATCGTGAAGAAGATGAGCTAAGACCACCATCAGGCAAAAGAGCTCCATGGCCTTTGAGGGGCCAAGCCCATGGCATAGAAGAGCTACTATTTCACAGAAGAGTTCCTGGCATAACAGAGATGAAGCTCCCGAACACAGTCCCACTTCCAGCCCTGGAGCCAGCCACCCCTGCTGTGGCAACTCCAGCTCCAGGGAACTTGGCTGCTGTGTCAAAGTCCTTTGAAATGGCACTGGTTTGGAGGCTGTGGCTAGGAATAAGTGAGATGGTCCGGGGACCTGGTGCTGCCAAGCTGCTGTGTTTCCCATTGGTCAGTGTCTCCGGTCCTTCACCACCACTGTGGACAGTGATCACTCAACAAGGGGGAGGTTCTCCCAATCAGGGAGATGGTAGAGAATACTTTGGCACAGATATCCATTTTCAAGGGATAAAGGCCCGAGGCCCGCAAGCTGCTCCCCCTGCAGAGAAGACGGAGGGGCAGGGAGGAGACTCACCTTGGACTTCTTTCAAGTTTTGTTTAGGGGCCCTCTTTCAAAGGACTTTTAATGTTCTCTGTATTACTTCACTGTTAGATGCTTAAGCTTCAGTTGCTGAGCCCAAGCTTCTGAGTTCAGGTGCTTCATGTAACATTTCTTACCTTCTTGATCTGAGTCAAGTTTCTCAGAGTGTCTGTGACACAGGTTTTCTTCTTCTAAGGTGGGGACAGATGGTTCTTTAATGAGCTATTATATTGATGACAGGTTCTTGCCTGTAAAGTACTTATTTAATGTTTAGAGAAATACTACAGTAATTTAGAGCAACAGGAAGCCTTCAGATACTTTCAGTCCTCATTGCTGTTATCAACATCATACCTGAAAATTTTGACCGTTCCTTTAAAAGTGCTGTGGACTTTGTCATCTCTGAAGACACCACTCATGCTGTACCTCATCTAGATAATGAGTTGCACTCACTGGGTAGAACATAATATCTGACACTTCTGTATAGCCAAAACAGTGTTGAGCTTTATTTTTATATATTTCATGGATTTTGAACAATGATGAGAAATCCATATTAATTGGAGGATCTTATAAAGTCTTAGGAAAAAGCATAAGAAATTAAAATTAGAGATCCATAATTTCTCCAGATACCCCTGCATGGATCTGTTAGAACACATACTTCAACCAAGTCAATGTTGCCCCTTACCACCCTTTCTCTTTTGCATGAAAATGAGAACTTTTCATGGCCCTTTTGCTGACATGTGGTTTCATTTCAGAAACAACTGACCTCTGAGGATGTGGCCATCGAATTCACTCAGGAGGAGTGGGAATTCCTGGACCCTGCTCAGAGGGCCTTGTACAGGGACGTGATGCTGGAGACCTACAGGAACCTGCTGTCTGTGGGTGAGAATGACTTCCTTCCAGAGCTGCCGTTGGGTATCTGCATTTTCCCTGTGTGCTTCTTGGGAGGCCTGTTGTCTTTCATCTGAGAGTTCTGGTGACTGGGGCATGACACAGCTTCACAAGGTTAAACTGACCCTCTTCAGATGCTGTGTCTGTTTCATGTCATATCTGAGATTGTCGCAGAGCTTTATTTACAAAGCTCACTGCAAATGTTAAAAAAAATACAAAAAAACCCAATTTCCTATTTTCTGCCTTTTGACTTTTGGCTCAGTGTTTAAAAATATCCACAGCACTTTAGATTTCTTTCTTGTGATAACACTGAATATCTACTTGTTTGTTTTTGCTTGCTTGTTTACTTTTTCTTGGCTGCACCATTCTGCATGTGTGATCTTATTTCCCTGACTAAGGATCACTGGATCACCAGGGAAGTCCCAGAATTTCTGTTTCTGATCTGAATATTATCTCCACATTGCAGCCTGAGAAAAAGCTCTGGACAGTGGGGAGTGATATAAAAGTAGCCAAAACTACAACATATATAAAAAAACGAGTATCTCAAAGGGGCTGTTTTTATTTGTTTAGGAGTGGGACAAGTTGGTGGATTGGATCCTCTGTGGTTGTTACTTTCGAAAGTGTAAGTCTGTAAAAAGAGCATCTGTTTGATCCTAGATCCTACGAGGGGAGCATTTGTGAATCTCGCAGCCTCTTAGCTTCCCATTTGTAGGTCAAGGGCATAGTCCCATCTCAAGATGCTGTAATGTCTGACCTTCATGTTTTATTAGTTTTACTCTTGTGCTATTCTACCCAGTCTGGGAATGTCAACTGTTCTTGATGTTCCATTCTTCTTACTTTGTATCATTTTACCTCTTCAATTTCCTTGAAATCTATTCCTGACAGTCTGAAATTTTCTCTGGTTTCCTTGCTGTGGTAATCCACCTATGTTTAATTGATTGCCTCTGGTGAGTCTCTGTGGAGTGGATTTAGTAGGTAACAGAAAACTGTAATGGAGACACTATTCCTAATGTTATTTTCTTGCTCTGTACAAAGTCACCACTTGAAGCTATCCAGTAGAGTGGTCATTATGTTCTAGGATGATGAGAGAGAAAGTATCACGAGAGCCTGATACATCTTTCCAGGTTATTTTCTGGCTTTGGAGACTCTGTCAAGGGCACCATGACAGTGTTGTTCATGTACATCAAGGACCATATATTTTAGCCTCTGTAAATGATATGGGAATTTATCCCAGGACAACTTTGTCCAAGTTCACATTCTTATATCTATGAGGCTATTGGCTGCACTGTTGTTCTGTGCATTGTAGGTATTTTTAAATTTTATCATTTAGTTCAAATTTCTGTGTTACTCTTCGTGTTTCTGTTTTGTATTTGCAATGCATTGGATGGTTGATTGGGGAATGGTCCCTATGGTGGAACTGGTGATCAGTCCCTCTTAAAATTCTTTATATATTCTTTGTACTCCACTTACTATCAGATGTATGATTTCCACATATTTTCTCTTTTACTGTTGATTCCGTTTTCAAACTCACTGCGCTTTAATGCAGAGTAGTTTATAACTTTGGTATAGTTCAATTTATTAATATCTGGCTTTATTTTGTGGCCTGTGCTTTTGGTGTTATATCTGGTAAATCATTTGTGGGTCCAACTTCCAGAAACATTTCCTGCACGTTTACTTCTAGGAGTTTTATACATTTGGGACTTAGGTTTAGGTCTTTGAACCATTTTGAGTTCGTTTTTGTCTGTAGTGTAAGATAATGTTCCAAGTAAATTCTTTTGCTGGTGGGTATTCAGTTTTGTCAACATGTCTTGTTTCATAGATTGGTTCCCCCATTTAGTAGTTTTTACACCCTTGAGAAACATCTTTTGAACATCTCTGCAAGAGGTGTTTTTGTTTTTAACCATTCTTTTTAGGTATTCTGCTGCTGCTGCTGCTAAGTCGCGTCAGTCGTGTCTGACTCTTTGTGACCCCAGAGATGGCAACCCACCAGGCTCCTCTGTTCCTGGGATTCTCCAGGCAAACATAAGCCAAGACATTCTTTTACTCCCAGAAGACTTATTGACTAGAGCTCTAAGTTAATTCCTTTTAGAGGAAGGTGGTGGGGGACAGCTCCTGTTAATGTCAGAGGTGTAAGTGGAAAGCATAATGCAGTACAACAGGCAGACTCTGGTTTTGGGAGTAGATGCTAGAGAAAACCCAGCGAGGCTCCCTTAAGGCTGGACTCGCCTATGCCTGTCAGACCCCTTAACCTTCTGACCTTTGCCACGGGTGGGACTCCTGCTGCTGGCTCCCAGCAATACTTTCCTAAGGGTCCTGGTAGAAAAACACTCTGTTTTTGAGAGTTGGCATAAGATTGTCCAATGTGAGTGTGTTTTGCATATGGTTTTTAAAACTAGGCTACCATAAAGGTTAACTTATGTTATGCTTTCTTAAGTTAAGAATTCTATTCGTTAGTGTTTCTATACTTAAGGGGACCATTGTGGTGTTTCATAACTTGATATAAGTATGACTTTTGGTGTAATATATATTCAACATGAAATATTTATTTTTGAATTATTGTGAGCAGGATACCTATGATTCTTTTCATCTTGTAGATATCTCTCCTACACATGTGATCAAGAATTTACAACCCAAAGCGAACAGCGATAAACGAGAAATATTCCAAACATTGATGCCGGAAAGCCCTGAAAGCTGTGACATCAAACATTTTCATCTTTGGGAAAGTCAGGAAAATATGTGTAACTTTGAGTGTCAGGAGAGAGATGACAAAAGAAATTACAAAGGCACACCTGTAAGCCTTAATGGAAATATGCCTGATGGAAGAGATTCCCATGATAGAAAGGATGCAGGCATCAAGCCCTTTGGAAAGAGGTTTGGATTTAACTTCCAGGATAAACTGCAGATATTTCAAACTGGTGGAATAATTTCTGAATATAATAAAGTTAAGAGTTCTGTCAACAGTTTCTCATTTTCACCAATTCAAAGACTTCCTCCTTGTGTCCAAACCAGTGTTTCTAATATATATGGGAATGATTTTATGAATCCTTCAGGAATAACACAAGAACTCAAAGCACACAGGGAAAAACCTTACAAATGTGATGAGTGTGGCAAGGCCTTTCATGTAAAGTCAATCCTTTTAAGACATCAGACAGTTCATACTGGAGAGAAACCTTACAAATGTGATGAGTGTGGCAAGGCCTTTACTCACAGCTCACACCTCAGGAGACATAAGAAAATTCATACAGGAAAGAAATTATTTAAATGTGATATATGTGACAAAGTCTTCAGCCGAAATTCAAACCTTGCTGGTCATCAGAGGGTTCATACTGGAGAGAAACCTTACAAATGTGATGAGTGTGGAATGGCCTTTCATGTAAAGTTAACCCTTTTAAGGCACCAGACAGTTCATACTGGAGAGAAACCTTACAAATGTGATGAGTGTGACAAGGCCTTTTGTGTAAAGTCAAGCCTTTTACGGCATCAGACAGTTCATACTGGAGAGAAACCTTACAAATGTGATGAGTGTGGCAAGGTCTTTCGTCTGAAGTCAAGCCTTTTACGTCATCAGACAGTTCATACTGGAGAGAAACCTTACAAATGTGATCAGTGTGGCAAGGCCTTTCGTGAAAAGTCAAGCCTTTTTAGTCATAGGACAGTTCATACTGGAGAGAAACCTTACAAATGTGATGAGTGTGGAATGGCCTTTCGTGTAAAGTTAACACTTTTAAGTCATCAGACAGTTCATACTGGAGAGAAACCTTACAAATGTCATGAGTGTGGCAAGGCCTTTTGTGTAAAGTCAAAGCTTTTTACTCATCAGACAGTTCATACTGGTGAGAAACCTTACAAATGTGATGAGTGTGGCAAGGCCTTTCGTCTAAACTCAAGCCTTTTAAGTCATCAAACAGTTCATACTGGAGAGAAACCTTACAAATGTGATGAGTGTGGTGAGGCCTTTCGTATAAAGTCAAACCTTTTAAGGCATCAGAAAGTTCATACTGGAGAGAAATGTTACAAATGTGATGAGTGTGGCAAGGCCTTTCGTATAAAGTCAACCCTTTTAAGGCATTGGACTGTTCATACTGGAGAGAAACGTTACAAATGTGATGAGTGTGGCAAGACCTTTCGTCTAAACTCAAGCCTTTTAAGTCATCAGACAGTTCATACTGGAGAGAAACCTTACAAATGTAATGAGTGTGGCAAGGCCTTTCGTGTAAAGTCAAACCTTTTAAGTCATCTGACAGTTCATACTGGAGAGAATCCTTACAAATGTGATGAGTGTGGCAAGGCCTTTCGTGTAAAATCAAGCCTTTTAAGTCATCGGGCAGTTCATACTGGAGAGAAACCTTACAAATGTGATCAGTGTTGCAAGGCCTTTTTCGTAAAGTCAAACCTTTTATGTCATCAGACAGTTCATACTGGAGAGAAACCTTACAAATGTGATGAGTGTGGCAAGGCCTTTTGTGTAAAGTCAACCATTTTAAGGCATCAGACAGTTCATACTGGAGAGAAACCTTACAAATGTGCTGAATGTGGCAAGGCCTTTCGTGAAAAGTCAACCCTTTTAAGTCATCAGACGGTTCATACTGGAGAGAAACCTTACAAATGTGATGAGTGTGGTAAGGCCTTTCGTCTAAAGTCAACCCTTTTAAGGCATCAGACAGTTCATACTGGAGAGAAACCTTACAAATGTGATCAGTGTGGCAAGGCCTTTTGTGTAAAGTCAATCCTTTTAAGTCATCAGACAGTTCATACTGGAGAGAAACCTTACAAATGTGATGAGTGTGGCAAGGCCTTTCGTCTAAAGTCCACCCTTTTAAGTCATCAGACAGTTCATACAGGAGAGAAACGTTATAAGTGTGATGAGTGTGACAAGGCCTTTCGTTTAAAGTCAACCCTTTTAAGTCATCAGACATTTCATACTGGTGAGAAACCTTACCAATGTGATGAGTGTGGAAAAGTCTTTGGTCAAAAATCACATCTTCAACTTCACTGGAGAATTCATACTGGAGAAAGCCCTTTCAGATGTAATGAGTGTGGGAAGTTCTTCAGTCAAAATTCGAACCTTAAAAAGCATCAGAAAATACATATAGAGAAAGCTTTCAAATGTTTCGAGTGTGGAAAATCCTTTATTCAGCTCTCAGCACTCACTAAACATCAGAAAATCCATACATGAGGGATACTCATGTGAATGTGGTACATGGTAGAAGTCTTCAGATTTCAAATTTCAAAATTCACACCCTACTGTTGCTCAGAGAATTCATCCTACTGAGAAACCATACAAATATCATGAGTGTGACAACATCTTAGGCCTCATGAGAAAATTCATACTGGATAGAATCCAGATTTATATGTATTTATTAGTCAGGTGTTTAGAACATGAATTCATTCTAGAAATATTCCTCATCAATTTCATAAATGTTAAAAAACAAACAAACAAACAAACAAAAAACCCCTGTATCCTCATATCTCACCAGTAGTATCAGAGTATTTATCCTGGAGAAAACACACAGCAATGTAATGTGTGTGGCAAGGATCTTACCCAAAAGTTACAAGTTAGGAACATGGTGGGGCCATACTTCTCAGACTCAGTGGGTGAAGCAAATCCTTTACCTTTTTTACTATATGTATTTTCTGATGACTTGAGTTCAGGTACTCAGCAACTGCACTAAGTCCATATTTGAAGAGAAGCTATAGAGATCTTTTCATGTAAAAGAAACCCGAATTCTACCTCGGCCAATATGATTCTTTGGGACAGTAGTCCGCCATCTTTTGTTCTCCTGGCTTTCTGAATAAAGTCACTATTCCGTGTCCAACAAGTAGTCTCTCAGTTTATTGGCCTGTTGTGTGGTGAGCTCTAAGAGCTTGGCTTTGTAATACATCGATGAAATGCATTTGCTACATGCATTTCACGATGGTCTCTGGGAAGGAATCAATGAGATGAAGGGACTGACTTCATTAGATACAATTCATTCACATCCATGTTCCCTGGAAAAACACAGAGCCTGAATTACAAAATTCAGTAGTGTGTGTGAATTAGCAACATAGAGGGGAGAAAATAATGTAAAACTAGGACATGATTCATCATGGTCAGTAGGATCAGGAAGCCCTTCTGTACATAGTCCAGACTGTTATAAAACATAATGTTCTACCAACTGACCCTAAACAGAGTAGACAAGATGTTAAAAGGCCTGGGCTTTTCGTAGGAGGAGCGGGGAGAGTTACCAGGGACTGATGGTGTGCTAGGAACAATGCATAGGAATAGGGTCATGTTCGCCATTGGATAGAAATAACTGTCGTATCGATGATTAAAGAAGAATTACTCTTATTTGTGGAAATTGAAGACAGAGCTGTCATGGTCTTCGTAGACTGGGACTTGAGCAATGGAGTTGATGAGAAGAAGGAAGCAGGGGACCCAAGCCTCCAGTGAAACAAGGGTGCTTTATTTGCAAAAATGCATGCTTATATATCTTTATACAAGGGAGCTTTAGGCAGTAAAAACATTGAAGATAAACAAAGCGAAGGAAATAACAATCTTGAAAGGGCCAGAAAGCATTCCATATCCTGAGGAAGAGGGGCATAACTGAATAGATTACCTTCAAGTAAAGTCACTGAAAGGAGTCACTGAAGGGAATCCAAGCGGATGCTCTTTCTCATGACCTCAGTCCTGAGAACTGCATGCAGCTCTGCTCATTCCTGTTTTCCAGGAACTGATAAAGAATAGAGTCCTTGAAAATTGGCACACAAAGAAGAAAATATCTTGGATCCTTTAAAGTTGAATGTCCCCTGACAGTTCCCTTTTTAACTTTTTCATAATTGGGGATGACTGTAGATACTTTTGTGAAAAGGCCCTGAGCAAGTGAGTTTGTTTAGTTTGAACAATTTTAGTTGAAAGGCATCGGTATGTTACATTTATAATCACCAGGATAATTATCAGTGTTATAGTTCCAGATCTAATACTATGTGTAATGCCTTGAAACCATCTTTGAGGCTCTAGCCCAGATAATTGATCAGCTCACTGTTCAGCTAAGGTTTCCAAATTGTTGGAAGAGGGTAGACTCTTAGAGAAAGCTTCAAGGATTTCCTTTCGCAACAATTGTACATTTGAAGAAGCATTGTTATGCATATCTTTCAAATGAAATTTGATTTTTTCCCAATTGTAAGCACTATGGTTGAACCGAAGAGGAGTGATACAAAATTGAGTAGAATTCCAATCACAATTTAATAATACTTGTTTTTGTAAATCTATTAATTGATCTCCAACCCATTGGATGGCTGTTTTTTAATTCTTGAATTTTATCTTGAACTTTTTCATCTTTCTGAACCTGAGTGACCCATATAGTATGAGCATCTTTAGTCCAATTTTGAATAAAGTTTTGTGTTTGAAGTTTGTAAAACAGTGTCTAACAGCGGAAGTGGTGCAAATGGCTACTAACCCCCAAATGCCAAGAATCAAGCATCTAATTAATTGCTTAGATTGTCAGAGTAATTTAGTGAGAAACTGGGAGGTAAGGCTTGCCATGGGATCCTCTTTCCAGGGTTGCTGGAGATCTGCTGGCAACCAAAGACTACATCGAGACTGAAGAATCAAAAGGGATTAGTTTTTTTAGAGAAATAGCGGGATTAAGACAAGTATACAATTTGCAATCTATACAAGTCACAGAACGTAAAGTCTTATTAAATTGTAAGTTTCCTATGGCAATAACGAAAGAGGAATGCAAGCTTGTATAAAATATGAATGATTATAATGGAAGGAATAGTTATGACTGTGACTGGTCCCTGTGAAATACCCAGTCCAAGTTCCAACTTTTCAGTATTTGTAGCAAGTTTCCAGATGTTCCATTGTTCAGGCCCAATTTGTTTATTGAGGACAATTTGAGGGCAAGGAGGTGCCATTCCACCATCAAACAAGCCAAGGAGTCCTTTGTCATGGAAGTGTTCCATTGAACTGTTGGTAATCTTCCATGTTACTTGAGTAACATAATCACACATAGTACTGTTAATATCATCTGAGAGGTTAGATAACCACATACCATAGGGTCCCCAATCAACAATGGTGTAATTGGCCACAAACATGATTTTCCATGATTTAGCTTGCCATCTATCTCAATAAACAGGAGTATATTTAAAATCCTTACAAGTAAACCCCTTATATTCCAACTTTTGTCCTAGAGTTTTGGTAGTATTGACATGATTCTCATAAAAGGACAGGGCAGTAAAAAGTCTAAACAATGTGTGGAAGTTCTTTTCTGGAGGCAGGATGAAAGCCCACATTTGTCGACTAACATTAATACATAATTCTGCTGGGCCCATGCATAAAGGAAGGATTTTATAGCTTAGAGGAATGTTAATCTTCCTTCATCCTCAGGATGAGAGGGCCCCTCCAACCAAGCTCCAAGGAGGAGACATATGTACTGAGTCATTAGTGGATACAGCTGGTCCTATATCTGTCCATTCTACCACCTGCAATAAAGGGGGTTAGGTATGTAAGCCCAATAAGTGTGATTAATCAAGTCAGCCTGAGCAGGGGAAGTAAAAGCAAGCATAGTGACAAAAATATTTTTAGGATTCCGAGGCATTCCCTGTTGAGAAACCAGATTTTCAGCTTGATTAGGAAGGGTATTTATCTGTCCCCATGTGGGGAAATCATACGATTGATGACCTCGAGTGCAGCATTTCTTGGAAATTTTCAAGTCGCCATGACTTGTACTGGAAACTCATCCTCCTAGGGATTTCTCCATTTCTTCTCTATCTTGAATGCCTGTGACTCCCCTGGGGTGGATCTTCCAAAAGGGAGCCAACTGATTTTGTTGGATCCATCTGGAGAAATCCAAGCATACCCCTTTCCCTGTAATATTAATTTTCCAGATTTCCATTGTTGAGTCAACCTGTCTTGATACCAAATGGGCAGAGAAAGGGAGGTATCCTTCAATGCCTCAAAATGTTTTTCTGCTTTGTCAAAGTATTCCCTTGTGGCAGGTTTAAAAATTTTAAGCAAATAAAGCTGTATTAACAATAGTTACAGGATTAAAGAGGATATTGTGTTGGAATCTGTTGGGCTCCTTTAGCGGACTGGAACCTGGCAGTCTGGAGTCAACGATAAGAAAGTGAAAGAAAAAGAAAGAAAGACACGGGCATGCACGCTCTGATGGAGCAAAGGTGCTTTAATGATCTTTCTGTGAGTATATATAGGCTGTTGTACAAGAAATTTCTTTTGATAAAAATCAGAAAACCAAACGTACAGCGACCACTACCAAGGGAACAAGGGATTAATAATGGTCACAAGGTCAGGAGACAATCCATATCTCAAGAAAGAGGATCAAGACTAAGCAGTTGTGTCTTAAGGAGAATGTTTCCTGAAGGTGTTTTAAGCCTGTCTCATCCGATGACCTCAGTCCTGGGAGCTGTGTGCTGTTCCACTGGTTTCTGACAACACAAACTGATAAGGAATAGAGGATTTATGAGGAACAGCACGTTGGAATCCTCCTGTTAAACATTCTCTGACAGTTCCCACTTATTTATAATATTTGTAAAAAGGGTTCTGACCATTTGAGTTTGATAGTTCGAACAATTTTGCATGAAGGCAATGGTGAACGACAAATATAATTGTTGAGACAATCATGAAAATTGCAGTTCCAGACCCAGTGCTGTGAGTAATGCTTTGAAACCATCCATGTGGGTCTAACCCAGATAATTGATCAGCTGGTTGTTCAGCTAAAGTTTCCAAATGACTGGAAGAGGGCAGATTTTTAGAAAATGTTTCAAAGATTTCTTTTTGTAATAATTGTATAGTCAGAGAGGCATTATCATGTATTTTGTAACTGAAATTTGATTTGTTCCCAATTATAGGTACTATTATTGAATTGAAGAGGTGTAACACAAAATTGAGTAGAATTCCAATCACATTTTAGCATCACCTTTTTTGTACGTCTATTAATTGATCTCCAATCCATTTGATGACTGATTTTAGTTCCTGTATTTCATCTGGAATATCCTCATCTATCTGAGTCTGAGTGGCCAACATAGTATGAGCATCTTTAATCCAATTTTGGATAAAATGATGTGTTTGAATTAATTGTAAAGCAATGCCAGTGATGGCAGCAGTGGTGCAAATAGCAATTAATCCCCAAATGCCAAGAATCAGCCATCCAATGAATCTTTTAGATCACTGGAGCAGTTTAGTAAGTAACCGGGAAGCAAGTCCAGCCATGGGGCCTTCTTCCCAGGGCCGCTGGAGATTTATTGGTAACCACAGACTACATCGAGATAGAAGAATCAAAGGGATTCATTTCTTAAGGAAACAGAAGAGTTAAGACAAATATATAATTTGTAATTTATACAAGTTACAGAGCGTAAAGTCTTATTGAATTGTAAACTTCCTATAGCTAGAAGAAAAGCTTGTATGAAATATGATTGATGATAACGAAAGAAATAGTTTCTGTGACTACGATTAGTCCCTGTGAAATGTCCTGTCCAAGTCCTAAGTTCTTCAGTGCTCGCAGCAAGTTTCCAGGTGTCCCATTGTTCAGGCCCAATCTGGTTACTGAGGATGAGGTGGGTGCCATTCCATCATCAAGCCACCCAAGAAGTCCTTTGTCATGGTAATGTTGCATTATAGTGTTACTAACCTTCTATGCTACTTGAGTAGCATGAATACACGAAGTACTGTTAATATCATCTCAGCAGTTAGATAACCACATACCATGGGGTCCCCAGTCAACAATTGTATGATTACCTACAAATATTAGTTTTCCTGGTTTCCCTTACACTTGTCCCAACGGACTGGGGTATATTTAAAGTTCTTATTAGTAAACACTTTGCATAGTGTTCTTTGTTCTTTCCCTAAAGTTTCAGTAGTATAAACATGGTTCATGGACAAAGAAAGGGCAGTAAATAATCTAAGCAACATCTGAAAGTCCTCTTTTGGAGGCAGGGCAAAAGCCCAAGTTTGTCTGCTAACATTTATGCATAATTCTGTTGGGCCCATACACAAAGGAAGGATTTCATAACCTAGAGAGATATTAGTTTCCCTTCTTCTTCAGGGTGTGAGGGCCCTTTAAGGCTCCAGGGAGAAAGCGTATATATGGAGCTATTGGTTAATACGAATGGTCCTTTCTCCATTCTACAACCTGAAGTAAAGAGAGGTTGGGTATGTAAGCCCAGTGTGATTGACTAGTTCAGCTTGATCTGGGGGAGGCGCCAGCAAGCAAAGCAAGCAGGGCAACAAAAACATTTTCAGGACTCCTAGGCATTCTCTATTGAGAAACGAGATTTTCAGCTTGATTAGTTAAGGGTGTTTGTTTGTTCCCAAGACCAGAGATCCTAAGGTTGATCCTGCTGAGGGCAGTGCTTTCTGGAGATCTTTAGAGCCACCATGGCCTGTATGGGAATTTCTTCCTCCTGGGGTTTTTGTTGTCTCATTTCTTTGTTGAAGGCCGGGGCCCCCTTGGGTCGGATCTTCCAAAGAGGAAAGCATGTGAGTTCATTGGATCCATCTGGGGAAATACAAGCATACCCTTCTTTCTGTAAGATTAATTACCCAGATTTCCATTGTTTATTCAACCTGTCTTGGTACCAAATGGGCAGAGGAAGAGAAGAGTCCTTCAGTTCCTCGAAATGTTTTTCTGCTCGTGTCAAGATATCTCCTTGCAGTAAGTTTAAAAAATTTAAAACAAAGCTATATTAACAATAGTTATAGACTTAAAGAATAAATTGCGTTGGAATCTAGTAAAGTCTGTTCTGGATAAGGAAGATAAAAGTGTTCCTGTGTATTTCCCCATATTTAATTTTTATTTGTAGTTTCAGTGTGTAATGTGTTTAACTGTGTCTTGCATTTGTAGATTATAAGAAATGTCTGTAATCTGTTTAATAGAGAATGAATGTAAAAATTGTTTGAAATGCTTAGAAAGACAGGCAGGGTCATTGTCTGTTTTTATAGAATTAGGTGTTTTCATTAGCAAAGTAAGCTAACAGGTGGGTTATAACATGTCGTGTAGTTTCATCTTGGAGAGGCGTGGCCCACGTAAAAGAAAAATTTGTATTGATTGAGACAAGTAAGAAGGAAGAGAAAGAAAGTTCAGAGCAATGAGTTCCATCCATTTGCCATAAAATTCTCTTTCATTTGTCAGAAACCTTTTTATATGTTTGTTTTCATCATTATGGCAAATAAAATATATATTTATTAATAGTCTAAAATCTCTTTAGTTTTTCTGTAAGAAAAACTTTTGTAAGAGGAAGTTAGTGTTCAGTAATTAATGTTCTAAGGTCTTACTTTATTTGGAAATGACCTAGCGATTTCGTAAACTTCTATTATTTCGTTTAGTACAATTTTATGAATTTAAGTTAACCCAATCCTGAGATTATTTTAGACATTTTGAAAATGTAATTATTTTTCTTAGAGTTATCTAAAAGTTTTCATCTCATTTATATATATATATATAAAGAGTTACTTTTTGTTGACAAGCTTAGTTTACCTTAAATCTAGGCACAATAAAAGTATTACATAATGATGATTTAAGTCATGTCTTAATTAGACTAGCAAAAATTAATTTATATTTAAATAAACATATTTAATATTGACTATTTTCAGTTCACATCAACTTGAATTTAAATAGAGCTCATTAATTTCATATTATCCAAAAACAAAGACATACATTGAGACATAGATAATTTTAGATAGACAGATATAGTTTTCTACTTGACATTTAAAATATCTTTTTGATATATACATATATACATATCTAGATATATATATGTACGTGTATATATCTCGGTATATATATGTGTGTGTGTGTGTGTGTATATATACATATATACATTTTTTTTTCCTGAGTTCCACCAATTTCTTTATGGCTGAAGTCCCAGATAGAGTGGGCTGTGTATCCTAAGGAGATGATAAGAGTTAACTTTAGGTTTTTTTCTTAGGCCTGTTTTTGTTTCCCAGGCAGAATTGGAGCTCCAAAAAGTATTTTAACAAGTTAACCTTTTCCTAACTGCACATGTAAGAAGAACCGGTTTTGCAATTTCAAAAAGATTTTATTTTAATCGTTTTTTTCTGAAGTCTAAAGAATGAATATCATGGCCATTCAGTGGCAAGAATATCACTTCTCCTTTTTGTAGCTACAGTATATTATTAATGATATATGCATGAGGAAATTGCTGTCACATTGGATGTAAAGCCTTGGTCACAAAATTTTGACAAATTGTAGGACTGTTAAGTATACCTTGAGGTAACACAGTCTATTGAAATCTTTTATGAGGCCTATGTAATTAGGAACAGGGAGAGAGAAAGAGCATCTCGGTCTAAAGGGTGTAAAGGTATATTTAAAAATCAGTCTTGTAAATCAGTAATAATAATGTGCCAATTTTGAGGAATAGTAGTAGGGGATGAGATCCCTGGTTGTAGTGCGCCCATGGGTTTCATACATTCATTAACTTTTCTAAGGTCTGTTAAGAGATGTCATTTGTTAGAGTTCTTTTTATAACAAAAACAGAGTTCCAAGGAGAGTAAGATTCCTCAATATGTTTTAATTCTACTTGTGTGTCTCTAAATTCTTTAGTAGCCTGTAATTTTTCTTTCGTAAGGGGCCATTGTTCTGTGCAAATAGGCTCCTCATTCTTCCAAGTTGTATATCTGAGTTTGCCATTGCATAAGTAAGTCCCTTCCTGTTAGATTAAGGGGTGCATCTATCACATAAGCTCTTAATGTTGCAGGCTGGCCTTTTGGTCCTTCATATGGGTAGATTTGAATATTTTGATAAATTTCTTGTACTTTGGTGTGAGAAATTCCTGCAATTTGGCAAGAGATTTTTGTAGAGGCCAGGTTTGGGGACATAAGTGTTTGGAAATAATAGTAATATCAGATCCAGTGTCAAGGAGACCAGAAAATCTTGTACCATTAATTTTGATATTTATATGTGGCTGGGCATATTGAGATACCAAAAATGTCCATAAGGATTGTTTTTGATCTACCGAATCTGCTTGTCTATATGTTACTAGAGAAGTTAATAGAAATGTAAGGCATAAGAAGTAATTGAGCAATTTTGTCCCAATTTTGAATTGCCATAGAATCTGATATGACATCATTATTTAAATCTCTCCTTTATAATCTGAGTCAATTACTCCAGGGTGAACAGTAATTCCTTTAGATGTCAAACTAGATTGGCCAAGTATAAGACCGAAGGTTTGTGGAAGCAGGGGTCCAAAAGTCCGGTAAGTACTCTAGAAGGGACTGCTTGAGGGTAAAGGGAAAAATCATTTAGGGCTGGTATATTGACGGCAATACTGCCGGATGTTGAGCTTTTGAGGAAAAAGATAGAAGTTGCCCCTGGTTTTTGTTGTAGGGGACCTGGCGGGGTGGTCCCCTATTTGGAGTTTCCCGGAATAGGTTTTTCTTCAATATCAAATGTATATTTACAGTCTTTGGCCCAATGCATTCCTCTATGGCAGCAAGGGCAGACGCTTTGAAGTTTTTTATTAGCCTTCTTAGGGCAGTCTGCAGAAGGGAATGGCAAACCACTTCAGTATTCTTGCCTTCAGAACCCCATGAACAGTATGAAAAGACAAAATGATAGATTACTGAAAGAGGAACTCCCCTGGTCAGTAGGTGCCCAATATGCTACTGGAGATCAGTGGAGAAATAACTCCAGTAAGAATGAAGAGATGGAGCCAAAGCAAAAAGAATGCTCAGTGTGGATGTGACTGGTGAAAGAAGCAAGGTCCGATGCTGTAAAGAGCAGTATTGATTAGGCACCTGGAATGTCAGGACCATGAATCATGGCAAATTGGAAGTGGTCAAACAGGAGATGGCAAGATTGAACGTTGACATTCTAGGAATCAGTGAACTAAAATGGACTGCAATGGGTGAATTTAACTCAGATGACCATTATATCTACTAGTGTGGGCAGGAATCCCTCAGAAGAAATGGAGTAACCATCATGGTCAACAAAAGAGTCCGAAATGCAGTACTTGGATGCAATCTCAAAAATGACAGAATGATCTCTGTTCGTCTCAAAGGCAAACCATTTAGCATCACAGTTATCCAAGTTTATGCCCCAACCAGTAACACTGAAGAAGCTGAAGTTGAACAGTTCTAAGAAGACCTACAAGACCTTTCAGAACTAACACCCCCAAAAGATGTCCTTTTCATTATAGGGAACTGGAATGCTAAAATAGGAAGTCAAGAAACACCTGAGTAACAGGCAAATTTGGCCTTGGAATGCGAAATGAATCAGGGCAAAGACTAATAGAGTTTTGCCAAGAAAATGCACTGGTCATAGCAAATACCCTCTTCCAACAACATAAGAGAAGACTCTACACATGGACATCACCAGGTGGTCAACACCGAAATCAGACTGATTATACTCTTTGAAGCCAAAGATGGAGAAGCCCTATACAGTCAACAAAAACAAGACCAGGAGCTGACTGTGGCTCAGATCATGAACTCCTTATTACCAAATTCAGACTCAAAGTGAAGAAAGTAGGGAAAACCACTAGACCATTCAGGTATGACCTAAATCAAATCCCTTATGATTATACAGTGGAAGTGAGAAATAGATTTAAGGGCCTATATCTGATAGATAGAGCACCTGATGAACTATGGAGGGAGGTTCCTGACATTGCACAGGAGATAGGGATCAAGTCCACCCCCATGGAAAAGAAATGCCAAAAAGCAAAATGGCTGTCTGGGAAGGCCTTACAAATAGCTGTGAAAAGAAGCGAGGTGAAAAGCCAAGGAGAAAAGGAAAGATATAAGCATCTGAATGCAGAGTTCCAAAGAATAGCAAGAAGAGATAAGAAAGGCTTCTTCAGCGATCAATGCAAAGAAATAGAGGAAAAGAACAGAATGGGAAAGACTAGAGATCTCTTCAGGTAAATTAGAGATACCGAGGGAACATTTCATGCAAAGATGGGCTCGGGACCTAACAGAAGCAGAAGATATTAAGAAGAGGTGGCAAGAATACACAGAAGAACTGTATAAAAAAGATCTTCACCACCTCAATAATCACGATGGTTTGATCACTCATCTAGAGCTAGACATCCTGTAATGTGAAGTCAAGTGGAACTTAGAAAGCATCACTATGAACAAAGCTACTTGGACGTGATTTCAGTGGAGCTGTTTCAAATCCTGAAAGATGATGCTGTGAAAGTGCTGCACTCAGTATGCCAGCAAATATGGAAAACTTAGCAGTGGCCACAGGACTGGAAAAAGTCAGTTTTCATTCCAATTCCAAAGAAAGGCAATGCCAAAGAATGCCCAAACTACTGCACAATTGCACTCATCTCACTTGCTAGTAAGTAATGCTCAAAATTCTCCAAGGCAGGCTTCAGGAATATGTGAACCATAAACTTCCTGATGTTCAATCTTGTTTTAGAAAAGGCAGAGGAACCAGAGATCAAATTGCCAACATCTGCTGGATCATGGAAAAAGCAAGAGAGTTCCAGAAAAAAACATCTATTTCTGCTTTATTGACTATAAGCCTTTGACTGTGTGGATCACAGTAAACTGTGGAAAATTCTGAGAGAGATGGGAATACCAGACCACCCGACTTGCCTCTTGAGAAATCTGTATGCTGGCCAGGAAGCAACTGTTAGAACTGGACATGGAACAACAGACTGGTTCCAAATAGGAAAAGGAGTACGTCAAGGCTGTATATTGTCACCCTGCTTATTTAACTTCTATGCAGAGTACGTGTTGAGTAACGCTGGACTAGATGAAACACAAGCTGGAATCAAGATTGCCGCGAGAAATATCAATAACCTCAGATTAGCAGATGACACCACCCTTATGGCACAAAGTGAAGAGGAACTAAAAAGCCTCTTGATGACAATAAAAGAGGAGAGTGAAAAAGTTGGCTTAAAGCTTAACATTCAGAAAACAAAGATCATGGCATCCGGTCCCATCACTTCATGGGAAATAAATGGAGAAACTGGAAATAGTGCCAGAGTTTATTTTGGGGGCTCCAAAATACTACAAATGGTGACTGCAGCCATGAAATTAAAAGACGCTTACTCCTTGGAAGAAAAGTTATGACCAACCTAGATCGTATATTGAAAAGCAGAGACATTGCTTTGCCGACTAAGGTCCGTCTAGTCAAGACTATGGTTTTTCCTGTGGTCATGTATGGATATGAGAGTTGGACTGTGAAGAAAGCTGAGCACCGAAGAATTGATGTTTTTGAACTGTGGCATTGGAGAAGACTCTTGATAGTCCCTGGACTGCAAGGATATCCAACCAGTCCATTCTGAAGGAGATCAACCCTGGGATTTCTTTAGAAGGAATGATGCTAAAGCTGAAACTCCAGTACTTTGGCCACCTCGTGTGAAGAGTTGACTCATTGGAAAAGACTTTGGTTCTGGGAGGGATTGGGTGCAGGAGAAGAAGGGACGACAGATGATGAGATGGTTGGATGGCATCACTGACTCGATAGATGGGCGTATGAGTGAACTCCAGGAGTTGGTGATGGACAGAGAGGCCTGCTGTGCTGCGATTCATGGGGTCTCGAATAGTCGGACACGACTGAGCAACTGAACTGAATTGAACTGAAGGTAGGGCATTGTATTTGAGCTTCTATGGTATCAAATTGTCTGGCTCCAGTTATCATTTCAAAAGTAATTTGGTTTTCACGCATGCCATTTCGAGCATTCTTGTTAACATGATCTCTGGCTATATCTTGGAACCACATTGTCCGTTGAAGACATTCTCCTGGTTTAAGGAGAGCTTTTTATTAACGTTCGCCAATCATAGGGAATAAAATTTCCAGTAGAAGCTGCCACACCATTTAGAAACTCTTTAGTAACAGGCGAATGTGGGCCGTACACAGTTATAGCCTTTTTCATTCGTTGCATGTAAAAAAGATTAATACCGTCATATTGAGGTATTATGTGCCCTTGAGTGTCAAGATTTCTTGGAACTGGAAAGATGGAGAAACCATCGGTGTCACAGACTTGTGATTGCAAAGCCTTAATTCAGAAAGCCTCTGTCACAGAAGAGAGTAAGTGCTGATTGTTTGCAAATATGAGTCTGTGCCAAGGACTTTTGTTCAGAAGGGCATGAAAGGTCATTGCTGAACCACGAAAAGATCCATCCAGTAAAAGTATCCACCCGAACTTGTAAATGAGAATACTCATTAGCTTTTGGCATATGAGTAAAATCAATTTCCCACTGCTCTCCAGGATACTTTCTACTTTGTTGTAATCCAAATTTTGCTAGCTTTTGAATCTTTGGGTTACACCTTTTGATAATATTCTTGAAATTTTTCATTAGATTTTTACCTTCAAGCAAACGAGATGTCATCTGGTAAGTGCTCTCTGCACCCATATGAAAACTCTGGTGTATACCCTTACGAATTTTCCTTTGAGCCTTTTCAGGAATTATTAATCGTCCATCTTCGGACTGTAACCATCCTTGGTCCATAATCTTAGTTCCTCTTTTCTCATATCTTTCTAATTCTTCCTCAGTGTATTGTGGTTTTTCCTGTTCTACAGGACCTGACCAGATCAAGGGTGTCTGCAGTGAAGGGGTTTCATAAAGGGCCGCTTTTCTGGCTTGACAGTCAGCCAGCTGATTACCTTCAGTTGCTTTACTCCCATGCCTGCTGTGCCCTTTGCAATGCATAATAGGTGCTTCTTTAGGACAATATATAACAGTTAAAAGTCTCTCAGTCTCTCTGAAATGCTTAATAGGTTCTCCTGTTGCTGTTTTAAACTGTCTTTCTTTCCATATTGCAGCATGAGCATGTAAAGTCAAATAAGTATACTTAGAATCCATGTAGATATTTACTCGCTGCCCTTTGCATAACTCTAGAGCTCGGGTCAGAGCCACAAGCTCTGCTAAATGAGCACTGGTTTCCTGGGGGAGAGATTTTGCTTCTAAAACCTGTTCAGCAGTCGCCATGGTGTAACCTGCTTTATGCTTTCCATCCTGAACAAAACAACTGCCATCTGTAAATATTTCCAGGTCAGGATTGTCTAATGGGGTATCCATTAGATCCTCCCAAGCTGCATAGTTTAAAGTTAGGAATTGGGAACAGTCATGATCAGGTGTTTCATTTTCCTTCTCAGGAAGGAAAGTGGCAGGATTTAAATGTCCACAGACTTTAAGCTTAGTTACTGGACCTTCTAACAAGAATGACTGATATTTAAGAAGCCTACTGTCTGTCATCCAAATATTAACCTTAGAATTTAAGATTCCACTCACATCATGAGAAGTCAGGACATTAAGATTTCATCAGTTATTTTTAAAGCTTCAGGTGCTAATAAAGCCACTGCCCCAATTACACTTAGGCAGTGGGGCCACCCACATGAAGTTACATCCAATTTCCTACTTAAATAAGCAATAAGTTGCTGGTGAGGCCCTCAGGGTTGTGGCAAATCTCCCAAGCCCACACCTTTTCTTCCAGTGACAAATTCTGACCCTGTGGGCAAGCTCCATGCAGGAGCTTGCAGGAGGGCAGTCTGAAGAACCTTGTAAAAACGTCTTAGGAGAGTCATTGTCAGAATCACTAGGTTCTAACAAAGGAGACACTTCTGGATTTGTGCCTGCTGCCAGAGGAGGAGCATTTCAAGCAGCTGAGTGGGGCTAGTAAGAACATTTTGAAACATTTTATTTTGTTCTACTTGGGCCTTTTGTGAAGTTTTATCATCTACTTGATATTCATGCAATAAGTGTTTTGTCGTCGACTATTCAGAGGGATAGAACTTACCTTGAAATGGCAGAATTACAGCTTTAATGAGAGCCCATAGGGGTCAGAAAGCAACTGGAATATTTTTTCCCTGCCTGATGGCTCGTTCAACATTTTCTTTGACCCGGTGCTGAATTTCTAAATCAAAACTACCTTTATTAGGAAACCAAGGATTTCATTTAACCACTGTTTGAAAGCAAGCCAATTCTATTCATTGGCACAAAACCACAAGTCCCTGAGCTTTAAACAAATGATAAAGTAAAGTAGAGAAATGATGGGGCTTTCCAGCCGTTTGACCTGTGTCTTAGTACTTAGTGACCTCAGTAGGTCCCAACCTCAATAGGTCCTCAGTCCCTCCGTCCTAAAGGTCACGTATACCAGAGTCCCTGTTCAAGTGCCACTTGTTGGGGTCCTTTAATGGACCAGAACCTGGCGGCCTGGAGTCAATGATAAGAAATTGAAAGAGATAAAAGAGAGAAAGAAGAGACAGGGGGACCCAAGCTCTGATGGAGCAAAGATGCTTTAGTGATCTTTCTGTGAGTATATATTAGGCTGTTGTACAAGAAATTTCTTTCAATAATGATAAAGATCAGAAAACCAAACGTACAACAGCCGTTACCAAGGGAACAAGGGATTAATAATGGTCACAAGGTCAGGAGACAATACATATCTTAAGAAAGAGCATCGAAACTAAGCAGTTTTGTCGTAAGGAGAATGTTCACTGAAGGAGATTCAAGCCTTTCTCATGACCTCAGCCCTGGAAGCGATGTGCTGTTCCAGTGGTTTCTGACAACAGAAACTGATAAGGAACAGAGGATTTATGAGAAACAGCACATAGGAATCCTCCTGTTACAGATTCTCTGACAGGAATCTAGCAAACTCTGCTCTGGATAAGTGTCACGGGACGTTCAACTTTAAGGGATCCAGTATGTTGCATTTTCTTCTTTTGTGTAAGTTCAAGGACTTTCAGTTTCATGTCAGAGAATAGAGGCTTATCTCCAAACGGTGGTTGAACATAATCCCTGGTTCACCGATGAAGGCATGTTCAATTTACAAATTTGGAACCAGATTAAAGAGAATCTTAAATGATCCTCAAGATGGGGAAAAAGTATTCCAATATATTAAAGCTGTGATTCTGCCATTTCAACGTAATTCTAGCTCCTCCCCTCCCCAATATTCGACAATAGGTGGAACACTTGTTACATGAATATGAATTAGATGATTAAACTTTACAAAAGGCTCAATTAGAACAACATAAAATATTTCATAGTTTTCCCACCAGCCTGCCCCACGTTCTACTCTTCCTCTACTTGCAATGGGCACAAAACCGAAAGTCCCCTCAATTCAAGTACAAGTTGACCCTGACGATAATTCTTCTGAGCCTCTTTTTGACACTAAGGCTGACAATACTTTTCTTGATGACAATGATAAGCCTTTGGCACACACTTGTATTTATGAAAAATACTATCCACTCATTCTCCTTCACAACAAAGGCTTTCTGAGTTACTGGCTTTGCAGTCTCGAATCTCTGAGGCTAATGGTTTCTCTGCTTTTCATGTTTTTGAGAAGCTAAGCACGCAAGAATTGATTATTTTGAACTGTGGTGTTGGAATCGATTCTTGAGAGTCCATTGGACTACAAGGAGATCCAACCAGTCCTTTCTGAAGGAGATCAACCCTGGGATTTCTTTGGAAGGAATGATGCTAAAGCTGAAACTCCAGTAGTTTGGCCACGTCATGAGAAGAGTTGATACACTGGAAAAGACTCTGATGCTGGGAGGGATCAGGGGCAGGAGGAGAAGGGGACGACCGAGGATGAGATGGCTGGATTGCAACACTGACTCGGTGGACATGAGTCTGAGTGAACTCCGGGGAGTTGGTGATGGACAGGGAGGCCTGGTGTACTGCGATTCATGGGGTTGCAAAGAGTCAGACACGACTGAGCAAGGAACTGAACTGAACTGAACGTCCAGTGGCAAATAATACCTCAATAGGAAGGCACTGATTTTTCTCACATGCAACAAATGAAAAAAGCTGTAACTATGTATGCCCTCATTCGCCTTTTACTAAGGAACTTTTAAACGCTATGGCACCTTCTACTAGAAATTCAGTAACTTATGATTGCCAATTTTTGATAAGCACTCATCTTAAACCAGGAGAATATCTTCAGTGGACCATGTGGCTTCAGGGTATGGGCCGAGATCGTGCCAATTCTAATGCTCGAGCTGGTACTCCCCAAAACCAAATTACTTTTGAAATGTTAACTGGTACAGAGCAATGTAATGCTATAGAAGCTCAAATACAAAGCCCTCCTTGGTGGAAAACTATC
The DNA here is from genome assembly GCA_917880005.1 of Nanger dama. Taxonomy (NCBI): domain Eukaryota; kingdom Metazoa; phylum Chordata; class Mammalia; order Artiodactyla; family Bovidae; genus Nanger; species Nanger dama. Next base: position 1,261,778 of record CAKJTW010000140.1, read on the forward strand.
TTGACTGTAATAATTGTAGTCATCTGGTTCTTGCTGTTTGTTTTTCTATCTGTAACTATATAATGAACTTTGTATCTAAGTGGCTTAGGCATTTAAGTTACAAGTGATTGTTCATGTGCCTGCAGTTTCTGCTGCCTCCTCTAGCTATTAGTCATGGCCACTGGATCAGAGACCCTCAATATGAGGATAAGGAGAATATTTGCCTCAACAGTTTAGGGTCTACGCTGCTTCCCAGCAGGAAGAAGTTACAGAATGATTTCTGCACCCCTTTCCCTGGCAACAATATTCACCTAAAAGCAGGAGGAAATGAAAGAGTGAATGCTTAGGCAGGCGGTCTAAGGCCCTGTAAGGAGGAGACAAACATTCTCACTCATGCTTTCCTCAAGCCTTGTGCAACAATGTATCTTGCCGGAGAACTGACCTTTCTTTAGGTCCAGATCTAATGATTATACAGCCGAATGTCTTACTCATGGAAATGCTTTTCTTAAGCTCTACGGTAATGATTATAATTGTAACAAATCTTGGCTGAGAACCTGTAATGCTGGGCTGGAAGAAACACAAGCTGGAATCAAGATTGCCAGGAGAAATATCAATAACCTCAGATATGCAGATGACACCACCCTTATGGCAGAAAGTGAAGAGGAGCTAAAGGGCCTCTTGATGAAGGTGAAAGAGGAGAGTGAAAAAGTTGGCTTAAAGCTCAACATTCAGAAAACGAAGATCATGGCATCCGGTCCCATCACTTCATGGGAAATAGATGGGGAAACAGTGGAAACAGTGTCAGACTTTATTTTCTTGGGCTCCAAAATCACTGCAGATGGTGACTGCAGTCATGAAATTAAAAGACGCTTACTCCTTGGAAGAAAAGTTATGACCAACCTCTGTAGCATATTCAAAAGCAGAGACATTACTTTGCCGACTAAGGTCCGTCTAGTCAAGGCTATGGTTTTCCTGTGGTCATGTATGGATGTGAGAGTTGGACTGTGAAGGAGGCTGAGTGCCGAAGAATTGATGCTTTTGAACTGTGGTGTTGGAGAAGACTCTTGAGAGTCCCTTGGACTGCAAGGAGATTCAACCAGTCCATTCTGAAGGAGATCAACCCTGGGATTTCTTTGGAAGGAATGATGCTAAAGCTGAAGCTCCATTACTTTGGCCACCTCATGCGAAGAGTTGACTCATTGGAAAAGATGCTGATGCTGGGAGGGATTGGGGGCCGGAGGAGAAGGGAACGACAGAGGATGAGATGGCTGGATGGCATCACGGACTCGATGGACATGAGTCTGAGTGAACTCCGAGAGATGGTGATGAACAGGGAGGCCTGGCATGCTGCGATTCATGGGGTCGCTAAGAGTTGGACACGTCTGAGTGACTGAACTGATGGTAATGATTATAATTGTAACAAATCTTGCCTGAGAACCTTTATCTCAAGACTTGTACCCCTGCTTACACAGCAACAGTGTTTCTTGCATAGAGACATTGTCTGGAACCTGTTGTCCCTGGCTAATCTTGTGCTAAAGTTATCTCAGGATGTATGTCTTGGGAAAGGGCCTAATAGACCTCTTACAACATTGAGGTATTCTTTGTATCTGTTCTCAGCAGCTAGTTGAGAAGTATATAAGGTCCCACTTAAACTAATGAGGTGGATACTCTTTGTACCCCCACAAACCTTCTGCCTTTTACTTGGCCGATCTAGTTTGACTTCTAAAGGAATTACTGTTCACCCTGGAATAACTGATTCAGATGATAAGGGAGAAATTCAAATTATGATGTCATCTCAGATACTATGGCAGTTCATAGAGGGGGACAAAATTCCCCAACTCTTTCTTTTACCTTACTGGTCTATTAACTCCTGTAATGGTATCTGGACAGGTGGATTTGGCAGTACAGATCGAAAAGAATCCTTATGGACGCCAATAGTATCTGAATATGTACAACAATATAAATATCAATATAAATATCAAAATTAATGGCAAAAATTTTTCTGGTCTTCTTGATACTGGATCCAATATTACTATTATTTCCAAACATTTATGGCCCAAATCTTGGCCTATACAGGGAATTTCTTGCCAAACTGCAGGAGTTTCTCAAACCAAAGCACAAGAGGTTTATCAAAGTGTCCATATATCCATGTGAGGGACCAAAAGGCAAGCCTGCAACATTACGACCTTATGTGATAGATACACACCTCAATTTAATATGAAGAGATTTACTTATGCAATGGGAAACGCAAATATATATTCCACATTTTTCCTAGGGGCCACTTCTCACTTAACAATCAATGCAATTATTTAAATTACTTGGAAAAATGATGAGCCTATTTGGACAGAGCAATGGCCCCTCACAAAAGAGAAATTGGAGGCTACTAAAGAACTTATCAATACACAATGGAAATCAAAGCATATTGAGGAATCTTATTCCCCTTGGAATTCTCCCATTTTTGTAATAAAGAAATCTGGCAAATGGCATCTCTTAATAGACCTTAGAAAAATTAAAACATCTATGAAACCTACGGGTGCATTGCAACCAGGAATTCCATCACCTGCCACTATCCCTCAAAACTGGCATATTATTATTATAGATTTTCAAGGTTGCTTTTTTACTATACCTTTACACCCTTTAGACCCAGAGAGATTTGCTTTCTTTCTTCCTTATCGTAATCATGCTGTGGTTACTGCTGCTAAGTTACTTCAGTCATGTCCAACTCTGTGCGACTCCATAGAAGGTAGCCCACCAGGCTCCCCTGTCCCTGGGGTTCTCCAGGCAAGAACACTGGAATGGGTTGCCATTTCCTTCTCCAATGCATGAAAGTGAAAAGTGAAAGGGAAGTCGCTCAGTCGTGTCCAAGCCTTAGCATGGACTGCAGCCTACTAGGCTCCTCCATCCATGGGATTTTTCAAGAAAGACTCCTGGAATGGGGTGCTACTGCCTTCTCCGATCCTAATCATATCAGGCCTAATAAACGATATCAGTGGACTGTATTGCCTCAAGGAATGATGAATTCTCCCACCATGTGTCAAATTATGTAGCCAAAGCCCTTGAACCTGTGAGAAAACAGTTTCCTAACTTTCTTGTTATTCATTATATGGATGATATATTGTCTTCAGCTCTATGTTTTAAAAACTCAACAAATGTTTGACATAGCTCAACAATGCTTGGAAGACTCTGGATTAAACATTGCTCCTGAAAATATTCAAACCTCTATTCCTTAGCATGACTTAGGCTCTGTTGTTAATAGACAACATGTTACTCCCCCAACTAACAGAGATTCATGTTGATAAATTATCAACCTTGAATGATTTTCAGAAACTTTTAGGCAATATAAACTGAATTAGACCCACTTTAGGCATTGCAAATGATCAACTGACTAATTTATTGACTACTTTGAAAGGAGATCCCTATTTAAATAGACCTCGTTTAATACAAAATAAATTGCAAGAACAGTTTCTTACTCGTATTAGACTTGATTTACCTCTCGAGTTGTTTATACTCCCTTCTCTCTATTCTGCCATGGGCATTCTTGCCCAACAAGAACACCCGACAGAATGGATCTATACCCATTTTAGAGGGACAAGGTCACTTACGCCCTAGATTGATTTGATCACTCTGATAATTATTAATGGGAGAAATAGAACTAAGACTCTAATTGGTTCCGATCCTCATAACATTATAATTAATAACTCTCAATTTGAGAATGCACTACAAATGTCTACCAATTTCCAAATAGACTTTCTGGAATATTTTAAAGATATTTCATGTCATTATCCTTCTAACAACCTCTGAAATTTCTTGAAAAATACTGAATTTATTATCTCTTGCATTGTCACATTACAACCTATACCTCAAGCCGATGTTTTCTATATAGATGGGACTAAAAACACCAAAGCCTCATTCTGGTCTGTCAAAGAATACAAAGTCTTTTATACTAAATTTCATTCTGCTTAACAAAATGAATTATATACTCTTATTCAAGTTATTCACCTACATCCTTACCTTATTAATATAGTCTCTGACTCCTTATACTCAGCTTTTATATTAGGAAATATAGCAACCTCTTATAATTCCAATCAACCGATTATTCAACAAGTTTTTTCTCGAACTACAGTCTCTTATTAGGGACTGCACTTCCCCCCGTTTATATTACCCATACTCGAACACATTCCTGCCTTCCCAGCTCTGTCATCGTAATGAACAAGCTGATAAACTTGGTTCTTTTGCTACTCCCGAGGAACAACATGTTCTATTGTACAATAATGCTGGCTCCTTAAACCAAATTTAAAAATTCCATACCGGTGGACTGCAAGGAGATCCAATCTGTCCATTCTGAAGGGGATCAGTCCTGGGATTTCCTTGGAAGGAAGGATGCCAAAGCTGAAACTCCAGTACTTTGGCCACCTCATGCGAAGAGTTGACTCATTGGAAAAGACTCTGATGCTGGGAGGGATTGGGGGCAGGAGGAGAAGGGGACGACAGAGGATGAGATGGCTGGATGGCATCACTAACTCAATGGGCGTGAGTCTGAGTGAACTCTGGGAGTTGGTGATGGACAGGGAGGCCTGGCATGCTGCGATGCCTGGCGTGCTGTGATTCATGGGGTCGCAAAGAGTCAGACACGACTGAGCGACTGAACTGAACAGAACTGATGCTAAAAAAAAAAAAAGCATTAATAATTGGTGTACTTGTACACCCCTACATCTTCAACTCATTGCACAGGGTGTTAATCCTCGAGGATTACAACCCAATGAGTTAGGGCAAATGGATGTAACTGATTGCCCTGAACTTCCTCCATCTTCTTTCCTGCACGTCTGTATTGACACAAATTCTTTTATATGGGCCACCCCTCTTCGAGGTGAGGCTACACGGCACATTATAACCCACCTATTAGCTTGTTTTGCAATAATGAGAACTCCCAACTCTACAAAAAGAGACAATGGCCCTGCCTATACTTCCAGGCAATTCAGACAATTTTTACAATGTTTTTCTATTCAGCATATTACAGGCATTCCTTACAATCCACAAGCACAGGGCATAGTTGAATGAGCACATCGGACACTGAAACTACAAATGAAAAATTAAAAAGGGGGAATACACAGAAACATTTCTGTCTTCCTTATCCAGAGCAAATTTTACTAGATCTCAACACTGTATACTCTGTAATCCTGTAACTATCGTTAATACACCTTTATTTCATTTTAAATTTTTAAACTTACTGCAAGAAGATATCTTGACACAAGCAGAAAAACATTTCAAGGAATTAAAGGATACCTCTCTTCCTCTGCCCGTTTGGTATCAAGATGGGCTAACTAAGCAATGGCAATCTGGAAAATTAATCTTACAGGGGAAGGGGTATGCTTTTATTTCTCCAGATGGATCCAACGAACTCAATCAGCTTCCTGTTTGGCAGATCTGCCACAGGGGAACCTCCAGTGTTCAAAATAAAGATGAAAAAACAAAACCCCAGGAGGAAAATATCCCAATACAGGTCATGCTACTACTGCTGCTAAGTTGCTTCAGTCGTGTCTGACTCTGTACGACCCCATAGACGGCAGCCCACCAGGCTCCCGTGTTCCTGGGATTCCCCAGGCAAGAACACTGGAGTGGGTTGCCATTTCCTTCTCCAGTGCATGAAAGTGAAAAGTGAAAGGGAAGTTGCTCAGTCGTGTCTGACTCTAGTGACCCCATGGACTGCAACCTACCAGGCTCCTCCATCCATGGGATTTTCCAGGCAAGAGTACTGGAGTGGAGTGCCATTGCCTTCTCCTGAATACAGGTCATAGTGGCTCTAAAAATCTTGAAGAAGCACCACCCTCAGTGTCATTGACCTCATGATCTCCCTACTTGGGGACAAATAAAATCCCTTACTAATTAAGCTGAAAAACTGGTTTCTCAACAGGGAATGCCTTGGAATCCAGAAAATATTTTTGTTGCTATGCTTGCTTTGCTTGCTTTTGCTTCCCCTGCTCAAGCTGAATTAATTAATTATACTTACTGGGCCTATCGGAGAAGGCAATGGCACCCCACTCCAGTACTCTTGCCTGGAAAATCCCATGGATGGAGTAGCCTGGTGGGCTGCAGTCCATGGGATCGTGAAGAGTCGGACACGACTGAGCAACTTCACTTTCACTTTGTACTTTCATGCATTGGAGAAGGAAATGGCAACCCACTCCTGTGTTCTTGCCAGGAGAATCCCAGGGACAAGGGAGCCTGGTGGGCTGCCATCTGTGGGGTCGCACAGTTGGACACAACTGAGGCGACTTAGCAGTAGCAGCAGCAACTGGGCCTATATACCCAACCCCCTTTACTGCAGATTGTAGAATTGACAGATAAAGGACCGATCATATCCACCAATGACTCAGTACATATGCCTCCTCCTTGGAGCTTGGAGGGGCCCCTTCATCCGGAGGAAGAATGGAGACTAAATATTTCTGTAGGGTATGAAGTCCTTCCTCTCTGCATGGGTCCAGCAGAATTATGCGTTAACATTAGCCAACAAACATGGACTTCCGTTCTGTCTCCAAAGAAGAACTTTCCGACATTGCTTGGACTGTTTATTGCCCTTTCTTTCTATGAGAACCATGTTGACACTACTGAAACTCTAAGAAAAGGACAAAAATCATTTTGCAAAGGGTTTACATATAAGAACTTTAAATATATTCCTGTTCATATATATATATACACAGATGTCAAGCAAAATCAGGAAAATTAATGTTTGTGGCCAATTACACCATAGTTGATTGGGGACCCCATAGTATGTGGTTGTCTAACTCTTCAAATGATATTAATAGCACTGTATGTGATTATGCTACTCAAGTAGCATAGAAGGTTAGTAGTACTATGATGGAACATTACCATGACAAATGACTTCTTGGCTGGCTTGATGGTGAAATGGCACCCTTCGCCCTTGAAACATCCTCAATAAACGGATTGGGCCTGAACAATGGGACATCTGGAAACTTGCCTCGAGCACCAAAGAACTTGGAACTTGGACTGGATATTTCATGGGGACCAGTTGCAGTCATAGTAACTATTGCTTTCATTATAATCATTCATATTTCATACAAGCTTGTGTTCCCCTTCCTTTATGTTATAGCTGTAGGGAACTTGAAGTTTAAAAGACTTTATGTTCTGTGACTTGTATAGATTGCAAATTGTATACTTGTCTTAATTCCTATGTTTCTTTGAAAAACGAATCCCTTTTGATTCTTCAATCTCGACGTAATCTATGGTTGCCAGTAGATCTCCAACGACCCTGGGAAGAGGATCCCATGGCAGGACTTGCACCCAGTTACTTACTAAATTACTTCGATGATCTAAACGATTCATTGGATGGTTAATTCTTGGCATTTGGGAATTAACTGCCATTTGCACGACTGCTGCTGTCACAGGCATTGTTTTGCAAACCTCAATTCAGACACACAACTTTATTTAAAATTGGACCAAAGATGCTCATACTATGTGGACCATTCAGGCTCAGATAAATGAGGAAGTTCAAGATGAAATACAGGAAATAAAAACAGCCATCCAACAAGTTGGCAATCAACTAATAGATTTACAAAAACAGGTTACACTAAAATGTGACTGGAATTCGACTCAATTTTATATTACCCCTGTTTGGTTCAACTATAGTGCCTACTATTGGGAACAAATCAAATTTCATTTGCAAGACATACATGATAATGCTTCCTTAAATGTACAATTATTACAAGGAAATCTTTGAAACCTTCTCTAATAGTCTACCCTCTTCCAACAATTTGGAAACCTTAGCAGAACAGCTAGCTGATCAATTATCTAGGCTAGACCCTCGAGGATGGTTTCAAAGAATTACATGTAGTATTGGATCTGGAGCTATAATGCTGATAATTATCCTGGTGATTATATTTGTAGTATATCGATGCTTTTCAACAAAAATTGTTTAAACTAAACAAACTCAATTGGTCAGGGCCTTTTTCACAAAACGTATCTACAGTCATCCCCAATTATGAAAAAAAAAAAGGGGGAATTGTCAGGGGACTTTCAACATTATGGGATCCAATATGTTGCATTTTCTTCCTTTGTGTGCCATTTCTCAAGACTCTCTGTTCCTTATCAGTTCCCCTGGAAGACAGGAATGAGCAGACCTGCACTCAGTTCTAAGGACTGAGATCATAGGAAGGAGCACCTGCTTGGATTCCCTTCAGTGACCTTTTACTTATAGGACTATCCATTTTCTTGCAACTGATGGAATTTCATTCTTAATGGCTGAGTAATCATTTTTCTTGAAGATATATAAGCTTGCATTTCTGCAAATAGAGTACCCTTGTTTCACTTGAAACTTGGGACCCTTGTATCCTTCTTTTGCCTTTTCATTGACTCCAGTCCCCAGGTCCCGGTCTATAAAGACCATAACAGATAAAAGTGTTCCTGTGTATTCCCACTTTTTAAATTTTCTGATATGTAGTTTCAGTGAGTGATGTTGTTGTTCAACTATGCCCTGTGCTTGTGGATTATAAGGAATACCTGTAATATGTTTAATAGAAAATGATTATAAACATTGTTTGAATGGCCTAGAAATATAGGTAGGGCCATTGTCTGTTTTTACAGAACTAGGTGTTCCCATTATTGTAAAGTAGGTTAATCAGTTCAGTTCAGTCATTCAGTCGTGTCCGACTCTTTGCGGCCCCATGAATCGCAGCACGCCAGGCCTCCCTATCCATCGCCAACCACCGGAGTTCACTCAGACTCACGTCCATCGAGTCAATGATGACATACAGCCTCGTCATCCTCCTGCCCCCAATCCCCTCCCAGCATCAGAGTCTTTTCCAATGAGTCAACCCTTGCTGTGAGGTGGCCAAAGTACTGGAGTTTCAGCTTCAGCATCGTTCCCACCAAAGAAATCCAAGGTCCGATCTCCTTCAGAATGGACTGGTTGGATTTCCTTGCAGTCCAAGGGACTCTTAAGAGTTTTCTCCAACACCACAGTTCAAAAGCATCAGTTCTTCAGCACTCAGCATTCTTCATAGTCCAACTCTCACATCCATGGGTATATTAAAAAAGAAAGCCAGTAAATCTATAAGAATAATATGGAAATTTTGAGGAATAATGGTAGGTGATGAAATTCCCAGTTGGAATACACCCAGAGGTTTCATAGATGTGTTAACTTTTCAAAAATTTGTTAAAAGTCGCCATTTGCCAGATTACTTCTTTATTCCAAAAATGAGCGAATTCCAAGGGGAACAAGATTCCTCAAAATGTTTTACTTTCAATTGTGTATCTATCAGTTCCTTCAGTTCAGTTCAGTCGCTCAGTTGTGTTCAACTCTTTGCAACCCCATGAACTGCAGCACGCCAGGCCTCCCTGTCCATCACCAGCTCCCGGAGTTCAATCAAACTCACGTCCATCAAGTTGGTGATGCCATCCAGACATCTCAACTTCTGTCGTCCCCTTCGCCTCCTAGCCCCAATCCCTCCCAGCATCAGAGTATTTTCCAGTGAGTCAACTCTTCTCATGAGGTGGCCAAAGTACTGGAGTTTCAGCTTTAGCATCAGTCCTTCCAAAGAAATCCCAGGACCGATCTTGTTTAGCATGGACTAATTGTATCTCCTTGTAGTTCAAGGGACTCTCAAGTCTTCTCCAACACCACAGTTCAAAAGCATCAATTCTTCAGTGCTCAGCCTTCTTCACAGTCCAACTCTCACGTTCATACATGACCACAGGAAAAACCATAGCCTTCACTAGACGGACCTTAGTCGGCAAAGTAGTCTCTGCTTTTGAATATGCTATCTAGGTTGGTCATAACTTTTCTTCCAAGGAGTAAGCGTCTTTTAATTTCATGGCTGCAGTCATCTGCAGTGATTTTGGAGCCCAGAAAAATAAAGTCTGACACTGTTTCCACTGTTTCCCCATCTATTTCCTGTGAAGTGATGGCACCGGACGTAATGATCTTCATTTTCTGAATGTTGAGATTTAAGCCAACTTTTTCACTCTCCTGTTTCACTTTCATCAAGAGGCTTTTAGTTCCTCTTTGAGGAACTTGGAGTATCTCTTTCCTTGGACTTGGGGTATGCCTTGATGGCTGGTGCAGCAAAGCACAGCCACCACCCCTGACCTTGGATATGGGGTAGCTCTTCGCCGCTGCCGCCCCTGACCTTGGATATGGAGTAGGTCCCCTCAGCTGCTGCTCCTGACCTTGGACATGGGGCAGCTCCTCTTGGTCATGATTGTTAAAGGCCACAAAAAACAAGGGGAATTCTCAGTTAGTGGTACACTGGTGTATGGCATTTTCAAATACAGTAAGTGATGAAACCTTTTAGCTTGTGAAATCAACAAGAGAGTTCCAGAAAACATCTATTTCTGCTTTATTGACTATGCCAAAGCCTATGACTGTGTGGATCACAATAAACTGTGGAAAATTCTGAAAGAGATGGGAATACCAGACCACCTGACCTGCCTCCTGAGAAAACTGTATGCAGGTCAGGAAGCAACACTTAGAACTGGACGTGGAACAACAGACTGGTTCCAAATAGCAAAAGGAGTATGTTAAGGCTGTATATTGTCACCCTGCTTATTCAACTTCTATGCAGAGTACTTCATGAGAAACAAGGGCTGGAAGAAGCATAAGCTGGAATCAGGTTTGCTGGGAGAAATATCAATAACCTCAGATATGCAGATGACACCACCCTTATGGCAGAAAGTGAAGGGGAACTAAAGAGCCGCTTGATGAAAGTGAAAGAGAAGAGTGAAAAAGTTGGTTTTAAAGCTCAACGTTCAGAAAACGAAGATCATGGCATCTGTTCCCATCACTTCCTGGGAAATACATGGGAACCAGTGGAAACAGTGTCTGACTTTATTTTTATGGGCTTCAAAATCACTGCCGACGGTAATTGCAGCCATGAAATTAAAAAAGCTTACTCCTTGGAAATAAAGTTATGACCAACCTGGAGAGAATATTAAGAAGCAGAGACATTTTGTTGTCAACAAAGGTCCATCTAGTCAAGGCTCTGGTTTTTCCAGTGGTCATGTATGGATGTGAGAGTTGGACTGTGAAGAAAGCTGAGTGCTGAAGAATTGATGCTTTTGAACTGTAGTGTTGGAGAAGACTCTTGAGAGTGTCTTGGACTGCAAGGAGGTCGAACCAGTCCATCCTAAAGGAGATCAGTCCTGAGTGTTCATTGGAAGGAGTGATGTTGAAGCTGAAACTCTAATACTTTGGCCACCTGATGCAAAGAGCTGACTCATTGGAAAAGACACTGTTGCTGGGAAAGATTGAGAGCAGGGGAGACGGGGACGACAGAGGATGAGATGGTTGGACGGCATCACTGACTCAATGGACATGGATTTGTGTGGACTCTGGGAGTTGGTGATGGACAGGGAGACCTGGTGTACTGCGATTCATGGGGTCGCAAAGAGTTGGACATGACTGAGCGACGGAACTGAACTGAACACCTAATTGATATGTAACCTAATCTATCTACCATGTTCTCATTCCGCATTATCTATGTCCTTCATTTAATCCCAAAAGAGGAATACTCAAGACATCTTGCTCCTCCCATGTCTGGAATTCCTCAGTGATGTGTGACCTGTTTGCTGAATATGAATGCTTGATTTTGACATATTACCTTTTACTTTTTCTCCAGGCATTGCTTTCCCCGCAAATTTTAACTACTAGCATAATGAAAGTCATAGCAGATTCCTGGTAGGGGAGCACCGTAAGAAATCTTTCTCTTACCCCCAATGTGCAATATATAATTGATACACCACACCTACCTAGATAAAATTACACAACAGGTAAATTACCTTCCACAAGTACATGATCTAATTTGTCAAGGAATAAGGTTTATATTTCAGATGCTCAGTATAAGGTTTGTAGTCCTCATCAAACTCTGTACCTGTTCTGTGTCTGGTATCCTTTAACCCATGGCCCTCCAATCTATGAGTCATGCCATCCTTGCAACTGGGCAGCCATAAAGCGATTTCTCAAAAGCCAAACAATATATGGCTTTTGTGATTTGTCAGAATCAGGGAAGAATTTCTGTCATCACATGGTGTTCTTAAAAATGCTCATTACACATTGCTGTATGTAAAACATTATAGTCTTGGTAAGTTGAAGTGAAACAATATCAAGAATCTTCTCTGACTGCTATGAAGGGGAGAATCAAACTACAAGTGGAAAAAGTGCAAAGACAAGATATATAAATTTTTAAAGCTGCAGAAGATATGCCAGCAAATTTGGAAACCTCAATAGTGGCCACAGGACTGGAAAAGGGCAGTTTTCATTCCAATCCCAAAGAATACTCAAACTACCACACAGTTGCACTCATCTCACATGCTAGTAAAGTAATGCTCAAAATTCTCCAAGCCAGGCCTCAGCAATACGTCAACTGTAAACTTCCTGATGTTCAATCTGGTTTTAGAAAAGGCAGAGGAACCAGAGATCAAATTGCCAACATCCGCTGGATCAAGGGAAAAGCAAGGGAGTTCCAGAAAAACACTTATTTCTGCTTTACTGACCATGCCAAAGCCTTTGACTGTGTGGGTCACAATAAACTGTGGAAAATTCTGAAAGATATGGGAATACCAGACCATCTGACCTGACTCTTGAGAAATCTATATTCAGGTCAGGAAGCAACACTTAGAACTGGACATGGAACAACAGACTGGTTCCAAATAGGAAAAGGAGTACGTCAAGGCTGTATATTTTCACCCTGCTTATTCAATTTATATGCAGAGTACATCATGAAAAATGCTGGACTGGAAGAAACACAACTGGAAACAAGGTTGACAGGAGAAATATCAATAACCTCAGATATGCTGATGACACCACCCTTATGGCAGAAAGTGAAGAGGAACTAAAAGCCTCTTGATGAAAGTGAAAAAGGAGAGTCAAAAAGTTGGCTTAAAGCTCAACATTCAGAAATCATGGCATCCGGTGCCATCACTTCATGGGAAATAGATTGGGAACTGGTGGAAACAGTGTCAGACTTTATTTTTCTGGGCTCCAAAATCACTGCACATGGTGACTGCAACCATGAAATTAAAAGACACTTACTCCCTGGAAGAAAAGTTATGACCAACCTAGATAGCATATTGAAAAGCAGAGACATTACTTTGCCAACAAAGGTCCGTCTAGTGAAGGCTATGGTTTTTCCTGTGGTCATGTATGGATATGAGATTTGGACTGTGAAGAAAGCTAAGCACTGAAGAATTGATGCTTTTGAACTGTGGTGTTGGAGAAAACTCTTGAGGGTCCCTTGGACTGCAAGGAGATCCAACCAGTCCTTTCTGAAGGAGATAGCCCCTGGGATTTCGTTGGAGGGAAAGATGCTGAAGCTGAAACTCCAGTACTTTGGCCACCTCATGTGAAGAGTTGACTCATTGGAAAAGACTCTGATGCTGAGAGGGATTGGGGGCAGGAAGAGAAGGGGGATGACAGAGGATGAGATGGCTAGATGGCATCACTGACTTGATGGACTTGAATCTGAGTGAACTCTGGGAGTTGGTGATGGACAGGGAGGCCTGGTGTGCCCTGATTCATGGGGCCGCAAAGAGTTGGACACGACTGAATGAACTGAACTGAACTGAGACAAAAATGTAAGGAAAACACAATTTACATGTAGGAAACTTATACCTACCACCTACCTCATGAAATAAGGAAAATCTCAAAGAATCTTTATACCTAGAAAAAAAAAAAGAAAACCCAAAGAGAGCAGAACAGACAGAAATGAAATTTTTAAAGATAATCAGACTTCACTGATTCTTCTCAAGCTATTCCCCAAAATTAGAGAGAAGGATGCTTCTAAGTCTCCTTCAAAAGGCCTCCACCAAACACCCTGGTAAAGGAAATGGTTAAAAGGAATCAGCACCATGATCAAGTGGATCTCCCATGGGCACAAGGAGACATTCAGTAATTGTAAATTCATCCATGTGATACCAGACCATATGAACATTTTGATTGTGGGATTTTTGCAGAAACGAGGTAACACCTGTGGCATTCGTAAGAAAAGACTCCAGTCAAGTAAATGTTACATGCAAAAAACGACCTTTTCATAAAAGTCACATCTAACATCACAGTTGACAGTGAAAAGCTGAAAACATTCTAAGATCAAAAAATAAGGCAAGGATGCCCACTACTGCTTTTATTCAAGTAAAACTGTCACTGTCTGGGAACATTATGAATATATATCACCAAAACAAAAATTATAGCCCACATCAGTGAACTTGATAAAAGTTGCAGTATATTAAACATACAGAAATCTGTTGCATTTTCTGTACGCTAAAAGTCAAAAGAGAAATTAAGGAATGGCAGGCAAATGGGAGTTTTCCTTAACTCCCAGTCTGCCATATCAAAAGAATAAATACCGCACGGCCAAGGTCCCTGTTCTTCACTGAGCACACTGCATGTGAGCTCAGCTCAAGGCTGGTTTCTAATAATATTCTCTCTGCCTCACTTCACTTCTTTCCTTTCTGTGCCAGATATGATTATCAATTACCCAGTTAAAACCCCAGGCATGCAAATCTGAGTTTCACCACCCACTGTGGCACCTCACACCAATTCCTCGATCCTGAAACTACCCATAAACTCAGCCTCAGGCTTCCAATCAGACCTCAGATGTCCAGCAGCTCCACACAGTGCTTGATGCCACAGTCACCTGCAATGCACACCATTCACTGGGTTCCTCTGCAGCTCCACACTCTCCTCCCTCCATGCACTCATGTCACAATAGGAATGCACACAAGCTGCAAATCCAAGGACACTGGTTGTTCACCTGAGCTTTGAAGAACAAAGATGGAATTATCCAGACCTGCCCTGATCCCTTGGTCTTTCCTAAGGATTACTCAGTCTTAACCCCTACACACATCCCCAGAGGGACATGTTGCAGGCATTCAGGGAAGAAAAGAAACATTGTGTGCCTGTCGATGAAGAGAAAGGAAGAAAAACTCAATCAAAGGAGATGGGCAGTTCTGATGTGGTTGTTGATAAGTTGTTGATAGGGAAGCCATAAAGCCATGGTAAAAGTACATGATGGATGGGAAGATATCTTTGAGCTTAGACCTGAAGATCTGAGAGACAAAGGGGAGGAGCAGGAACCTCAGCTTTGAGAAAGAAAAGGTGAAAGTGACCGGAGCAGAGTGAACCAAGAGGAGACGGCCCATGCCTAGGGTGGGGTTGTGACTACATGTCCAGAGGACAGACAACTAGAAGCCCGTGGAGCACATCATTTTTCATGTTTATCCTAATGCAGAGAAAGACATATGACTCCACCAGCCTGCACTCTGGCATTTTTGTTTTCCATTCTGAAAGGACTGGCATTCCACACGACTTGTGCATCTTAGTTCCTCAAGTCCCTACTGGAGGCAGTGAAAATACTGAGTCCTAACCACTGGACCGCCAGAGAATGTGTTGTGATCCATTCAAAATTTGAATTACAAGTATGCACTACCCTCATGAACACACAGACACACCCAACTGAGCCAATGACTTCAGGGGTCTCTCAATCTCCCTCAGGCCCACCAGGGAGACGTTTCTGAAACTGTCTTGAGTTGAGTGAAAGAACCAGGTATAACTGAATTCTGGAGAGGTTGCATGATGGGCTACTCACTGGGCAGTTTGTCCTTAGTGTGCATCCCACTTAAAAACACTGGGACCATCTTCTGTGTCCATAAGCACAAAGGAAAGCTCTCTTTCAAGATCTGATCACACTGGTGGTGGTTTAGTTGCTCAGTGTCCAACTTTGCAACCCATGGACTATATAGCCTGCCAGGCTCCTCTGTGCATGGAATTCTTCAGGCAAGAACACTGGAGTGGGTTGCCATTTCCTTCTCTAGAGGGTCTTTCCATGCCTCTGGCATGGCAGGTGGAAGCTTTACCACTGAGCAAACAAGGAATCCCTAGTCACATAGATAACAACCATGTAATTCCTCTTTGCCAGAAAAATTGAAATAAAATACTTAAAAAAAAATACTGAGTTGCAAAAACATAGCTACTCCTCAGGAAAATACTGAAATGGAGTTAGGTTAGAAATATGCTGAACAGACATGTCTATTTATCTCATCATGAATAGACAGATTCTCATTTACAGAGAACGGACTTAGGTGAATGTCTATTTAGTACCTCACAGCTCACTGTTTTTTACATTATAAAAAGGGAAGAAAAGAGACTGTTAAATGATCATCAACTTTCTTTACTGGGCTTTCCTGGTGGCTGAGATGGCAAAGAGTCTGTCTGCAATTCAGAGACCCTGTTTCTATCCCTGGGTCCAGAAGATCCCCTGGAGGAGGGCATGGCAACCCACTCCAGTATTCTTGCCTGGGAAATCCCATGGATGGAGGGGCCTGGTAGACTACAGTCCAAGTACTTGGTAATACTTGGTAATACTTCTTACCAAGTGCTCATCAAAAATGTAAAATTATTAAGTTATTACCAACGAACTTTTTCAATATGTAACTTAAACAGGAGAAAGCATACAAGTCCTGATCTAAACTTGAATGAAAAAAAATAAAATTTTTTTTTTTAATTAAAAAAGTCTGGTGTCATAGTCCTTCTACCTTAGTGGTCCAGTGGCTAAGTTCCCACATACTATAACTAAGACCCAGCATAGCCAAATATTTTAAAAGCTTTTAGAATATAGCATAAGAATATGAGTGGATTATAGGAAGCCAGCAAAGTACATTTCAGAATAATTCTTTGTAGAAAAAATTCACTGTAAAGCAAAAAGCAAAACCATCACCAGAAGGAATGAAAGCACCTTTAACATTCCTTCAGAGAGGCACCGCATGGTGACAGATGTCATTCCTGGCTCCACCAGTCTCCCCGTCCTCTACTCCACACCAGGAAACAGAAGGGGTGACCCACAGCTGTCAGAGTCCAGTCACTGTTCCCCCGGCTGAACAGGATGGCAATGGAAGCTCTATTATGATACAAATAGTTACAAGATGCACACATACAGACAGGACATTTTCAATTCTCATCCTTATCAGAATAATTTGAAAAGGTATTTTTGGAGTCCAAAGCCACAGATCAAATACATCACAACTTAATCATGCATAATCAAACAGCTCAACACTCATCTGGGTCCAGATCTCCACCCCCTCACTTCCAAGTGGTTCCCTTTCATTTGGTTTGTCTCTCTGGACCCCTCTGCTGTCCTGCCTCTCTGCACGTTGTTCCCTGTCACCCTTTCTGACCTGTTTCCTTGTCTCCCTCTCTTTCAGTCCTCCAGGTTACCACCACTGAATCCCTGACAGGCCCATCATCCCCACTCTGCACCGCCTCTGGTGGCCTAACTACCTTTCCACCCTCTCTTCCTCTGCTCACTTTGTCCCCACTCCAGCCTTTCTCTCCCAGCATCAAGTCTCTCCCTAGGTCATGTCTTCCACCCTTTTATACCGGCACTAGTTAGAACTTGACATGAAACAACAGATTGGTTCCACATAGGAAAAGGAGTACGTCAAGGCTGTATATTGTCACCCTGCTTATTTAACTTCTATGCAGAGTACATCATGAGAAACACTGGACTGGAAGAAACACAAGCTAGAATCAAGATTGCCGGGAGAAATATCAATAACCTCAGATATGCAGATGACACCACCCTTATGGCAGAAATCGAAGAGGAGCTAAAGAGCCTCTTGATGAAGTGAAAAGGAGAGTGATAAAGTTGGGTTAAAGCTCAACATTCAGAAAACAAAGATCATGGCATCCGGTCCCATCACTTAATGGGAAATAGATGGGGAAACAGTGTCAGACTTTATTTTGGGGGCTCCAAAATCACTGCAGATGGTGACTGCAGCCATGAAATTAAAAGATGCTTACTCCTTGAAAGAAAAGTTATGACCAACCTAGATAGTATATTGAAAAGCAGAGACATTACTTTGCCCTAAGGTCCATCTAGTCAAGGCTATGGTTTTTCCTGTGGTCATGTATGGATGTGAGAGTTGGGCTGTGAAGAAGGCTGAGTGCCGAAGAATTGATGCTTTTGAACTGTGGTGTTGGAGAAGACTCTTGAGAGTCCCTTGGACTTCAAGGAGATCAACCCTGGGATTTCTTTGGAAGGAATGATGCTAAAGCTGATTCTCCAGTACTTTAACCACCTCATGAGAAGAGTTGACTCATTGGAAAAGACTCTGATGCTGGGAGGGTTTGGGGGCAGGAGGAGAAGGGGACGACCGAGGATGAGATGGCTGGATGGCATCACAGACTTGATGGACGTGAGTCTGAGTGAACTCCAGAGGATGGTGATGAACAGGGAGGCCTGGCGTGCTGTGATTCATGGGATCTCAGAGTCAGACATGACTGAGTGACTGAACTGAACTGAACTGAGTGCAAAGTTGGTGTTAATTTTGGTGAAACTAAATTGTAATGTCTTCTCAAGATGTTATTTTGTAGTCTGCTTTGTTGTCCACATCTGATGGAACTTTTGAAAAGAGACAGCAAAGAAAAGAGAGAGAATATATAATTTTTAAATAAAAACTAAAACTGCCTAATTACTGTCAAGTGATCATCTAGTAATTTTTGACATTCCATTATGTTGAGGAAGTTTTCACTTATGATGTATATATATATATGACATATATTATGATGTAAACAAGTTTTTCTCAAAAGTATTTGAAGCTATGTCATCATAAGCATGGAACAGAAACAGTTTCTATAAAGAAGAATGCAGTTCTCATGACAGGAAACTTAAAAGTATTAGAGCTTCAGAATCAGCATCAGTCCTTCCAGGTAATATTCAGGGTTGATTTCCTTTAGGATTTGTTATGGAAAAATGAGAATCCAGAGTCGCAAAGCACACCTCTGAGGACACTCAAGCCAGTGGAGTACAGTTTATTACCCCAGCACGTCCCAGGGGAATCAGTTCCGAACAAGGACCCTGACATTTTCAAGAGACTCGGTTTTATACCCCTCATGGGGTGAGTGTTTACATGTTTGCAACTTTTTGTGATGTATATGATTTAGTTTTACAACATGTAGGTGTATGGAGAACTAACAATTAAGGTTAAAGGGGAACAGTGATTATCCTTCAAGGGGGATATCTTCATTGTTAATCTAACCGGGGCAGCCTGACCTTAACTCCAGTCTTTGCCATCTGTGGGGAGAGAGGTCTCCAAGGAGACCTGGTTTTACTTTAAGGGTGGTTTCCTCATTTTTGGGCAAAGTTCAGGCCCAGTTCAGCTGCTGTCTTAAGATGGGTGACAGGCCTCAAGATGGAGTTCTTCCTGCCCTCCTCAAAGCAGCCCCAAGAGATTGATGGTCCTAGACGACTCGCCTTGCTGTCCAAGGGACTCTCAAGAGTCGTCTTCAGCACCACAGTCCAAAAACATGAATTCTTCTATGTTCAGCCTTCTTTATGGACCAGCATTCAAAACGCAAAACTTTGATTCTAATTTTTATATCATAGGCTCTTCAGATAAAACATTCAGTTGCTTAAGCATTGCATAAGAACATGATAAAATTTTTATTTTCTAGTGTTCCCCTTACATAATTGTTGAAATGGAGATGATCTGTAATGTATACATAATATTTAAGTCGTGAATAATGTTGACAATGCCATTTATCATGTTTTAAAAATAGCCCACAAAAATGTTTTCTTACCTTTTACACCTCTCATACAGAGGGTTACCATATGCAGCTGTTTTTGGTTACTTGCCACATCCAAAGACTCAACGGCAGTATGTTTCGTGACAGGCTAAAGCAAAATCAAACAAAAAACCTGTGAATTTAATTTGAAATTCTATATGATATTACATATTTGCTAGGAATTTGATATTTGGAGAGAAGAAAATACTGTCAACTCTTCCTATCTGCATATCCATGGATTCAATCGAAGCATGGAACAATTTTGGGGGAAAATTCCATGATATTCCAAAAACACAACCTGAATTTGCCACTCATCTCAACTATTTCCATCTCACTTACATTATATCTGAGCTTCGCTGGTGGCTCAGAGAGTAAAGAATGTGCCTGCACTGCAGGAGACACGGTTTGGTCGGTAGGTCAGGAAGATCCCCTGGAGAAGGGAATAGGCACCCGCTCCAGTATTCTTGCCTGGAGAATTCCCGGGACAGAGGAGCCTGGCGGACAGAGGAGTCCGACTCCATGGGGTCGCAAAGAGTCGGACATGACTGAGCGACTAACTTTACGTTTTTCTGAGTATAGGGACCTTTGCTGTCAGTGTGATGCCTTTAGTTTTTAACTTCCCTTCCAGGAAGCAGCTGTCTTTAACTTCCTGCACTCACCTTCCTCAGAGATTACACTTCTGAATTGTTGGGCCCCGCCCCCCTCGGCAGACCCGGCCTCCCTCCACGACCCGCACCCTGACAGCCTGTCTCCCTTTAGGCCGCCTCCCCAGGCCGCCCCGCCGTTTCACTGCCGTCGCGCGCAGCTTCCCACATCCCGAAGCGGAGAGCCGGCGGTGCAGCTGTCTCAGCAGCGCAGCGTGAGCTTCTCTCTTTCTTAGTCACACGTGCGGTTCTCACTCGGCTTCCCTCGGTACCCCCGGGTCTGAGGGCTCTGCTGCCTCTAAATCCTGGCGCCGCCCCACCAACCCCAGCAAATCCAGACTTTTCTGTGAGCAGCGAAGGGGCGCCTCCTTTTGAAGTCTGCACTGAAGCTGGGCACTTCCTTTCATCTTAAAACCATTTACGGACCCCTCTGCACTTCTGCAGCGCTTAAAATTCTGTTCCAGGAGGTGGGTATTTACGCTCCCGCGGTCCTCAGCCTCGCCTTCTTGGGCCCTGGAGGCCACGTCCTCTCCCAGGTCCTGGGATTCTGGGAGCGCGCCCCGCTCCTGAGACCCACTCCCCTCTCAGCTCCCGTGTCTCCTCGGGCCTTGTCTTCACAAGGACCTTTCCCCTGACCCTGTGTCGGGGTAGGTGACCTGGGCCAGGCACTTGACCCCCATGGTTCTTCCATGCCAAATTCCACCAGCTGGAATTTGGCTCTTGCAGGAGGAGGGCTTCTTATCCAGCCGCTATTCCCGTAAATAGTGGGGGTGGGCAGTGGTGTGGTGTGGTGTCATGAGAAACAAAGGCATCGAGAGAAATAGAAAACTGAAAAAGCCTGAGGAAGACTCGATGACAAGAGAATTGGTGAGGAACTTGCGAAGAGACAGCAACATGAAAGAGAGGAAGTCTTCACGGTTGCGGGTAGGCAAGGACAGAAGTTTAGAGAAAATCAAGATCTCTGGAGAGTTAAAGGTGAGCAAAATAGGAAGCTGTTCTTCATTCCGAGTCTTGGCGACCCCTGTATCTCTCCGAGTTTGCTCAGATTCATGTTCATTGAGTCCAGGGATGCTGTCGAATCATCGGATCCTCTGCCGACCCCTTCTATAGCCTTCAAGTAGAGGGACTGTAAATCAGGGGTCCCAAGGAGGGCGACAGTGGAGAGGCGGTTCACACAGAGAGCCCGCAAAGGGGATACAAGAGGTGGAACCTTGGCTTACAGAGCCATATCCTGCTGGGAGAGAAAGGGGACTCCTAGTGATCGGGCTTCCCTCATGGCTCAGCTAGTAAAGAATCCACTGACAATGCGGGAGACCTGGGTTCGATCCTTGGGTTGGGAAGATCCCTGGAGAAGGGAACAGCTACCCACTCCAGTATTCTGACCTGGAGAATTCCATGGACTACAGCCACAGGGTCTCAAGAGTCATCAGGACTGAGCGACTTTCACTCACAGCCAGTAACTGGAGGAGCTGAGAAAGCAGGCAAGGTGAAAGGAAGCATAGCCACTTGGGGGTGCCGCAGAGTTGAGAGGAAGGGAGGGCAGAGATGGAGGAAGAAAGGCAGAAATTCATGGGAGATTTAAGATCATCAAAGAGGTTGGATTAAAAACATTTTACAGAGAACAGATGGCAGCGAGAGGCCGGATGGGAGTCAGGAAAGAAGTAGAGAGGAGGATAGCTGGGGAGGAGAAGGGAAGAGAAAGGGAGACGGAGAAAGAAGTAGGGAAGCAGATGAACCAAATGAAGTGGAAACAAGTAGTGTGCAGGTGGGGGGAGGGGACTGGATCCAGGAGAGTGCTGAATTGGTTGGATAAGAATTACGAAGTCGTGATGCGTTGATTTTTGCCTTACTTCATAGCTCAGTGTTACACGTGGCGTCTGACTCCTTTTAGGACTTCCCTGGTGGCTCAGACGGTAAAGTGTCTGTCTGCAGTACGGGAGACCGGGTTTCGATCCCTGGGTCTGGAAGATCCGCAGGAGAAGGAAATGGCAATCCACTCCAGTACTATTGCCTGGAAAATCCCACGAACAGGGGAGCATGGTAGGACAGTCCATGGGGTTGCAAAGAGTCAGACACGACTGAGCAACTTCACTTCCACTTCACTTCACTTCATAGTTCAGTAGGTAAAGAATCTGCCTACAATGCAGGAGACCCGAGTTCAGTTCCTGGGTGGGGAAGATCCTCTGGAGAAGGAAATGGCAACCCACTCCAGTATTCTTGCCTGGAGAATCCCATGGACAGAGGAGCCTGGCGGGCTACAGTCCATAGGATCCCAAGAGTTTAGTGACAAAACCAACACTTTGATTTTTGGCTTTAGGATTTAATAAATTTAAAAGTTGTTTCTTTACATTAAACAGATGAGAATTGCAAAACTTCTGTCCGTACGGCTTGTGCCTTTTATAATTATTTGTATTAAAAGATAACATCTATGCAGAACTGACTGACTCTCTTACTACATGGTGTCTTTTCTAGGAATATTAAATATGTTCTTGGTGATCATTTTCCTTTTGCTTTCTCCTTTCTTTACATTTAATTCTTTTTGTAGCTTGGGATAGATTACATCATTCAATACCGACTTTCTTGTAAAGAATTATTCACTTCTGAAATAAGATTTGTTGCCCTCTTGTAATTAATTCATGTCATTGTTTTCTAAGTATGCTATATTCTCAAATTTTTTTCACTTGGCACCATAATTTTTCAGTGGAAAAATTTTTACAAGTTGATTCACTTTAGGTTTGTTTCATGTTTATTTGAGGCCCATTTGCTGTTTCTTCTTGATGTTATATTTTCTAAGCATTTTTCTGGTGACTAGTAAAGAGATGTAGACTTTTGATGAGTACTTAGGAAGAATGTATTAAGAGTCACGACCTAATTTAAGCAGTTCATCTGATATTCCATTTTCCTCTCTTTTATGTCATCTGGTAACTAGTGAGCAATGAAGTGGTCTGATGATGTTTCCCTCGGGTCCAGAATCTGAGCAAGAGTGACCACTGAAATGATTGGCCAAATTGGGTGTGTGACTGTGTGTGGCAGTTCTTGGAAAGAGCCCAGTTGTTACTAGAATTTGAAATGGGTCCCAGTTTTGCAAAATGAAAAAGGACAACAGTAGGATGGAGGCAGAACATATGCTTAGAGTGAGATAGATAATCAGCACATGTCTTCTATGAATAAGGGTCAATCTGCAAGGAGGCCTCCCACCTCCCCTGGCTTCCTCGTGTCCTCAAGGCAGCATCCTGACTCCTCAGGTGGCTCCACAGCCCTTTGTCACCCTCAGGTCACCACCAGTGTCTCCAGCCTCATCCTGGAAGGTGACTCCGTTCTCATGGTCAGTCTGTCCTGGTCACATTCACTTAGTCCTTGTTCATAGACACCAAAACCTTCTCTGTCTGGGATCTTAGTTTCTACACCTGCCTTTCTTCATTAATCACCGTGGCCCTTGCTCTTTCTGTTCCTTCAGGTCTAGGCCAGTGAGGTCTCCTGTCTCCTTCCCATATGCTCTGTCACATTAACCTCTATTTTAATCACCTTCATCAGAAATGCCTTTGTCCTTTGACTGTTTGGAGTCTTTCCTCTTTTCCCTCCATTGAAAGATGCACTGTGTTCCTCTTCCTCCCTGGATGCTCACAGCATCTCCCTCTGGGGGTGAGGACTGGGAATGTGGGCTGGCCTGAAGAATTCTCAAGGGAGACAGAGGGGGCAGGATAGGTAATGATGGTTCCTGTATCTGTTCTGAACATTTCAACTCTAATTGATCCTTATCCCATGTGGACACTTAATCACTGAAAAGCAGACAGATACAGGGAGTCCTAATGAGCCCGATAGATCTAGTGTCTTGAGGTGTCCCCATGTTTTAGTCTGCTGTGTCACTGCTCACTGCAGCCCCCCAGATCTTCTAAGCTCAGTCCACCCAGGAGCCGGTTGCCATCTTAGACAGCACCTCTGCCTTCCAGCAGTTTCTCTGCTCACATTAGGGGATGCTGAGTTTACTGTGGTTAGAGTGGCCAGAAGGTTTGGAATCCAAGGGGATATGAAGGAGTCCCCCCCTCCTTAAAGATCTGGGATATCTTCCAGTTAGCTCTCACTAGGGGAACAGGGGTCAGTGAGACTCGGGTCTCTCTATCTTTGTTAATTCTTCACTGAGCTCAATCCAACCAAATCTCAAGGGCCTGTAAAATTTTCTGATGTCCCAAGTGGCTGGCAGGTTTTCCCAGGAGGGCCAGCTCCTTGGTCTCTGTACAGAGTGCCAAGTGTCCTTGGATTTGCAGCTTGTGCGCAACTCTGTTGTGATGCTCATGCCCTTGGTCTCTGCTGTTTAGACCTCTTGTTCAACAATGTATGAACAGATAGAAAACTGGGGGAAAGTGAAGGGGAGCTTGTCAGAGTCTCCAGGAGGGCTGTGGCAGCAAGAGTAGGCCTCTGGGTGAATCCAGTGAATGTGTGTATGTGTGTGTATGTGTGTGTGTGTGAGAGAGAGAGACATTCATACTTGTGGGATCACGGGGTGTGTGGAACTGTTGACAAAGGTGGTCTCAGTTCTACCTGGAGGACCTGGATGTGGGCTCATGGCCAACTGTGGGCTGCGTGGAATGGTGGGCATGCCATAGTGTCTTAGCTCAGTTTCCCTGGGACACAGATGCTGTGATTGAGGTTTGCATGACTGGGTTTCGTTGGGAAACACATGATCACACCTGTGGAGGAAGGAAGGAAGTGGAGTTGGGTTGAGGACTGTTACCCTGCAGTGTGTTAGAATCAAGGCCTGGGCTGAGCCCACAGGGAGGTCTGGGTGCAGGGGGATGGGTACAGTGGTTGCAGAGAAGGGGGTTGGGATCCAGGAGGTGCCCCACAGCACCCCATCCACACAGTGGATTCTGTGGGGTCTTTAGGGAGGGCTAGAATCAGGCCCATAGAATAACTGTCATTAAAATTCCAGAGATCACTTTGCGGGTTACCTATAGTTTTTCTGTTAGTTTGAGTTGCTAATGAAGATTTCAGATAGAAGGTAAAAAAAAAAAAAGAGAGAAGTTGTCATGTTCCTTGGAAGATGGTGAAGTTGCACTGGGGCGTGTGCATCAGCCTACACATCTGTCTTGTATTAGATTTTGGTGATGACAGTTTGGGGCTGCTGAGGTCACTGTGACTGATAAGATGTCCTGAGTCTGGTTGGTGTTTGGGCATCTTCATGTATATTATTCCAACATTAACACAGGAGTTGTTTGGAACCTTCTGGGGGTTGCATAGCAGGATGGGTGGATTATTACTAGGTCTCTGGGGAGTGTGTTGGTCCAGATGCAGGTTTGGAAGTTTCTTTCAGCCTCAGAGGGTAATGGCTGAGCCTCAGCTTTGATGGCAGAAGTGTCGCATGATGCAGTGAGGGCTTGCTCTTAGAATCTAAGGATCATCAGCTCCACAGCAACCTGTAGTAGAGAGGCTTATTCTGGAGATGATGCAGCTGCTACTTGTTGCTGCCAGTGCAGTGGATTCCTCTCCTGTTCTCTCATCGTCTTTACAGATCTCGGGCATCTGCCATGTACATGCACAGTACAGTTAATGGTTGTAAATGGTTGAAGGCAATGCAAATGGTACATGGAAAACAGTACAGAGTTACCCAAAGATTAAAAATAGAATGTGCATAGGATCATGCATCTCACTTCTAATTATATAGCTAAGAAAAGGAAAATTTTACAAACTCTTTATGTATTTGGCTTCACCTGCGTCCTTCAGGATCTTTGGTTTCAGTGCACTGAAATTCTAGTGTGGTGCTTGGGCTTAGTCGCTCTGCTGCCTGTGGGATCTTAGTCCCCGCACCAGCAATTGGACCCCACAGAGCTATTTGCCATGAAGTGATAGGACCGGATGCCATGATCTTAGTTTTCTGAATGTTGAGTTTTAAGCCAACGTTTTCACTCTCACTTTCATCAATAGGCTCTTTAGTTCTTCTTCACTTTTTGCCATAAGAGTGGTGCCATATGCATATCTGAGGTTATTGGTATTTCTCCCAGTAATCT
Source organism: Nanger dama (assembly GCA_917880005.1). Classification (NCBI taxonomy): domain Eukaryota; kingdom Metazoa; phylum Chordata; class Mammalia; order Artiodactyla; family Bovidae; genus Nanger; species Nanger dama. The sequence goes on from CAKJTW010000140.1 coordinate 1,287,973, forward strand.
TGATTCCAGCTTGTACATCATCCAGCCCAGCATTTCGCATGATGTGCTCTGCGTATTAAGGGCACACTTTTTAACTTTTCTGTAAGTTAATAAGCAGGGTATTAGTATGCAACCTTGACGAACTCCTTTCCCAATTTGGAACCAGTCGGTTATTCCATGTCCAGTTCTAACTGTTGCCTCTTGACCTACATGCAGATTTCTCAGGAGGCAGGTCAAGTGGTCTAGTATTCCCATCTCTTTAAGATTTTTCCACAGTTTGTTGTGATCCACATAGTCAAAGGGTTTGGCATATTCAATAAAGCAGAAGTAGATATTTTGTGGAACTCTCTTACTTTTTGATGATCCAGTGGATGTTGGCAATTTGATCTCTGGTTCCTCTGCCTCTTCTAAATCCAACTTGAACATCTGAAAGTTCACAGTTCTCCAAGCCTGGCTTGGAGAACTTTTAGCATTACTTTGCTAGCATATGAGCTGAGAGCAATTGTGTGGTAGTTTGAACATTCTTTGGCATTGTGTTTCTTTGAGATTGGAATGAAAACTGAACTTCTCCAGGCCTGTGGCCATTACTGAGTTTTCCAGATTGGCTGTTGTATTGAGTGCAACACTTCCACAGCATCATCTTTCAGGATTTGAAATAGCTCAGCTGGAATTCTGTCACCTCCACTAGCTTTGTTCGTAGTGGTGCTTCCTAAGGCCCACTTGACTTTGCATTCCAGGATGTTGCATTCCACTTGCTCTGGGTGAGTGATCACACCATCGTGGTTATCTGGGTCATGAAGATCTTTTTGAATAGTTCTTCTATGTATTGTCACTATGTCTTAATATCTTCTGCTTCTGCTAATTCCATACAATTTCTGTCCTTTATTGTGCTCATCTTTGCATGGAATGTTCCCTAGGAATCTCTAATTTTCTTCAGGAGATTTCTAGTCTTTCCCATTCTATTGTTTTCCTCTATTTGTTTGCATTGATCACTGAGGAAGAGTTTCTTAGCCCTTCCCGTGTAGATGGAGATTTTTGTCACTTGGGACAGCTTGGAGGAATGTAGAGAATATTATGCTAATTGAATTAGGACAGACAGGGTAAGACTGATATTGTATGTACTTGCTTATATGTAGAATGTAAAAAGTGAAACTCACTAGTACCAGACAGTGGGATGGTGGTTATCTGGGGCTGGGAGGTGGGGAGTTTGGGGAGATGTTGGTCAAAAGGTGGTATAGATTTTGAGTTGTAAAATGAGTGTGTCCTGGGGAGGTGTGTGCAGCACGCTGACCGTATTCTGTTACTGCATGCTGGGAGTTTGTCAGGAGAGTCTGTCATCAGTGTTTTCACCACAAACAGAAGTTGGGCATTTGGAGGTGATGGATGTGTTGCTTTGTGGATTGTGATAAATATTTCACAGGGTACACATGTCACATGATCACATGGTCTACGGTATATGTACACATAACTCTTCTGTTGGTCTCAGTAAAGCTGGAAATGAAGAAAGTGGGAGGTGGCCTGGCCTTAATCCTTCACTAGTGATCAAACCAGGCTTCACATGAGATCATGAGACATTTTCTCTGGGCATGTTTTGTACCCCTCCACCAAGCGACACACTCCTCAAGATCTTCGTGTGGGGCCTTGCCCCAGGAATGTGCACAGGCCACGGATGATTCCGATCTGGATCCTGCATTGAGCACCAGGACTCTTAGCCTCCACTTCTGAGACTGAGATCAAGCCCTGGGGGAGGGAGGGCACACTGCTGTGAGTGGGGCTGGACCAGAGCCTGCTGTGTGACCTGGAAGGGGATCATGGGGTGAGTGGAGGTGCCCCCTGCTCTGTGTACATAAGGCCTCACCAGGAGGCGGAGTGTGATCTGAGGGAAAGTGTGGGAAAGCCGAGTTGGTCTCTCTGTGGGAGCTGACCGTCCTGAGTCCCTCCTGAGACAGTGGGCACAGAGGACTGTCTGTTCCTCATGGTGAGGGCTTCTCTGTGTGTGTTTGGGGCTCAGGAAGGGAATATGTTGACCCTAAGCATTAAACAGCATGTTTTCCACTTTCATGATAGAACTGTGAAGACACATGAATGAAGACGCCCAGAAAAGGAAAGAACAGGAGTCAGGCATGGCTCTTTCTCCAGTAAGATCACATTCTCAGTGGATTCTCACACTGCCTTCCTGAAATGCCCTTCTCTGGACTCGCTAATCGTGTCTGACTCTGAAGTATCCTGTCTGACTCCTGTACATGCACACTCACCCGGGGCCTTCCCTCAGGGCCTGTCCTCTCCACTTAGATCCCGTCTCCCTATGACCCAGTGACCTGGCCTTGTGAGGAGGCTCCCGGGGTGCCATCCTGGGCAGGGCTTCTCACCCACGGGTTGGAGACGGGGTCTCGATGCTGTTGGGCAGCAGGGGTTGTTTAAGGCCCATGTGGATGTGCTGTCTGCTCTCTGTCATTCAGGGTAAAGAAGCTGTAGGTGGATCTCAGGTATTAACATGCACAGTACACAGTAAAATCTGCCAAAGAGGCCACTGAGGGGAAATCAGTTCTGACTTTATACAGTAGATTTAAAACTAAATGAGCACCTCCTTGAAAAGTTAAGTGTTTGGGAATGGAATGGAACGTTCAGAAAGAGATGTCTGGGCTAGGGAGTGTTTCATTACACCATCTAATTTATACTGTGAAATCGGGCTTACTAATTTTTTTTTCTCTTTTGACCACATGATTCAGCTTCCAGGGTCTTAGTTTGCTTAGTTTCAGGGATCGAACCTGAAACCCTCCAGTGGAAGTGAGAGATCTTAACCACTGGACCATGAGGGAATTTTCTAACTTTACTAATCTTGATTCAGTATTTTCTTAGTGGAATAAAATAATAAGATTTGAAGTTTGTTAATAAGTACATACCTAAAATTAATGCTAAAAATCACATTATGATTTTTGAAATATATTTATTTCCTGTACTCTGACTTCATTGCTCAGTGTCTTTTCCCTAGTTCTGGAGAGCGGTGACCACTGTGGTTGTGGTGTGCACGCTTCTCATTGTGGTGGCTTCTCTTGTCTTGCAGCCCAGGCTCTAGAGCGCACTGGCTTTAGTAGTTTCCACCTCCAGGTCTCTACAGCTCTGGCTCTGGAATTGAGATTCATGGGCTCAGTTGCCCCTCAGCATGTGGGATCTTACCAGACCAGGCAACAACCTATGTTTCTTACATTGGTCAGTGGACTCTTTCCCACTGAGCCACGAGGGACGCCGTCATATTATGTTTAAATACAGGTATTTTTATACAGATTGGCATTAAAGTATTTTCTGTATTATTTTTTGCTTGTACTATTTTTTATGTTTTTAATAGTGTAAGATAATGTTGAGGACTTCCCTGGTGATACAGTGGATAGCAATGTGTCTGCCAATGTAGGGGACACGGGTTCCATCCCAATTCCTGGAAAATGCCGCAAAGCAACTAAGCCCATGCCCAACAACTGCTGTGGCTGTACTCTGGAGCCCGGAATCCTTAACTACTGAAGCCCGCATGCTTGAGCTTGTCTTCTGAAACAAGAGAAGCCACTGCAATGAGAGCCTATGTACTGCAGCCACAACTCCATGCAGTGCAGCCACAAGTAGAGAGAGCAGGATCACAGCAACGAAGGCCCAGCAGGAACAACCAAATAAGCTGTAAAAAGGAAATAAGATGTTAACAAACTTACTGAATCAAACTTACATTTGATTCACTTTTACTGTCCCAAAGATGCAAAACATAGGAGAAGAAAATGGCCACCCACTGCAGTTTTCTTGCCTGGAGAATCCCATGGACAGAAGAGCCTGGCAGGCTACAGTCCATGGAGTCCCATACAGTCCGACATGACTGAGTCAACTGAACAACAACCTCCTCGCATAGCAGAGTGACTACTAAAAAATAAACATAAACCTCTAACTTTCCTTTGCAGATTCTTAAGTCATGTCCAGTTGCTTTTGAAATAACGACTTCAATTTATATGCCTTGCAGAAATCAGCCTCTACCTGGCATTACTCCATCTCATTCCCACGTTGCAGTCACACTGGCTGTTTTTCTGTTCAGTAAATATCTTTGTGTGTCACAGCACTCAGACTCTTTGTAAGCACTCTCTGCTTACAAAACTCTTCCATTCCCACCTTGCCAACCCTAAGTGTTTCTTCCCCACAGAGACCATGTCTGACTTCTCAATGTAGAGCAAAACTTTCTGTTGGATCTTCTCTTAGCACCAGCCCTGTTTCAGAGCACATATAAAAATAGAGATGTTAAAATTATGGATGTAATTCGCTGGCTGGCTGCTGGATGGTAAGCTCCGTCATGTTCACTGCTGTACTCCCAGTTAGGGACACAGACTTGATACTCACTAAGTTTTGATTGAATGAAAGAAAAAAATAAAGACAACTCTTGTTTCAATCAATTGTGTGTATCCTTGTGCATGCATGAGTGCATGGATATGTAACTCCATGATTTTGTTACCAAACCATCTCATAAATACGATTTATGCTTAGAGCAACTGCAGTTGTATCTTAAGTGTGTATTCCATGGCCTTTAATATTTTCCACCTCACCACATGAATAATGTAAATAGTAGTCAGATTGTTGACAATGTGTGGGTTGGAGGGTACAGGGGGTGACCCTGTACAGTGACTATTTATGCTGTTCCATTGTACTTCAGCTCCCTTGAACTTGTTTCAGGTATTCTCAGGGAACTCTCTGGGGATGGTCTTTTATACTGCATTTTGGACTCTTTGTTGACCATGATGGCTACTCCATTTCTTCTAAAGGATTCCTGCCCACACATGTAGATATAATGGTCATCTGAGTTAAATTCACCCATTCCAGTCCATTTTAGTTTGCTGATTCCTAGAATGTCAACATTCACTCTTGCCAACTTCTGTTTGACCACTTCCAATCTGCCTTGATTCTGGACCTGACATTTCAGGTTCCTATGCAATATTGCACTTTACAGCATTGGACCTTACTTCTGTCACCAGTCACATCCACAACTGGGTATTTTTTGTTTTGGCTCCATCCCTTCATTCTTTCTGGAGTTATTTCTCCACTGATCTGCAGCAGCATATTGGGCACCTACCAACCTGAAGAGTTCCTCTTTTAGTAGCCTATCATTTTGCCTTTTCATACTGTTCATGGGGTTCTCAAGGCAAGAATACTGAAGTGGCTTGCCATTCCCTTCTCCAGGGGACCACATTCTGTCAGACCTCTCCACCATGACCCACCCATCCTGGTTGGCCCCACAGGACATAGCTTGATTTTATGGAGTTAGACAAGGCTAATATCAGTCATTCCAATGAACATCCAGGGCTGACCTCCTTTAGGACAGACTGTTTGGATTACTTTGTATTTTGAATGTCAGCTAGATAATTCTCTAATAAACATTGGAATATTGATTTATGTAGAATGAGTGGCCTATTAACACATCCTTGCAACCTGAGACAAAAGTGAAAACTTTTGACAAGGCATGAATTGGCTGTGTGAACAGGATTTGTGAGAGAAAACACCATTCTTTAAGAAGCAAGAGATTAAGGTTGATGACGTTTTAATTTCCAGGTGGGAAGATTCACCTTATTACTCATTAGCTAATACATGGGACATCTCCTCTGGATTGTGTGAGAAATGGAACCGTAAATTAAACAGGGCTGAATCCTTAGAAGTTACTGAATGTTGGTGACTCTTGCCCCCTGAGAAAGGATAAGAATCTGCCTTGCCAGATGAGAGGTTGGATTCTCCTCTCTCCTACCATGAGGTACATAAAGCGAACTTAAAACTGTCTTAGAGAAGTTACTGGAAAAATAATTATGCAATTAGTGAGGATGTTTGTCCATATTACAGTGTCAAAATTATATTTTGGCTGATCAAATCCTCACTTTTTAATTTGGCTCTCTATTTAGCCAGCCCACAGCTCCAGTAGTATCCCCCATTGCCCTTTCTCTCTCCATTCTTTGTCCTATTGTGTCCTTAAACCCCTCCCAACCACTCCATCTCCCTCTCCATCAGCTGGTCCTCTTCTAACTTTGCCTGTCTCTCAGGGGAGGATGAGGCCAGCTTCCCCACTCTTGCCCCTCACTCTAGGAAGTTTCTCTTCCCCTTCAGTTTCTTCTGAACAATCCGAGACCCCCATCTCCCCAGAGGGACAATCCAAGATTTTTGTCACCCCATCTGCTGTTATTTTCACTGTCAATTTGAGCACTATTTGATCTGTATTGTAGCTACAAAATTATGACTATGGAAAGGAAAGTTAAGTTTTTGACATAGGATAACTGTACTTTTCTCTAGACTCTGGAGAAAACTGGTTAAAATGATTTTTTTTTCTCTTTGAAAGTGCACAACCGGTTCTTTTTGCATATGGAGTTAAAAGCAACTAACCCATTGAGACAGCTAGCCTAGAAAAAAGCTTGAAGTTAACCTTTACCAGGGCATCCCAGATGACTCTAATTGTACAGAACCTGCCTGCAAGTGTGGCTAAGGTGGATTTGATCCCTGGGTTAGGAAGATGCCCTGGAGGTAGGACTAACAACCCACCAAGTGTTCTTGCTTGGAGAGTCCCATGGAAAGAGCAGCCTGGCAGGATACAGTCCATGGGATCGCAGATATTCGGGCATGACTGAAGCAGCTTAGCACAGCAGGCAACCTTTACCAATTCCTTGACATACATAACCCACTTGCCTGAGGCCTCAATCTTGGGTAAATTAGAATTTCAAACCAAAGGGAAAGAAAAAGGGCAAAGAGACATTTTAAATCTCAAGCAGAAAACTATGGTCTCTGTCCATCTGTGTGTCTGGATTTTTGCATGTCACACTGTGTGTCTTTGTTTTTGGATAATATTGCTGAGCTTACTTTGTAAGTGAGATCTAATTCAGTTGGCTTTAAAAAAGAAAAACTAAGCACTTACAAATCAAAAAGTTATGAGAAATTAACCTAAATGAATTTCAGATGCCCATGAACTGGGAAATAGTCACCATTAAATATCTAGTAAAAAACATTTGTTTACTCATCTAAGTAAGACATGAGTTGAGTCATCAAACTGTGATGCTTTTATTGTATTACACTGATTACTGAGAGTTTAATCCCTACATCAGAAAGATCTCTGGAGAAGCAAATGGCAACCCACTTCAGTATTCTTGCCTGGAGAATCCCATGGAGGACCTGGCAGGCTACTGTCCATGGGTTTGCAAAGAGTTGTACATGCCTGAAGCGACTTAGCACCAACATAGGCACTGATTACTGATAATTTCCTGTCATAAAGATACTAAAGAGTTTTTAGGTTACCGATATGTTTGCTGCTCCCCTGAGATGTTCTCCATAAGAAAGCAAATGTTTTAGAAGCTATCACTGATATTTATTGCCAGGGTCCAGCCCTGGTGGATCCAGGGAATTCGAAGTGGGGACAGAGTCAGTGAGGAAGAACTAATTTATTTAGAATTAGAAAGAGAGATTAGGAAAGAATAGTGTAGTAGGAAAATTAGTGGCCAAATGATGCTGAATAACTTTATTGGAAAACCAATAAAGTTCCAAGACAAGGAACTTGCACCGTCTATGTAGGCCACCGGCACCTGCTTGAACAGTGCAAGGTGCCCCACCTTGGGCTCCCTCTCGTGTGGGTCTTAGAAACCAGGGCAAATAAGTAGACACAGTGAGCCTTCATGCTCCAGATGGGAATTCCGCCATAAAAGGGAGAAAAGAACGACATGGGGAAGCCAAACATCGTTGCAGACCCAAGACTTTATTTTCAAAAGCAGCTTATATACCCCAAGTTGTACATTAAGAAATAATGGAATATGCAGAGTTATGCAGGGGCAGCAGTCCTGACACTTATTCAGGCCAGGCTTTCTTTTGCATTCCTTCCCGTATACAAAAGCTCTCAGGTGGTTTACATTATCTTCTGGCCAGGAGGCCTGTTAACTTTTATGGCTCTCTTCCTAGAAAAATGTCTATCAACCAGAAAACTTTTTCCCTTGAAGCGTTTTTTTTTCCCTTTAAACTGCATCACTCTCAAAGTACTAAATAAAGTTACATTCCTGTAGAACAAAGGTGCAGTGGGTTATAACAAAGAAAGTACTTAACTCAGAGATCTAATGTTGCTAATACCAGGGCTACTACCTGTTTTTTCTATATACCAACTATATATACAAATAAAAGATATGAAAACTTGGCAGCAAGTATTGGCTCAGCAAATGAAAACATTAATCAGTCCTATTCTAATGATTTTGACTCCTTGGAAGCCCCTACATTCCTAGCATGTTTTAAGCTTCCTGTGCCTCTCTCAGTCGGGAGGCCCCAAACAGTAACATGGGCAGTTGTAAGAGTCTGGCAGGCAGGCTAGAAAGCCATCAGAGATTTTTGAATTGAAACATTCTTATTATGCCCAGGAGACTTATTATCTAAAAGCTTTAAATTAACTTTTTCCAGAAAAAGGTGTTGTGGGGACAACCCCCTGTTAATGTCAGTAGAGTAGGTGGAAAGCATGACACAGTAAAGCAGGCAGACTCTGGTTTTGGGGGTAGATGCTCAAGAATTTTCAGGGGGACCCCTGACGCTCGATCCCACCTTTGCATATGCTGAGCCTCCTTCCTCATGACCTTTGCCATGGGCGAGGTTCCTCATGCTGGCCTCGGCAATTTATGGTCACCATTCTACAAAATGCTAATATAAAGGACAGTTCATGTTTGCTTAAGGAAAATAAGATCTGTGTTTTCAGTAACAAAAGGTATGAGCAATGACATTGATTTGCAAGCGCATAGCAATGAATAGGAAGAAGTAGAAGCAGGAAGCAAGTTCTTAATTTCCCAGATTGAGATTCATAACCCCTGGACCACAGGAGCCAACTTTAGGGCTAAGGTCCCTAGTCTGGCCTGCGTAGTCAAGAACAAATTCAGATGATGAGGCAGATGATAAAGCATAAAGGACAAAGTTTATTGAAAAGAAAAGTACATGTGGCAAGGCACATGGGCAACCTCAGAGAGAGAGAGAGACGTCTTTGGGAAGTGTAAATTCTTTACAAAGGGGCAGTTTTCCGGGTCTTCATCTTCCCTCAGGCCAATCACCTTATTTATTTTCCCTGGCTAATTTGTCTCAGGACCCTCCCTGGAGTGTCTATGCACACCTTAGCCAAGTTGGATCTCAAAGTAAAGGCTTCTGGGAGGAGCAGGACTCATTATGGCCTGGAATTATCCTGTGACTTTTGACTCCAAGCACCTTTCTGGGCATGTGTAGTGTCTCCCTTAACAAACAGAGTTTTTTCCTTTCTTTGTCCTTGCCATAATTATTCCCTGAGATCAGAGAATGATTGTATTTACCATGTTTTTGGGGGTGTAAATTCCTCAACTAGAGCCCATGTATCTCTTATCTCAGGGAATGCAAAGGGGAAGATGACACATTCGAGACATTTACCATGGAGCCCATCAGTCTCCTACCAGAAAGTTACATTTTTTAGGGAGAAAGAAAGTAGGTCTGACTTACAGGTGGCTGTTGCTAAATGAAGAAAATGATTTAATTAGGAAAAAAGAGAATTTTTGTGCAAAGTGGACCTCCAAGAAAAGAGATCCCAAAAGGCAGAGTCTTTATATGATCTGTAACAATCTGTCATTTGACTCCTTGTCAGGTTGCTTGACTATGGGAAGCATGTGATGAGTGAAAGGTTAGGACATGCCCAGGCTGGCTAAGGCATGCCCCCAAAAAGTGCCGCAGACAAGCCTTGGAGGCGGGACAACAACCAAACAGGAACCGGAAGTGGACCAGGCTTCCGGGGGCCAACCCCCGGCATCCTGGCCCAATCAGGTGCCGACACAGAGCCCTTGGACACCAATCACCGCTGTAGCCTGCGTTTGTCGGGAAAAACTTGGCCTGTCCACCAGCCCTTGCTATAAAACCTTCCCGCACCCCTCCCCGCCTCGCAGACTCCCTCGCTTCCCTCGCTTGCCTGTCCTTGGGAGTTCTGCCCGAGAGCGACCGCCCAATAAAGGCCTTTTACTAACGGTCCCTAGAGGTGGCTTTTTCTTCCCGTGGCGTTTTCTTACATCTGGCGCCCAACGTGGGACTCGAGGTGAGGGCCTCTGGCACTCGCCATTGAGGCCCCTTCGAGCTCCACTGCCGTGGTAGCCCCCGGACCCAGGCGACTGACCAACCTCCCGGACGGCAGAATACGGGGTAAGTCCCTTTGGCTTTGGAGCCTTCCCTCCCTGGAGACCACTTCCTAGGGCCCTGTAACGGGTGCGCACTTACTGGGCCCTCCCAGTCACCAGCTCGTGAGGGAGACGTCCCAAGCGACTGAGTAGACCTCCGGCTTCAGCCCCCCTCCGGCTTCGGCCTCCGGCTTCAGCCCCCTCCCGGTCATCAGTTCGTGAGGGAGATGTCCTGAATGACTGTGTGGACCTCCGGCTTCAGCCTCCGGCTTCGGCCCCCTCCCGGTCATCAGTTCGTGAGGGAGACGTCCCGAACGACTGCATAGACCTCCGACTTCGGCCTCCTCCGGTCCTGCAGTCCACGAGGAAAGACGTTCCGACCGGCTGCTCGGACCTCCTTCTTCCCTCAGTGTGTCCAAAGACGTTTGGACCCCGGGGTTCGCCTCCACGTCACGTGGTCGCCATGGGATTGACAGCCTCCAAACCGACCCCTAATATTCTACTCCTTTAAAGTGCCTACTGGCTAATTTGCAGACCCTAAGACTAAGGGATATATCCGCCCTAAACAGCTTACTTTTTTGTGCTCTCAGGCCTGGCCACAATATTCTCTGGATAACGGCTCACTGGCCAGCCACAGGGACATTAGACTTTGACGTCCTCCGTGATCTGGACAATTACTGCTGGAGAAAGGGAAAATGGTCTGAGGTCCCCTTCGTACAGGCTTTTTGGGCATTGCGCTCTCGCCCACCCCACCCCCCCCGTGCACCACGTGGCTCCCAGCCAAGTCCTACTCACCATGGCTCCCCCGACTCCACCTTCCCTGGCCAAGCCAACTCCTCCCGTCTCTGAGTCCTCTGCTTTCTCTGTTCCTCCAGAAGACCTGGTGGCTCCTCCTCCCTATACCTCTCCCACGGCTCACTCCCCTTCCACCCCGGCCCCAGCCTCACCCTCGACCCCCAACCAGCCGGCAGCTAACCCTATTCTTTCCCCTCCTCCGACCCTGGTTCTCTACCCTCACCCTCCCCCCTCCACTCCGGCCCCTCCTACCTCCGTTCCGCCCCCGAGACTCCGCCGCCTCTGGCCCTAAACCCTATCTTGTATCCTCCTCTTCCCTCCGTCACGCCCTCCCCTTCTCTGGTTAGCTCCCCACACTCGCTCCCATGGCAACCCTCTGGGGGCCCCCCTTCCCCCAGCCCCACTACTCCCTCTTCGACAAGTAGCTGGCGCTGAGGGCCTAGCCCAGGTCCATGTTCCCTTTTCTCTCCAGGACCTGGCACAGATTGAAGCCAAACTGGTATCCTTTTCTTCCAATCCTACTCAGTACATTAAACAGTTCACTGGCTTGACTTGTGCTTATGCTTTGACCTAGCAGGACATCTATGTCATTTAGGGTCCACCACCACCCCCGAAGAGAGGCAGGCCATCTGGACGGCAGCCAAAGCTCAGGCCGATCAGAGACACATTGCCAATCCCTCTTCCGAGTGCCTCCCGGGGGGCTCAGGTGGTCCCTGATGTTGACCCTGATTGGAACTATCAGGAGGGGGTGGTGGCCAGCAGTGAGTAGGTTATATGATAGAGTGCCTTCTTGATGGGATGGAGGTGTCCTCTCACAAAGTTGTAAATTTCCTTAAATTGGATGAGGTGACTCAGGGGCCTGATGAAAATCCAGCCATGTTCCTCAGTCGGCTTACTGAGGCCCTCATTCAATACACCAGGCTGTCCCCTGAATCCCTCGTAGGGGCAGCCACCTTGGCCAGTCGTTTTATCTCTCAGTCTGCCCCTGACATTCGGAAAAAACTGGCCAAGGCTGAGGACGGTCCTCAGACCCCTATCCGAGATCTGGTAAAAATGGCTTTCAAGGTCTACAACGCCCGTGAGAAAACTGCTAAAGCCAGCCGAAAGGCAAGGCTTAAACAAAAGGCTGAATTTTAGGCTAGCCTCCTCAACCAGCAGGCGAGTCTCTTTAACCAGCAAACCCAAGCCTTGGTGGCAGCCCTGCAGCCGGCTGCGGGCTCGGGGTCCCAAAAGCCCCCTCCAGGGGCCTGCTTCAAGTGCGGCCGAGAAGGACACTGGGCCAAGACGTGCCCTAACCCGCGCCCTCCATCCAAGCTGTGTCCGTTGTGCAAGCAACGAGGACATTGGGCCAGTGACTGTCCCCAGGCCTCTTGGGCCCCGACCTCTAGGGGCCGGGGACCAGAGTGCCCCAGGGAGACTTCCTGCCCTACTCCGGCTTTGGAGCTGTTGAGCTTCGACGAAGACTGATGCCGCCCAGACTCGGGGACCCCGATCACCCAAGCCAAGCCCAGGGTAACGCTCCAGGTAGCGGGTAAGTCTATCAACTTCCTGGTTGATACGGGGGCTACCTATTCGGTCCTTCCTTCCTTTGGGGGCATTCTGCATCCTTCCCAGATTTCGGTTATGAAAATTGACGGCCAACCTTCACGTCCTCTCCAAACCCAACCAGTCCTGTCAGTTAGACTCCTGCATATTCACTCACTCCTTTTTAGTCATTCCTTCCTGCCCCTACCCCGCTCTTGGGGAGGGATATACTCGCTAAGCTGAAGGCCCCCTCCACCTGACTCCCAGATCGGCCCCCACGTCGGGGGCCTTCCTGATGCTACTCGCAGACCCCCTGACTCCTCCTGTTAGTCCTGAGGTCTGGGATACCCGAGTTCCGGTGGTGGCTCGGCACCACCCTCCAGTCCTTGTTCGGCTAAGAGATCCCACCTCTTTTCTGGCTCGACCTCAATTTCCTCTGTCTGTTCGTAGCCTCAGGGGGCTAAAGCCCATCATCGACCGTCTCATGGGACAGGGTCTCCTAATCCCCACGACCTCCCCCTGTAACATGCCCATCCTTCCTGTCCGAAAGGCTTCCGGAGACTCCCAGCTGGTGCAGGATCTCCGCCTGATTAACGCGGCGGTGGTCCCCACCCATCCGCTTGTCCCTAACCCTTACACCCTTCTCTCCTCCATTCCTCCTCAAACCTCTCATTTTACTGTTATTGATCTCAAAAATGCCTTTTTTACCATCCCACTTTATCCCGACTGTCAATTCCTCTTTGCCTTCACCTGGACTGATCCAGACACTCAGCTGACCACCCAACTCACATGGACCGTACTCCCTCAGGGGTTCAGAGACAGTCCCCATTACTTTAGACAAGCCCTGTCCCGAGATCTGGCTGGGTGCTCTCTTCGCCCTAGCGCTCTCATCCAGTACGTGGACGATTTACTTCTTTGCAGCCCCTCAGAAGAGACCTCCCGACAACACACTGCGACCCTCCTTAATTTCCTCAGCTCCCAGGGCTATAGGGCCTCAAAACCCAAGGCTCAACTAACCCAGACCTCTGTTGTCTATCTAGGTCTCCAAATCACTCCCACCACTAAAGCCCTGACAGCAGATCGGTGTAGCCTCCTCCGGTCCATCTGTCCTCCAGCCAATGGAGACCAGATATTGTCCTTTTAGGGCTGACAGGACTTTTCCGACACTAGGTCCCAAATTACGCCACCCTGGCCAAGCCTCTGTATGCTGCAGCTAAAAAACTCCCACAGGGCCGCTGTCTTCCCCCACCAAGATTTCCCAGCAGGTGGCTGCAGCCTTGGGCATCGCCTGGCATCTTCACATCCCTCAAGGAGCGGGTAAACGGCATCACCAAGACGCACCTGACCAAACTCGCCTCGAAACTGCGACTGTCTTGGGTCGACCTCCTTCCTCTGGTGCTCACTCACATTCGCACCACCCCACACTCGAAAACAGGTTTGACCCCCTTTAAACTGCTCTACAGCAGGCCCTACCTCTTGACCCACCTCCCGGAGGGAGAGGCTCCCTCACTTGCGGGGTACCTCCCCCTCTTCTCCCTCCTACGATCCCTGCTAAAAAACGCGCTGATCGGGTCCTGCCACAACCAACAGACGGCGAGGGGCCAACTCGGCCTTTGGCCCCAGGAGATCAGGTACTGCTAAGAGCCCTCAGCCCCCGCCCACTACAGCCTTGCTGGATGAGACCCCATACGGTGATCCTCACCACGGCAGCCAAACTCCTGGGACACGAGCTTTGGTACCACCTGACCCAACTTAAACCCACACCCCCGGGTCTCCCTGAAAGGGGGAGATCTTACCACTCCACCCTTACTGGGCCAACCAAATTAACTATTACCTGAACCCTTCTTTCGCCGATCTTAAAATAATTGAGGCACCACCTCCCACCAGGAATAAACACGTCCCAATCCAATGTTGGCCTGGTGCCATCTGCTGTGACTGCTGACAACCACAGTTCTGGCCATACTCTTTGCCATTAAATTGGCGGCCATAGCTCCCCAAAACTGATCATTTACACATCGGCCGTCGCTGGCCCTTGCTTACCTAGCCGTCTGCTCCCTACTCCTGGGGTGCTATTCCCTTGGGGCACCTTGACAGCCTTAACCCCAACCGGGCCCCAGAGCCACTCATACCGCCTCCACTCCTGCAGAGATCACCGACTTGATCCTTACCCAAAATCTCTGCCCCCGAGTCCACAATATGGCAAAAATTGCAAATAATAGTGTGGGCGGCCTTGGGAGTGCTTTGGGCCCTAGATGAGGGTGGCTGCTCCAGTTCTCACCAGCCCTTTCAGGTCACCTAGATATTAAAAAACGGAAAAACCTATAAAAAACTCAACCAGACCACAGGTACTCACCCAAAAAAATACATGGTGGCCTGACTTATATTTTCACCTGAGACAACTAACCGAGACCTCATGGGCCAGAGCCTATCTCCAAAAGATGGGCCTCTACGCCTGTCCAGGACATAAGAGAAAAAATATTAAGACCTGTGGAGGGCCAGTCAGTCGCTACTGTAAGTCCTGGGACTGTGTGACGTCTAATGACGGATGGTGGAAATGGTCGGTAGCTGGGCTAGATCTGATCACCCTAGCCTTTATAAACCCCATCGCTCAAGAGATGTGGGACCGACAGTTTACCTTGCAATGTACACATTGTGATCTGGTTAAACTCTCTTTTTACAGAACAGGGCAAAAGGATGGGAGATGGGTCTCTGGGCTGACATGGGGGTCCAGGTTTACAATGGCTGGGGGCCCCAAGTGCAGTTCTCTTTGTCCAGCAAGTTGTGATGCCTGCCCAAACCCATGCTGTAAGCCCCAACCCGGTCTTGGGCGGCCACAGACTCAAAATACCACCGCACCCACGAGTTTAGAGACAGGGACTCTGCCTAGGTAATGTTCCACCTAAAAAGACCGCTCTGTGTGCCCAAACTGTTAACCTCACCACAGAAAATAAGACAACATGGGTTGTGCCTGAGGAGGGGGCTGGTGGGTTTGTTCCCACATTGGGCTGACACCCTGCCTACACCTTTCTGTCTTCAACCAAAGCAAGGAATTCTGTGTCTTAGTGGCCATGATGCCTAAAATCCTATACCATTCTAAAGAGGTACTATACAATTTTTGGGATAGAAGAGCCCAGCCTTCACGGCAAAAAAGAAAACCTGTCACGGCCGTCACTCTGGCAACCCTATTCGCCCTGGGAGCAGCAGGAACGGGCACCGGGATTACATCACTGTCCATGCAAAGCCAGGGTTTGACCTCCCTAAGAGCTGCCGTTGATAAAGACATGCCCAAATTAAAAAGTCTATGATGGCCTTAAAAATCTCTAACTTCCCTGTCAGAGGTGGTGCTACAAAACAGGCAAAGGCTAGACCTGGTTTTTCTGCAACAAGGGGGCCTCTGTGCAGCCCCCAAAAAAAAAAAAATGTTGCTTTTATGCAGACCATACGGGGGTAATAAGGGAATCCATGGCCAAAGTGAGAGAGAGGCTAAAACGCAGGAAGAGAGAGAGAGAGGCCCAGCAGGGCTGGTTTGAGTCCTGGTTCCAGAGCTCCCCATGGCTGACAACTCTGTTAGCCTCTCTAATAAGACCACTCATCATCCTCTTGCTGCTTCTGACTTTCGGGCCCTGTATCTTAAATAAGCTCCTGGCCTTCATCAAGCAACGGCTCAACATGGTCCAGCTGATGGTATTAAGACAGCAGTACCAAGGGCTTCCAACAAATGCTCCGTGACAAACTTAACAGCAGACGCCCCCTGTCATCCCAGCCACTCCCTACCCCTCGTCGCCCCCCGTTCAGCAGAAAGTAGCCAGAGAAAATCGGTGCCCCTTGTCTTATATCAAAAAGGCCGGGATAAAAGGTTAGGACATGCCCAGGCTGGCTGAGGCACGCCCCCGAAAAGTGCTAGACAAGCCTTGGAGGCGGGACAACGACCAAACAGGAACCGGAAGTGGACCAGGCTTCCGGGGCCAACCCCCGGCATCCTGGCCCAATCAGGTGCCGACACAGAGCCCTTGGACACCAATCACCGCTGTAGCCTGTCCGCCAGCCCTTGCTATAAAACCTTCCCGCACCCCCTCCCCGCCTCGCAGACTCCCTCGCTTCCCTCGCTTGCCTGTCCTTGGGAGTTCTGCCCGAGAGCGACCGCCCAATAAAGGCCTTTTTACTAACGGTCCCTAGAGGTGGCTTTTTCTTCCCGTGGCGTTTTCTTACAATGAGGTGTTTCAAAGGGATCTGTTTCCTCTTTGTCCCCCTTCTGTGCTGGATTCCATCGGTTGCCTCCTTTTGGTCCATATAGAACAGCGCTGACACCTCCAGAGATTATTTCAGACCCAGCCTCGTTCTCTTCCTATTTGCTGCACTTGGGAGACCTCACTGGAAGAAGGGAAAGACTGGCAGCTCTTTGATTGCATTTGATGTCTCAGATCCTACAAAGAGCTGCCTTCAACCTGTCTTCCTGTTCAGAGCCCTCAGCTGTTCTTGTTGTTACTACATTTGCCACATCCTTCAGGGGTGTGTGTAACAGGAATGTGGTTTGGATCTTCTGTGATTGTAACTCAGGAAATCTGTAAGGACAGTGGATATTGACTGAGGTCCTTTCTTAGACAGGACCTGAATTGATATCTTGTTGGTGCTGTGGAAACAATTTCCAAGCGGGATGGCTGAGTAACACAATTACAGGGCAGTTCTTGCGTCTGATCTGAAGTTTCCTTTTTACATTCCTGGAGTTCATTGTAACTTTTTGTCCTCTGTTCTGCCCAAGTGGGCCCTGATGCTTCAGAGCATGTATGAATCTGTAAGTCTTGGTTTCAGTCCTGCTTTTGCTCATTTACTTTCACATTCCCTGGAGTTGTGTACAGGAATCCTGTGAATCCATTACCTTTATTTGTAAAATTGAGGTAATTAGTGCTGTTAGGTGGCATAGAATGTTGCCTGTTTTACAGAAAAGGTCAGAAGTTACTGGTTTTTGTTTTTTTCGCTGTGCCATGTGGCAGGTTATATGTTAGTTCCCCATTCCTGGATGGAATCTGTGCCCCCTCCAGTGTATGTGCATAGTTCTAACAACTGGGCCACCAGGGAATTTGCCTCAAAGATTACTTTTGCTTAAAGAGTATATTTACTCCTGTCTTGCTTATTGTGACATATCTTTTGTCTACTTTACATCTTATATGTTTTCATTTTTATGAGAGTTGTCTCTGACTCTGGTTAATAGGTTTTCAAATAATATAGGTTTTCTTCACAACAATAGATTACATTTTTAAAATGTTTTTTTATATTTGGTTGCACTGAGTCTTTGTTGCTTCAGGGGCTTTTTGCCACTTGTGGCAAGCAAGGGCTACTCTCTACTTGCAGTGCACAGACTTCTCATTTTAATGCCTTCTCTTGTTACTGTGTGTTGGCTCCATGCTTGTGCGCTGGCTCTATGCTTGTGCGCTGGCTCTATGCTTGTGCGCAGTAGTTCTGACTCCCAAACTCTGGAACACAGAATTGTGGCCTACAGGCTTAGTTGCTCCCAAGGTATGAGGGAACTTCCCGAATGAGGAATGGAACTCTTCTGCATTAATTACCAAGTGGATTCTTTATGTCTGAGCCAGAGGGAGGCCCCAAAGCTTGTTCCTTGACATGTATATAGGAACAATGAACTGAGTAAGTTAAAGTTACTGTATAAATAGGGAATTGCTATACCGAATGACTGTTCTTCAAGATGAGAATGTTTCATTTATTAATATTTTGTTATTTAAAGATGATTGTCTTTATGTATTACACAATGTAACTGACATGAACAGCTTCTCAATGTCATAAAATGCCTATACGTCTATTTACTGATCGAATTATACTAGGTATTTAGAAAAGTTTTCTTTTTTCCCCATTATTGTAGGGAATTTCCTGAACAGTTATAACCTACTATTTATGTTTTCCATTATTTGTTATAGTGCTTCTTTGGGATTATTTACCATTGCAGTGTATTGCCTGTTAATGAATGCTTGTTCAGTTGATCATTCTGTCTGAATCTTTGTGATGTCATGGACAGTAGCCTGCTAAGCTCCTTATCTATGGAATTCTTTTCAGGCAAAAATAGTTTGGTGGCTGCCATTTCCTCCTCCAGAGGATCTCCCCCACCTAGGGACTGGAGCTCCCTATCCTATGTCTCCTGCATTGGCAAGCTAATTTTTACCACCAAGTCACCTATGTAGCCCTAGCTATTCTTTACCATTTACTTATGTATAAGTATGCATAAAGTGTGTACAATATGCCATATTTTCTCATCAATTATGTGACAGCAGTGTGTTTACTGCCAAGTAGAATGAGTTTAGAAGTCATGGTGCAAAAACACCCTTTTCTTTAAGAACTGATATGAGTTTGGAAAAAATTAATATGTTCTCACTGTATCTTTGAAGCTCAGTTCAGTTCAGTTCAGTCACTCAGTCATGTCCGACTCTTTGTGACCCCATGATTGCAGCACGCCAGGCCTCCCTGTCCATCACAGTCTCTCGGAGTTCACTCAGACTCACGTCCATTGAGTTCGTGATGCCATCCAGCCATCTCATCTTCGGTCATCCCCTTCTCCTGCCCCGAATCCCTCAATCCATCAGAGTCTTTTCCAGTGAGTCAACTCTTCGCATGAGGTGGCCAGAGTACTGGAGTTTCAGCTTTAGCATCATTCCTTCCAAAGAAATCGCAGGGTTGATCTCCTTCAGAATGAACTGGTTGGATCTCCTTGCAGTCCAAGGGACTCTCAAGAGTCTTCTCCAACACCATAGTTCAAAAGCATCAATTCTTTGGTGCTCAGCCTTCTTCACAGTCCAACTCTCACATCCATACATGACCACAGGAAAAACCATAGCCTTGACTAGCCGGACCAGAGTCGGTAAAGTAATATCTCTGCTTTTGAATATACTATCTAGGTTGTTCATAACTTTTCTTCCAAGGAATAAGTGACGTCTAATTTCATGGCTGCAGTCACCATCTCCAGTGATTTTGGAGCCCCCAAAATAAAGTCTGACCCTGTTTCCACTGATTCCCCATCTATTTCCCATGAAGTGATGGCACTGGATGCCATGATCTTGGTTTTCTGAATGTTGAGCTTTAAGCCAACATTTTCACTCTCCCCTTTCACTTTCATCAAGAGGCTTTTTAGCTCCTCTTCAATTTTCTGCCATAAGGGTGGTGTCAGCTGCATATCTGAGGTTATTGCTATTTCTCCCGACAATCTTGATTCCAGCTTGTGTTTCTTCCAGTCCAGCGTTTCTCATGATGTACTCTGCATAGAAGTTAAAGAAGCAGGGTGACAATATATAGCCTTGACGTACTCCTTTTCCTATTTGGAACAAGTCTGTTGTTCCATGTCCAGTTCTAACTGTTGCTTCCTGACCTGCATACAGATTTCTCAAGAGGCAGGTTAGGTGGTCTGGTATTCCCATCTCTCTCAGAATTTTCCACAGTTTATTGTGATCCACACAGTCAATGGCTTTGGCATAGTCAATAAAGCAGAAATAGATGTGTTTCTGCTTTTTGATGATCCAGCAGATGTTGGCAATTTGATCTCTGGTTCCTCTGCCTTTGCTGAAACTAGCTTGAACTTCAGGGAGTTCATGGTTCACGTATTGCTGAAGCCTGGCTTGGAGAATTTTAAGCATTACTTTACTAGCATGTGAGATTTGTGCAATTGTGCAGTGGTTTGAGCATTCTTTGGCATTGCCTTCTTTGGGATTGGAATGAAAACTGACCTTTTCCAGTCCTGTGGCCACTGCTGAGTTTTCCAAATTTGCTGGCACATTGAGTGCAGCACTTTCACAGCATCATCTTTCAGGATTTGAAACAGCTCAACTGGAATTACATCACCTCCACGAGCTTTGTTCATAGTGATGCTTTCCCAGGCCCACTTGACTTCACATTCCAAGATGTCTGGCTCTAGATGAGTGATCACATCATGATGATTATCCGGGTCGTGAAGATATTTGCACAGTTCTTCCGTGTATTCTTTCCACCTCTTCTTAATATCTTCCGCTTCTGTTAGGTCCATACCATTTCTGTTCTTTATCGAGCCCATCTTTGCATGAAATGTTCCGTTGGTATCTCTAATTTACTTGAAGAGATCTCTCGTCTTTCCCATTCTGTTGTTTTCCACTATTTCTTTGCATTGATTGCTGAAGAAGGCTTTCTTATGTCTTCTTGCTATTCTTTGGAACTCTGCATTCAGATGCTTATATCTTTTTTTTCCTCCTTTACTTTTAGCCTCTCTTCTTTTCACAGCTATTTGTAAGGCCTCCCCAGACAGCCATTTTGCTTTTTGCATTTCTTTTCCATGGGGATGGTCTTGATCCCTGTCTTCCATATAATGTCATGAACCTCATTCCATAGTTCATCAGGCACTCTATCTATCAGATATATTCCCTTAAATCTATTTCTCATTTCCACTGTATAATCATAAGGGATTTGATTTAGGTCATACCTGAATGGTCTCGCTGTTTTCCCTACTTTCTTCAGTTCAAGTCTGAATTTGGCAATAAGGAATTCATGATCTCAGCCACAGACAGCTCCTGGTCTTGTTTTTGTTGACAGTATAGAGCTTGTCCATATTTGGCTGCATAGAATATAATCAATCTGATTTCAGTGTTGACCATCTGGTGATGTCCATGTGTAGAGTCTTCTCTTGTGTTGTTGGAAGAGGTTGTTGTTATGACCAGTTCATTTTCTTGACAAAACTCTATTAGTCTTTTCCCTGCTTCATTCCGTATTCTAAGGTCAAATTTGCCTGTTACTCCAGGTGTTTCTTGACTTCCTACTTTACCATTCCGGTTGCCTATAATGAAAAGGACATCTTTTTTGGGTGTTAGTTCTAAAGAGTCTTGTAGGTCTTCATAAAACCGTTCAACTTCAGCTTCTTCAGCATTACTGGTTGGGGCATAGACTTGGATTACTGTGATATTGAATGATTTGCCTTGGAAACGAACAGAGATCATTCTGTCGTTTTTGAGATTGCATCCAAGTACTGCATTTCGGACTCTTTTGTTGACCATGATGGCTACTCTGTTTCTTCTGAGGGATTCCTGCCCGCAATAGTAGATATAATGGTCATCTGAGTTAAATTCACCCATTCCAGTCCATTTGAGTTCGCTGATTCCTAGAATGTCAACATTCACCCTTGCCATCTCTCGTTTGATAACTTTCAATTTGCCTTGATTCATGGACCTGACATTCCAGGTTCCTATGTAATATTGCTCGTTACAACATCGTATCTTGCTTCTTTCACCAGTCACATGCACAGCTCGGTACTGTTTTTGCTTTGGCTCCATCACTTCATTTTTTTGGAGTTATTTCTCCACTGATCTCCAGTAGCATATTGGGCACCTAATCACCTGGGGAGTTTCTCTTTTGGTATCCTATCATTTTGCCTTTTCATACTGTTCATGGGTCAAGGCAAGAATACTGAAGTGGCTTGCCATTCCCTTCTCCAGTGGACCACGTTCTGTAAGCCCTCTCCACCATGACCCACCCTTCTTGGGTTGCCCTGCAGGCATGACTTGGTTTCACTGAGTTAGACAAGTCTGTGGTCCTAGTGTGATTAGATTGACTAGTTTTCTGTGAGTATGGTTTCAGTGTGTCTGCCCTCTGATGCCCTCTTGCAGCACCTACCATCTTACTTGGCTTTCTCTTACCTTGGGCGTTGGGTATCTCTTCACGGCTGTTCCAGCAAAGCACAGCCACTGTTCCTTACCTTGGACGAGGAGTATCTCCTTATCGCCGTTCCTAACCTACAATGTGGGATAGATCTTCTAGGCCCTCCTGCGCTTGCGCAGCCACAGCTCCTCGGGTTGCTCCTGCCGCCCGCTGGCCCTGGCCTCGGGCTCGGGGTGGCTCCTCAGGGTCATAGCCCCTGGCCTCCGAGCGTGAGGTGTCTCCTCCCAGTCGCCCCTGACCTCGGACTCAGGGTGTCTCCTCCCGGCCTTCCTAGGCTACCCTAAAATTAATTTGGATTACATGTGATTACTCTTTGATTTTTAAAGAGTTCTATATATTTAGTGTTTCAAACATTTTCAAGATCATCATTGGGAAGATGCGTAATTCTGTTCGGCATGGATATGCCTTACCATGTATTCAGCATGAAACTATTTATGAATCGTAGTTGATAGAATGCATATGGTTTTTATATTTCATAGATGTGTCTAAAATACGTATGATCAAGAAATTACAGGCAAAGGAGACAGCGGTAAAGAAGAAAGTTTTCAAAGAGTGGTGTTTGGAAGAGCCAAAAGCCATGAAATCAAAGATTATTTCCTCAGAAAGATACAGAAAAATATGCATGATTTTGAGTCTCTGTAGACAGATGATGAAAGAAATGACAGAGAAACCTCTATATCCCATAACAAAAATCTCACTGATAGAAGAGATCATGCTAGTAGAAGTGATGCAGGAAATAAGCCTGTTAAAAGGCATGCATCAAGCTTTCAGGATCACTTGCAGATACTTGAATCTGAAGGGACAGTTTCTGTATGTAGTCATGTTGTGGTGAATATCAATAGTAGCGCCTCAGGTTTACCACCTCAGAGAACTCATAGTGTTTGTAAGGGCAATTCTCATAAACAAAAGAATGCTGTTATACATCCCTCAGAACTGGTACCAGACCAGGAAGCACACAAGGAAAATACTTACAGTTGTAATGAGTATAACATAACTTTTCTTCAGGACTCAGAACTCACTCGGAGAAGGCAATGGCACCCCACTCCAGTACTCTTGCCTGGAAAATCTCATGGACAGAGGAGACTGGTAGGCTGCAGTCCAAGGGGTTGCTAAGAGTCGGACACGACTCAGTGACTTCACTTTCACTTTTCACTTTCATGCATTGGAGAAGGAAATGGCAACCCACTCCAGTGTTCTTGCATGGACAATCCCAGGGATGGCAGAGCCTGGTGGGCTGCCATCTATGGGGCCGCACAGAGTCGGACACAACTGAAGCAACTTAGCAGCAGCAGCAGCAGCAGCAGAAGTCACTAGACATCAAAGAATACATACAGGAAGAAAAACATATAAATGTAACATATATTGTAAGTCTTTTAATGATAAATCTACCCTTATAGTTCATCAGAGGAATCATACTGGAGAAAAAAACATATAAATGTGATGTATGTGACCACTGCTTTAAACAGCATACACAGCTTCAACATCATTGGCGAGTTCATACTGGAGAGAAACCATGTAAATGTGATGTGTATGGAAAGGGCTTTAGTCGAAAAGCGAGGTGTACAGTTCATCAGACCCTTCATACTAGAGAGAAACCGTATACATGTGAAGTATGTGGCCACGGCTTTACTCGAAAGTAACCCCTTGGAATTCATTGAAGAGGTCATACCGGCGAGAAACCATATGTAAATGTGATGTATGTGGCAAGGACTTTAGTGTAAATGAAAGGCTTGTAGTTCATTGGAGAGTTCATACTGGAGAGAAACCATATAAATGCGATGTGTGTGGCAAGGACTTTAGTATAAATGTGAGGCTTGTAGTTCATCGGAGAGTTCTACTGGAGAGAAACCATACACACGTGAAGTATGTGGCCATGGCTATACTCAAATGTCAATATTTTTAATTCATCAGAGAATTCATACTGAAGAGAAACCATATCAATGTGATGTATGTGGCAAGGCCTTTAGTGTAAATTCAAGACTTGTAGTTCATCAGAGAGTACATACCGGAGAGAAACCATATAAATGTGATCTGCGTGGCAAGGCCTTTAGTGTAAATTCAAGACTTGTAGTTCATCAGAGAGTACATACTGGAGAGAAACCATATAAATGTGATGTGTGTGGAAAGGCCTTTAGTCGAAAAGCAAAGTGTACAGTTCATCAGACCCTTCATACTGGAGTGAAACATATACGTGTGAAGTATGGGGGCCAAGGCTATACTCGAAAGTCAATACTTGTAATTCACTGGAGAAGGAATCCTGGACAGAAACCATATAAATGTGATCTATGTGGCAAGGCCTTTAGTGTAAATGCAAGGCTTGTAGTTCATTGGAGAATTCATACTGGAGAGGAGCCTTACAAATATAATCATTGGGACAAACATAAATGTGATATGTGTCGAAAGGCCTTTAGTCGAAATTCAGGCCTTGTAGTTCATCGGAGTGTTCATACTGGAGAGAAACGGTGTAAATGTGATGTATGTGGGCAGGCCTTTTATCGAAATTCAGTCCTTGTAATTCATTGGAGAATTCATACTGGAGAGAAAACCTACAAATATAACCATTGGGACAAACATTTTAGTGGACAGTCATGCTTAAATTGCCATCAGGCAGTTCATACAGGAAGAAAAATGTAGAAACGTAATTTATGTGGCAATAAATAATAATTTTAAAAATATAACTGATTCAACTTGCTCTGTGCCTGATACTAACACAACATTGTGAAACTACTCTACTTCTTTCAAATTTTAATAAAAGTGCAAAGACGAGGCAAAGTGAGGTGGATTTATACTAGGGGGTGAGGTGTGTATGGGTGTAGGGTACTACTGGGTCCCAAGAAGATTCAGATATTTTAAGGGATCGGGATAAAGGACAGTCGAGGGACTCAGCCACACATATGCAAATAAATAGTTTCCTTAACATAGATTAGGAGAACAACTGTATGAGTAAAGCATACTGATTTGTTGAGCCATTATCAGTTCTGAGTCACTTTAGCAAACTGACTTGAAGAGTCTAGGGTAAATACATAGTTCATTAACATAGCTTAATAAAAACATTTCCATAAGAAAAACGCATTGGTTAGCTCAAGGTTTGAGAAAAGTTCAGGTGGAACCAGGTGTCATCATAGCAACACAGCATTTAATAGAAACCTCCTTTACAAAATTAAAATTGTGAATAGAAAAGGGGGAAATACCTGACACTTGCAGTTTGTTTCCTCCTCCTGCCACTTAGAGAAAGATAAAAACATTGACACTTGCAGCCTATAACCTCCATTTGGGGACCCTTGACATTCCTGCGTGTTACCTTCTCAGTATGATCATTTCCAGGCCCATTCACTTTGGTGATTAATTTTGTTTTCCCAACAATGTTGAGTATTTCTTGGATAATTCAGTTCAGTTTGTGTTTACTACTTCGTAAGTGCTAAATTCTCAGTACATCTACTCTTGGAATTTCATGAAGACTTTCCCCCAGGTGTCTGAGCCAAACCAATTTTAGGTAACACCACATCTGTCCACATCCATGTGTATTTTCTGCATCTGGAATGTGGAAAATTCACATGCAGCTTACTTTCTCAGAGCACAGAAAACATCTGACTGCTTTTTCACTTTATTAATGAAGAAAGGCTTATTCTCAGCAGCTGTTTCTTTACCAGAGCACAGCTGGTAAAAGAGGAGATGAGGGGATAAGTTAGTTACATCAGTATGATAGTTCATTACTGTCTGACCATACACATAATATCCAGGATGCTGTGCAAATAATTTTTTTCCATGATCATCAGAGAAATGGCAAAATGGAAAATATTTTTTCTAGTGTTGAGGCTGCAGAGCAGGGCCCTGTGGAGCTCCCAGGCACAGAGACCTTTTGGTTCCCATTTCTTATAGACAGGACTGCAGCCTCCATGACCTTCTGTGAGTTCCAAAGGGCAGAACAGTTGCTGATCAAAAAAGGATGCTGACACTGGGTCAACCGTTCCAACTCTTGTGACCCAATGGACACAAAATGGGTTGCCATTTCTTCCTCCAGGGGATCTTCCTGACCCAGGAATTGAACCCAAGTCTACCAGACCACGTAAGACTGCTGAAAACTTCATCTTGTCACCAACCCCATCCTTTAACAACTTTGCAGAGGAAACAAGAATACAAGACTGTTACTGCCTTGATCCTTAGCATATATTCCTAGCGGACGATATAACCTCTCCCTACTCACAAGGAGGGGGCCTAAAATGTTCCCTTTTATCCTCACACATATAGAAAGCCACTCTTACTTCTCCATAACTCTGTGTCTGTATTTCAAGTATTTCAGTTTGGCATTTGTGCAGAGAGAGCCAAGATTTTGGTGTCTATATAACCTCTGGGTTCTGGTTCAACCCAGACCCCGACTTGTTGATTCAGAGGAACGTCTTTCAACACATACTGATGTCTTTAAGATGTGACAGGACCAGACACAACACAACCCAAAGGAACACGCAGGGCCCCTCACTGATGTTCTAAGGTACATACACCGAGGTTCTCAGGCCTTTGTTGTTTTTTTATTATTGGGTTAATATTCCTAAGTTTCCATTTTTTAACTATTACAGGTATATTTATCGTCTTTGATATTCTTGGTATTATAGCTTCTGATGACAGAGTTGAAGCTTACCTGGGATCCTGTAATTATGGAAAAGAGCAAATATTAAAAAATTCTCCCACTTCACTTCCAGGAAAAGGCTTAGTGCGAAAAGCCACCCTTTCTCATTATCACTGATTTAAGACCCCTACTCGGCCCCCCTGTTTCACTGGGAAAAAACCAGACACACACTCCACAAATTCCCAGTCTATGCCCTATCAGTGATGTGTTGTTGCTGTTTAGTCACTCAGTCATGACTGACTCATTGCAACCTCGTGGACCACAGCACGCCAAGCTTCCCTGTCTTTCACCGTCTCCTGAAGTTTGCTGAAACTGATGTCCATTGAGTTGTTGATGCCAGCTAACCGTGTCATCTATTGTCATTCCATTCGCCTCCTGCCTTCAATCTTTCCCAGCCTTGAGGTCTTTTTTCAATGAGTCCAATATTTGCATCATGCAAAGTATTGGAGCCTCAGCTTCAGCATCAGTCCTTCCAATGAACATCCACGGTTGGTCTCATTTTTGATTGACTGGTTTGATCTCCTTGCTCTCCAAGGGACTCTCAAGACTGATCTCCAGCACCACAAATCAAAGGCATCAGTTTTTCTATGCTCAGACTTCTTTATGGACCAGCTGTCAAATCCCTTTTTAAATTACATCCCTAGCTGACTACTGGAAAATCCATAGTTTGTCTATGGGGATCTTTGTTGGCAACGTGATTCATTTGCTTTTTAATACACCATCTAGTTCTATCGTAACTTTTTTTCTAAGGAGCAGTCCCCTGGCTGCAGTCCCCTTTAGCAGTGACTATAGTATTGAATTACAGTTTCCTCCACCAGCTGCAACCCCACATCCAAGGAGTGGTGGCTGCATGGGCGTAAGAGGGCCGAGAGGAGCTACTCCACATTCAAGATCAAGAGGGGTGGTGGAGAGGAGATACCCTTCGTCCAAGGTGAGTAGCAGTAGCTGTGCTTCGCTGGAGCAGCTGTGAAGAGATACCCCATGTCCAAGGTAAGAGTAACTCAAGTAAAACGGTAGGTGTTGTGAGAGGGCATCAGCGGGCAGACACACTGAAACCATACTCACAGAAAACTAGTCAGTCTAATCACATGGACCACATCCTTGTCTAACTCAATGAAATTTAGCCATGCCCTGTGGGGCCACCCATGACGGACAGGTCATGGTGGAGAGGTCTGAGAGTATGTGGTCCCCTGGAGAAGGGAATGGCAAACCACTTCAGTATTCTTGCCTTGAAAACCCCATGAACAGTATGAAAAGGCAAAATGATAGGCTACTGAAAGAGGAACTCCCCAGGTCGGTAGGTGCCCAATATGCTACTGGAGATCAGTGGAGAAATAACTCCAGAAAGAATGAAGGGATGGAGCCAAAGCAAAATCAATACCCAGTTGTGGATGTGACTGGTGACAGAAGCAAGGTCCGATGCTGTAAAGAGCAATATTGCATAGGAACCTGAAATATCAGGTCCAGAATCAAGGCAAATTGGAAGTGGTCAAACAGAAGATGGCAAGAGTGAATGTCGACATTCTAGGAATCAGCGAACTAAAATGGACTGGGATGGGTGAATATAACTCAGATGAGCATTATATCTATTATTGTGGGCGGAAAACCCTTAGAAGAAATGGAGTAGCCATCATGGTCAACAAAAGAGTCTGAAATGCAGTACTTGGATGCGATCTCCAAAACAACAGAATGATCTCTGTTTGTTTCCAAGGCAAACCATTCAATATCACAGTTATCCAAGTCTATGCCCCAACCAGTAACGCTGTAGAAGCTAAAGTTGAATGGTTCTAGGAAGACCTACAAGACTTTTTAGAACTAACACCCAAAGTGATGCCCTTTTCATTATAGGGAACTGAATGCAAAAGTAGGAAGTCAAGAAACACGTGGAGTAACAGGCAAATTTGGCCTTGGAATGTGGAATGAAGCAGGGCAAAGACTAATAGAGTTTTTCCAAGAAAATGCACTGATCATAGCAAACACCCTCTTCCAACAACACAAGAGAAGACTCTACACATGGACATCACCAGATGGTCAACACCGAAATCAGGTTGATTATATTCTTTGCAGCCAAAGATGGAGAAGCTCTATACAGTCAACAAAAACAAGACCAGGAGCTGACTGTGGCTCAGATCATGAAATCCTTATTACCAAATTCAGACTCAAAGTGAAGAAAGTAGGGAAAACCACTAGACCATTCAGGTATGACCTAAATCAAATCCCTTGTGATTACATACAGTTCTATCAGGCGAGGTGGCTTATTTGGTTCACGTTCTTCAGCCTCTCCTCGGTCCCTGGAGGCCCTCCCTGGTCCTGGGATTCTGGAGAGCTCTCCCCGCTCTGAGACCCCTCTCCCTCCCAGCCCCTCTGTTCTCACGTCTCCTCAGGCAGGTCCTTCTGCCCTTCAGAGTGACCTTTCTCCTGATCCCTGATAGGGGAGGTGACATGAATCAGCCACGTGATGCTCACGGTTCTTCAGACCCAAATACCACCGGCTGGAATTTGGCTCTTGTGGGAGGGCCTTTCTTATTCAGTCTCCTACCCTGTAAATAGGGGGAGGAAGGCGGGATCAGAAGAAACAGAGACAGCGACTCCTAGAGAAATGGAAAATTGAGAAAAGCATGTGGGATAAGCGATGGCAGTGAAGAGGACTGTGTGGAACTTGAAAGAGACAGCTTCATGAAAGAGAATGAGTCTTGAAGGGAGCGGGTGGGGAAAGGAGAGAAATTCAGAAGAAAGCAGGATCTCCGGACTCTTAAGGGAGAACATAGGGAGGTGTGGTGGTTTTTTCCGACTCTGCGAGCCCTGTATCGCCCAGAGTTTTCTCAAACCCCTGTCTGTTGAGTCCAGGGATGGTATCGAACCATCTCATCCTCTGCCGCCCTCTTCTATAGCCTTCAAGGGAAGGCGTCTGTAAATCAGGAGTCCTAAAGAGGGTGACAGTGGAGAGGCAGTTTACAGAGACAGCCCGCAAAGGGGATACAAGAGTTGGGACCAGAGCAACAATATCCTGCTGAGAGAGAAAGGGGACTTCTAGAGATTGGAGGAGCTGACAAAAGAAGCAAGGTGAAAGGAAGCATAACCACTTGGGAGTGCCAGAGAGTTGGGAGGAAGGGAGGGCAGAGGTGGAAGAAGAAAGGCAGAAATACAGGGAGGCTGAGGATCACCAAGGACATTGAGACAAAGCAACTTGAAGGCGAACAGATGGCAAAGAGAGGCGGGATGGGAGGCAGGGAAGAAGTAGAGAGGAGGACAGGCACAGCAGGAGAGCAGAGAAAGAGAGACGGAGAAAGAAGTAGGGAAACAGATCAACCAAGTGAAGTGGAAACAGCTAGTGTGCAGGTGATTGTGGGGACTAGATCCAGAAGAGTGCTGAATCAGTTGGGTAAGAATTATTAAGTCGTTATACATTGATTTTTGGCTTTAAAATCTGCCGGTGAGTGTAGAGGTTATGCAAGAGAAGAAATGGGACACGAACTGGACTGACTCTTATTACATGATGCCTTTTCAAGGAACTTTAAACATGTTCCTTGTGATGGTTTTACTTTTGGCTTTCTGCTTTCTTTACATTTAATTATTTTTATAGCTTGAAATAAAGATTTGTTCATTTAATAGCAACTTTCTTGTAAACAGTTATGGAGATTTGTCTCATGTGGGACAAGTAGGATGAGTGTAGAGAATATCATGGTAAGTGAATTAAGACAGAGAGGGAAAGACTGGTATGTCCTTCCATTATATGGAATGTAAAAAAAAAAAAAAAGAAACTCACTAGTATCAGAATGTAGGATGATAGTCATCTGGGGCTGGGAGGAGGGGAAGTTGGGGAGATGTTGGTCAAAAGGTACAGATTTTGAGTTGTAAAATGAATGCGTCCTGGGGATGTATGCGCAGCATTGGGACCATAGTTAATCCTGTTCTGTTACTTCATGCTGGGAATTTGTCAGGAGAGTACGTCGTCATGCTTTCAACACACACAGAACATGGGAATTTGGAGGTGATGGATGTGTTCATTAGCGGTTTGTGATAAATATTTCATAGTGTACAAATGTGTCACATGGTCACAGGGTGTATGGTGTGTATACACATACTCCTTTGTTTAGTCGGTTCTCCCCCATCAGACATGTTCCTCAGGATCTTGTGTGGGGCTTCGCCCCAGGAATGTGCAAAGAGCTGCAGATGATTCAGATCTGGATCCTGCATTGAGCACCAGGGCTCTTAGCCTCCACTTCGGACACTGAGATCAGGCCCTGTGGGAGGGGAGAGCACTTTGCTCTGAGTGGAGCTGGACCAGGGCCTGCTGTGTGAGCTGAAGGGCATCTTGGGGTCAGCAGAGGTGCCCCCTGCCGCTGTGTACATGAGGTCTCACCAGGAGGGGAGTGTGATCCAAGGAAAGTTTGGGAAAGTCCCGTGTTGGACTCTATGTGGGAATTGACTGTCCTGAGTCCCTCCGGAGACAGTGAGCACAGAGGACTGTCTGTTCCACACAGTGAGAGCTTCCCTGTGTGTGTGTGGTTGGGGCTCAGGAAAGGGATGTGTTGACCCTAAGCATTAAACAGCATGTTTTCAACTTTCATGATAGAACTGTGAAGACTCATGGACGAAGAAGCCCAGAAGAAGAAAAAGCAGGAGTCAGACATGGCTCTTTCTCAGGCAGAGTCATATTCTCAGTGGATTCTCACACTGCCTTCCTGAAATGCCCTTCTCAGGACTCACTAATCATGTTTGACTCTGGAGTGTCCTGTCTGACTCCTGTACATGCACACTCACCTAGGGCCTTCCCTCAGGGCCTGTCTTCTCTACTTAGATTCTGTCTCCTTATGACCTGGTGACCTGGCCCTTGTGAGGAGGCTCCCTTGGGCACCATCCTGGGCAGAGCTTCTCACCCACAGGTTGGAGACAGGGCCTCAGTGCTGTTGGGCAGCAGGCACTGTTTAGGACCGATCTGGATGCACTGTCTGCTCTCAGTCAGCCAAGGTAAAGAAGCTGTATGTGGACTTCAGGTATTAACATGTACAGTACATGGTAAAATCTGCAAAAGAGGCCAATGAGTGGAAATCAGTTCTAATTTTTTTATAGTACATTTAAAACTAACTGAGCACCTCCTTGAAAACTTAAGTGTTTGTGAATGGAATGGAAAGTTCAGAAAGAGATCTCGGGACTAGATGGTATTTCATATCATTGTCTGTTTTATCTTTTTCTTCTTTTTCAGTTTCTTTCTTTAAAAATTCTTTTCATTGTTTCTAGTCTTTCCATTGTCTATTTAAACCATGAAATCAAGTTTGCTAATATTTTTGTCTTTCCTTTTTGGTTGCAAGTTGTGTCTTGCAGGATCTTAATTCCTGAGGAGGAATTGAACCTAAAACCCCTGCAGTAGAAATGCAGGGTCTTAAGCACTGGACCACCAAGAAAGTCCCAACTTTACTAATTTTGATTCATTATTTATTTCAGAAACAATATTTAATGTAGGCAATTTGAGACCAAGAATTGGCTCCAAGTAGCTTTCCATTGATTTATCAGAATATTATTTCTACTGAAATGATCCTTAACACTTTTTCTCTTCTCCTTTTGTGTGGAAATAAAAACTCTGCCCAGGGCCTTTTGGTGAAATGTATTTTCATATCAGGGACAGTTGACCTTCAAGGTTGTGGCCATCAAATTCACTCCTGAGGCATGGGAATGCCTGAACCCTGTTCACAGGGCCTTGTACAGGGATGTGATGATAGAGACCCTCAGAAACGTGCTCTCTGTGGGTAAGGATAACTTGCCTCTGAAGTTTGGGATCTGCCCTGGGGGTGTGTCTCTGCATTTTCTCTGTATGCCTCTTGGTAGCCCGTTTTTAGTGACTGAGGTCAAAGTCCTGTTGACTCAGACATGAAAAGCCTCATGATTGGCATTAGGAATTTAAACTTGTCCTTTCTTCAGGTGATCTGCCCACTACATGGTACACAAGGAGTTTTTCCAGAGCTTAAGTATTTATAAAGTTGATTTCAACCTTTTGACATATCCAGTTTCCTATTTTCTACCCCTATGGCCTTGGTTTAGCCATCCTTTAAAAGTAATAGATATTTGCATATTGTTCTATTCCTTATGCATCCAGAAGGAGGTAGAGAGGCAATGAATTTGTGAAGCACTGTTCTTTCCATGTTTAATGCTTTAATCAATATTCATACCTTGGAATTCATCAGAGAATTCATACTGGAAAGAAACGTTACAGATGTAAGAAATGTGGCACAGTCTTTAGTTGGAGTTGGGGCCTTATAATTCAGCAATACGTAATGGACAGGAACCATAGAAATGTAATGAGGGTGGGAAACCTTTATGCACCTTTAGTCTTAACTGACCATCAAACACTTAAGACATATAGGAGAGAAGCTCTTTAAATGTATGTGGCAAAGCCTTTAGTTACAGATCTTATTTTACAGTTCATCGGAGGTTTCATACTGGAGAGAAACCATATAAATGTGATATTTGTGGCCGGTGCTTTACTCAAAAGGCGAGCCTTGGAGTTCTTCAGAGAATTCATACTAGAGAGAAAACTTACAAATGCAACGAGTGTGACCAAGATTTCAATACATGTTGAGCTCTAACCAACCATCAAGCAGTTCATATAGGAAAGAAATCGTATAAATGTAATTTATGTGGCAAAGCCTTCTGTTACAGGTTTTATATTGTGGTTCATTTGAGAATTCATACTGGAGAGAAACCATATAAATGTGATGTGTGTGGCTGGTGCTTTACTCAAAATGCACACCTGGGAATTCATCTGGGAGTTCATGCTGCAGAGAAACGTTATAAATGTGATGTATGTGGCAAAGCCTTTAGTCAAAGTGCACAACTTACAGTAAGTACATCAGAGAATTCATACTGGAGTTCAGTTCAGTTCAGTTCAGTTCAGTTGCTTATTCGTGTCTGACTCTTTGGAACCCCGTGAACCGCAGCATGCCAGGCCTCCCTGTTCATCACCAACTCCCAGAGTTCACTCAGACTCAGATCCATTGAGTCAGTGATGCCATCCAGCCATCTCATCCTCTGTTGTCCCCATCTTCTCCTGCCCCTAATCCCTCCCAGCATCAGGGTCTTTCAAATGAGTCAGCTTTTCACATCAGGTGGCCAAAGTATTGGAGTTTCAGCTTCAACATCAGTCCCTCCAATGAACACTCAGGACTGACCTCTATAGGATGGACAGGTTGGATCTCCTTGCAGTCCAAGGGACTCTCAAGAGTCTTCTCCAACACCACAGTTCAAAAGCATTAATTCTTTGGCACTCAGCTTTCTTTATCGTCCAACTCTCACATCCATACATGACCACTGGAAAAACCATAACGTTGACCAGACAAACTTTGTTGGCAAAGTAATGTCTCTGCTTTTGAATATGCTGTCTAGGTTGGTCATAACTTTCCTTCCAAGGAGTAAGTGTCTTTTAATTTCATGGCTGCAATCACCATCTGCAGTGATTTGGAGCCCAGAAAGATAAAGTCAGCCACTGATTCCACTGGTTCCCCATCTATTTGCCATGAACTGATGGAACTGGATGCCATGATCTTAGTTTTCTAAATATTGACCTTTAAGCCAACTTTTTCACTCTCTTCTTTTGTTTTCCTCAAGAGGCTCTTCTTCTACACTTTCTGCAATAAGGATGGTGTCTTCTGCATATCTGAGGTTATTGATATTTCTCCCAACAATCTTGACTCCAGCTTGTGCTTCTTCCAGCCCAGTGTTTCTCATGATGTACTCTGCATATAAGCTAAGTAAGCAGAGTGACAGTATACAGTCTTGACGTCCTCCTTTTCCTATTTGGAACCAGTATGTTGTTCCATGTCCAGTTCTAACTGTTGCTTCCTGACCTGCATACAGATTTCTCAAGAGGTAGGTCAGATGGTTCAATATTTCTATCTCTTTCAGAATTTTCCACAGTTTATTGTGATCCACACAGTCAAAGGCTTTGGCATAGTTAATAAATCAGAAATAGATGTTTTTCTGGAACTCTCTTGCATTTTCCATGATCCAGCAGATGTTGACAATTTGATCTCTGGTTCCTCTGCCTTTTTAAATCCAGCTTGAACATCTGGGGGTTCACAGTTCATGTATTGCTGAAGCCTGGCTTAGATAATTTTAAGCATTACCTTACTAGTCTGTGAGATGAGTGCAATTGTGTGGTAGTTTGAGCATTCTTTGGGATTGGAATGAAAAATGACATTTTCCAGCCCTGTGGCCACTGCTGAGTTTTCCAAATTTGCTGGCATATTGAATACAGCACTTTCACAGCATCATCTTTCAGGATTTGAAACAGCTCAACTGGAATTCCATAGCCTCCACTAGCTTTGTTCATAGTGATGCTTTCTAAGGCTCACTTGACTTCACATTCCAGGATGTCTAGCTCTAGATGAGTGATCACACCATCATGATTATCTGGGTCGTGAAGATCTTTTGTACACTTGTGTGTATTCTTGCCACCTCTTCTTAATATCTTCTGCTTCTGTTAGGTCCATACCATTTCTGTCTTTTATTGAGCCCATCTTTTCATGAAATCTTCCCTTGGTATCTCTAATTTTCTTGAAAACATTTCTAGTCCTTCCCATTCTATTCTTTTCCTCTATTTCTTTGCATTGATCGCTGAGGAAGGCTTTTTTTTTAATCTCTCCTTGCTATTGTTTGGATCTCTGCATTCAAAACAGTATATCTTTCCTTTTCTCCTTTGCTTTTTGCTTTTCTTCTTTTCACAGCTATTTCTAAGGCCTCCTCAGACAGCCATTTTGCTTTTTTGTATTTCTTTTTCCAGGGGATAGTCTTGATTCCAGTCTCCCGTACAGTGTCACGAATCTCCATCCATAGTTCATCAGACACTCTATCTATCTACTGGAGAGATACCATATAAATATGATATATGTGGCAAACCTTTAGCCAAAGTGCAAAGTTGTAGTTCATCAGATAATTAATACTGGAGAGAAACCATATGAATGTGAAATTTGTTCCCGGTCCTTTACTCAAAATGCCAACCTTGGAAGTTATCAGAGAATTCATACTGGAGAGAAATCTGATAAATGTAAAGTGTGTGACAAAACCTTTAGTCAGATTTCTGGCCTTATAATTCATCAGAGAATGCATACTAGAGAGAAATAAATATAATTAGTGTGACAGAGCCTTCTTTGCACATTCATCTGTAACTGACCATTAAGGAAAAGAATATAAATCTAATTTATATGTCAAAGCCTTCAGTCACTGGAATCGTTTTGCAGATAATCAGTGAATTCATATGGAGTGAAACCTTACGGATGTAATAAATGCAGTAAAGTATATCATCCTTTTGACCTTCAGAAAAGTCAGACTGTAGGAAAACTGCACAAATACAGTCGGTGGGGCAAAGCTTTGGATTCTGAGTTCAGAATTAACTAACCGTCATGTAATGAATTCTGATATCTTACCCATGTAGTGATTGTCACAAGTGTTGAAGAAGGCATTCAAATCTTGCAAAGCGTGAAAAAAAAATTATACTGGAAAGAAGCCATACATTTAGAGTGAAGTAAATCTTAAGGGGACCATAAGGTCACCTGTACATGAGAGAAAGGATGTAAATGGAATATATGTGACCACTGCTTCAATGGCTTCCCTGGTGGCTCAGACAGTAAAGCGTCTGCCTACAATGTGGGAGACCCAGGTTCAATCCCTGGGTTGGGAAGATCCTCTGGAGAAGGAAATGGCAACCCACTCCAGTACTCTTGCTTGGAAAATCCCATGGACGGAGGAGCCTGGTAGGCTACGATCTATGGGGTTGCAAAGAGTCGGACACAACTGAGCGACTTCACCTCACCTCACCTCACCTCACTGCTTCAATACAAGTCTCATTAGTCACATCATCAGGGAATTCATAATCCAGAGAAAGGAAATGTAATAAGTGAGGCAAATGCATCAGGTAGCATTCAGGCCTAAGAAGACATCAGGTGATCCACACGCAAGAAAACTTACAAATGTATTCACTGTGGTGAGGCTTTTGTCATGTGTTTCCATTTAGGCTTCATGAGAAAATTCATACTCTAATACATAGAAGGTATGTTGATGTAATGAATGTGTCTTGACAACAATCTCAATTTAAGATTCCATAAAGAAGACATTCTGAAGGAAAAGCTTACAAGTGATAATGAATGTGTAAAACCTTCACTTGGGGCTCATATCTCACCAATCGTCAGATGATCCATACTAGGGAGATCCTTACAAGTGTATGTAATGTGGCAAGGCTTTTAAGTGCTGCCTTAAACTCAGGATTTATACAATACTTTATACTTAGAAATGCAACGACTATGGCAGTTTTTACAATTACTACTCACTCTCTAGATATGTAGGAATATATATCCTGGAGACAAGCCACACAAATGTGTTTGTAGGAAGGAGTTTTCTTAAACAGCAAAGTCTGGGGACGATACTAGAGCAATGCCTTACAGATGCAATCGGAGTAGAAAAAGTTTCACCTTGAGTTGAAGTATTATGCAATAAAAGTCCATATTGAAGAGAAGTCATGAACTGTGTAGGCAAGGGCTTTCTCAAGGCATCAGAGTGTATAAGACTTAAAAATATATGTCTTTCAAAGAAACCACACAAAAGTTGTGCATGCTATTTCCTCTAAAATCAGGAAGAAGACAAGGGTGCTCACTCTCACCACAACTATTCAACATAGTTTTGGAAGTCCTAGCAGTGAGAGAGGAAAAAGAAATAAAAGGAATTCATATTGGAAAAGAAGTAAAATTCTTACTGTTTGCAGATGACACGATCCTCTACATAGAGAACCCTAAAGATACCACTAGAAAATTACTAGAGCTAATCAATGAATATAGTAAAGTTTCACAATATAAAATTAATACTCAGAAATCTCTTGCATTCCTATATACTAACAATGAAAAAGAGAAACTAAGGAAACAATCCCATTCACCATTGCAATGAAAAGAATAAAGTACTTATGAATAAATTCACTTAAAGAAACAAAAAGACTTATATGTACAAAACTATAAACCATTAGTGAAAGAAAGATGGCACAAATAGATGGAGCAGTATACCATGTTCGTGGATTGGAAGAATCCATATAGTGAAAATGAGTATTCTACCCAAGGAATCTACAGATGGGAAGATGTTAATGTGTGAACTTTGAGTTGTAAAATGAGTAAGTTCTGGGGAGCTATGTGCAGCATTCTAAATGCACTAAATTCTTCTGTGTTACTACATCCTTTAAATTTGCCAGTAGAGTAAATCTTAAGTGTGCACACCATACAAAACATGGAAACTGGGAGTTGATGGATGCGTTGGTGACTGGATTGTCATAAATATTTCACAGTGTGTACATCTGTCAAATGGTCACATCATGCATGATAAGTATACACCTATCCACATTTGATTAGTTCTATCTCAGTAAGGCTGGAAAAGGAGAAAGTAGGAGGTGGGCTGGGTTTGCCACCTTTAATGGTGTTCAATCCATGTTTCCCATGAGATCCATGAAGCATTTTGCAAAACCATGTATGGTACCCCTGCCCTATCAGACGTCCTCAGATACTTGTGTGGGTCCTAGTCCCAGGTATGTTCACAGTGCAGCAAATCTGATCTGGATCCTACATTGAGAACCAAGGCTCTTCGGCTCCACTTCTGAGACTGAGAACAGCCCCAGGGATGAGGAGGCCACTCTGCTCTGAGTGGGGATGGACCAAGGCCTGCTGTGTGACCTGAAGGGGATTGTGGGGTCAGCGGAGGTGCCCCCTGCTGCTGGGTACATGAGGCCTCACCAGGAGGGGAGTGTGATCCGAGGGAAAGTATGGGAAAGCTCCTGTGTTGGTCTCTGTGCCGGAATTGACGGTCCTGAGTCCCTCTTGAGACAGTGGGCACAGAGGACTGTCTGTTCCCCATGGAGGGCTTCCCTGCATGTGTAGTTGGGGCTCAAGAAGGGGGAATGTTGACTGTAAGTATTAAACAGCATGTTTAACAGGGCTAGGGGCTTTTCATTCCATCATCTATTTTTCACTACGAAATCCAAGTCTACTGATATTTTTCTTGTCTTGTCACATGGTGCAGCTTGCATAATCTTAGTTCCCTGAGTATGGATTGAACCTGAAACTCCAGAAATTGCACTGTGAGGTCTTAACCACGGGACTGCCAGGGAAGTCCCCAACTTTACTAACCTTGGTACATTGTTCTATTGTGGAATTAACAAATAAACTTTGGTTTTTGTTAATAACCATATACCTAAAATTAACTGCACATAAAAACATTTTTAGTAAAAATTATTTATTTAGGTGTTCTAGGTCTTTGTTGCTGCTTGATCTTTTCTCTAGTTGTCAGCAGTGGGGGCTGTTCTCTAGTCCTGGTGTACGCGATTCTCGTTGTGGTGTCTTGCTGCAGAGCATGGGCTGTTTGATGCTTGGGCTTCAGTAGTTTCAGCACGTGGGCCTAGTAGTTTGGGCTCTTGGGCGTTACAGCACAGGCTCAGTAGTTGTGTCACTTGGTCTTAGTTGCCCCGAGGCATGTGGCCTCATCCTGGAGCAGAACCCATGTCTTCCACATTGCGGGTGGATTCTTTACCATTGTGCCAGGAGAGATGCCATCATATTATTTGTGAAGACAGGTATTTTATAGAGATTGGATACAAAGTATTCTATATATGTTCCTTATACATCTACTACTTTTTCTCTTTTTTAAAAACTAATATAGTATTAGAGTTGAGATGTCCCTGTTGGTACAGTGGATAAGAATGTGTCTGCCAATGCAGGGGATATGGGTTGGATCTCCCTGGTCCGAGAAGATTCTGCATGACCGGGAGTAACTAAGCCCATGCACCACAAGTACTGAGCCCATGCTCGAGAGCCTGTGAGCCAAAAGTGCAGACCCCATGTGTTGCAACTACAGAACCCTTGTGCCTGCTGTTCACCTACAACCTGCTCTCTGTAACGAAAGATGCCATTGCAGTGAGAAGCCCACTCACCACAACTACAGAGTATCTCTCGCTCAGTGCAACTAGAAAAAGCCACACAAAGTGACAAAGACTAGCACAACCTAAATAAATAAACAAGCTTTAAAAAAAAAAAGGTAATACTGACAAACTTAAGTACAGTTAATTCCTTTCCATGGCCTCAGAGATGCTGAAATACATGACTAAAAGTGATAATGAGAAAATGATTTAAAAAATGTGTCAAGAGGCAACTCTTCATTTCAGTCAATTGGGTATTTACATGTGCATGCATGTGTGCATGGATATGCAACTCCATGGTTTTATTGCAAAACATCATCTCATGCTTTGTACCTTTTAACAGTTGAAATTGTATCTTAAATATATTTAGTTCAGTGCAGTCACTCAGTCGTGTCCAACTCTTTGCATCCCCATGAATTGCAGCACGCTAGGCCTCCCTGTCCATCACCAATTTCCGGAGTTCACTCAGACTGACATCCATCGAGTCAGTGATACCATCCAGCCATCTCATCCTCTGTCGTCCCCTTCTTCTCCTGCCCCCAATCCCTCCCAGCATCAAATTCTTTTCCAATGAGTCAACTCTTTGCATGAGGTGGCCAAAGTACTGGAGTTTCAGCTTTAGCATCATTCCCTCCAAAAAAATCCCAGGGTTGATCTCCTTCAGAAAGGACTGGTTGGATCTGTTTGCAGTCCAAGGGACTCTCAAAGTCTTCTCCAACACCACAGTTGAAAAGCATCAATTCTTTGCGCTCAGCCTTCTTCACAGTCCCACTCTCACATCCATACATGACTACTGGAAAAACCATAGCCTTGACTAGACGGACCTTAGTCGGCAAAGTAATGCCTCTGCTTTTGAATATGCTATCTAGGTTAGTCATAACTTTTCTTCCAGGAAGCGTATATTTATGTAACCTTAAATTTTTTCTGCCCCAGCACAGGAATGATTTAAATAGTAATAAGATTACTGATATTGTGTGTGGGGGAGGGATTGAGGAGTGACCTTATACAATGACCTTTTATGGCCTTCCATTGCTCTTCAAATTCCTTGATGTTATTTGAAGTTCTCAGGGAACTCTTATTGATGAACTTTTATACTCTGTTATGTAACTGTTTGATTCCTTAGATTCAAAGGAATTTGACATGACTTGACTCCCTCCTCTTTTTAATATAAAAGGGGACTGAGTTCTAACTCAGATAAGATGGTTTTGTGGGTACAGCCCACCATATTTTCAGATTGCTGACTTTCTGAATAAAGTCTTTTTCCTGCCCCAGCAACTTGTCTCTCAATTATTGGCCTGTTGTGTGGAGAGCAGTAGAAGTTTAGAATGTGTACTAAAGGAACAATGCGGTTTTCATCCATTTTTAAAGATGTATTGCTCTTTTTGGCCACATGATGCAAAGAGCAGACTCAATGGAAAAGACCCTGATGCTGGCAAAGATTATGGGCTGGAGAAGAGGGCGAAGAGGATGAGGTGGTTGGATGGCATTACCCACTCAATGAACACAAGTTTGAGAAAACCCTGGGAGATAGTGAAGGACAGGGAAGCCTGGTGTGCTGGAGTTCATGGAGTTAGAAAGAGTCAGCTTCGACTTAGCAACTGATCAATGAAAATTGCTCTTTTTAAAGCAATGGTTAATAAACTGTGTCAATTTCAAAATTGAAAAAAAAGGTACTGCCAAATGTTCCCATCACATACATTAGTCCTGCAGTCTCACACTGTAGGTTTTGACCTTGTGTCTCTGGAACTAGGCCATGTGGAAAGAGGAAAAGTTTTGATACAGGATGTCACTGTAAAATGGCATGTTTTCCCCAGGGATAGTTTTGTATTTTTTATTTTAGTTTGCAGTACCAAGAGGGATCCAGAAAATTTTCTTGTTTTCTTAAGATGGTTAAGTTATTCTAATGGCAGGAAATGTTCTGCATCCAATTAACACCCTATAGGAACTCTTTGGAGACCCAGGTTCCCAACCCCTAAATTGCCAAAAGCAGGACAGGCAAAGAACCTGCTGACAAAAACATTTATTCATTTATTTATTGCACTTGAAACTACGTGGGTTATTTTCAAATACCTCTTGGTATTGATTTCTCACATAGTTTTACAGTAATAAGACAGCAGGCCCTGTATGATTTCAATATTCTTTATTTAGGCTATGAAACTTTTGCACCTTGTTTTACGTCATGTTCCAGTGTCTCCTGGTTAATAGTCTATGGGAACTTGAATAAAATTTGTATCCTGCTCTTGTGTGAAAATTGTATAAGTCTTAATTATGTTGAATTGGTTCAGTTTTTTTCAGGTCTAGTATATCCTACTTTCCTGTCCATTCTAGTAATTTTTTGAGAGTTTAATATTGAAATTCCAACTACAAATCTTAATTTGTCTACTTAAAAGATTGTAATATATAGTGGAACTGTCTGTAACTATTTTGAAAGCCTCATGTAAATGTGTTGTCATACTTTCGTAATTTCAAAAAAAAATTTAAAAAGGAAAATAAAATCTTTATTGAAACTTTTCTACTTGTTAGGAGGACATATCCTAGTTTCCAACATACTAGTCTCCAAAGTTATAAGCTTTTGCCTTAAAAGCGTAACGGGGTGACACAGCAGCCTGAGAAGGCAGGCCACCTCTGCCTGCATGGCGGCGTGGAGCCCCGCCGCAGCAGTGCCTCTGGTCCACGGGACCCACCAGCTCCCTCCTCTCCACTGTGCCCAGTGCATGTTTTCCTCGCATCCCGAGGGGGAGCTCAAAGTGACTCAAGTCTTCAAAATTTCCAGGAGGCTGTGGAGGAATGTATAAAGTTCAAATTAAATCGGAAGAATTTAAGGAGAACTGTCTAGCATCCAACAGGCACTAAAAGGAGAAATCAAAGGTAGGCACGGATTGCAGATTTTTAAGTCTTCCCCATACACTGGCTGCTTAGATGTTGTTGCTAAAACACCAGATGGATCTTACTAGCAGGGGCTTCCCTTGTGGCTCAGCTGATAAAGAATCCGCCTGCAACGCAGAAGGGAAAGACTACCCACTCTAGTATACTGGCCTGGAGAATTCCATGGACTGTATAGACCATGGGGTCGCAGAGTCGGACACGACTTCACTAGTACCACTGTTCTTACCTCAACATATTTTTGTTCATTGACATTTACATATTGCAATTATAGAAGAATACGCTATTTAGAGGTTAAAGGCAATAAATTAAAAAAATTTAAAAAACAGGCTGTAATTTATGGGGCATCACAGGACTGTTAAATACCTCCCGGCTCCTTGCCCCGCCTTGCTCTCGCCCTGCAGACCTGGACGCTCCTCGCCCCGCCCTTCGCCCGCCACGAACCGCCCAGCCCCCGACCAGAAGCTCCGCCTCGGAATCCGCGAGTGCCCAGTTTCCTGCGGAAGCGGAAGGCCGCAGAGAAGGTCGCCCGGCAGCCCTTAAGTTTTCTTTTCTCCCAGTGTAACCGTGTTGGACACGACTGAAGCGACTTAGCAGCAGCAGCAGCGGCAGCGGCAGCGGCAGCGGCAGCGGCAGCGGCAGCAGCAGCAGCAGCAGCAGCGTAAATGTGTCCTGCGCGCTTAGGGGTCCAACCCGCCCTCGCCCCGCCCATCTTCAGGGTCCCGCTGTTTCGGCGGCAGTAATATCCTGATACCCCGCCGTCCACCGCAAATAAACCCAGAGGCCGCGTTTGCACGTCGAGTGTTCGAAATTGCTCTGAGGCTTGTCCTTGCCTTTTGCTTTTCGGCCTTTGGCCCCAGAGACACCGCCTTTCAGGATATTTTCCTGCTTAAATCTTAACCGTTAGTACCTATGCCTGTGCCTTGTAAAGTGCCCGGGCGCGAGGGGCATTGGGCATGCCCACCTCCAGCACCTCACCCTGTCGGCCCCTGGAGGTCGCGTCGGCAGCCCCGCTCCCGGAGAAGCCGCGTCCTCTCCCCGGGCCTGAGATTCTGGAGAGCCTGCCCGGTCTGAGACCCCCCTGGCTCCCAGCCTCTCTGCCTGTCTCCTCAGGCCGATCGTTCTGCCCCGCAGGCATCCCTTCCTGGTCAGTCCATTTTCCTCCCCGCTGGGCTGGACGTGTGAAACCCAGTGTTTTTCCCTCACGAGTCCGTCTCGTTGGAAAAGGTGCTCTTTTGATAGGCGGGCGTTTCCTTTACTCATCATTTCTGTAGATATGTGGGCGACGGGGATCAGAAGAACGAGTGACTGAAAGTGAAAGGCAAACTCAGAAGTGGAAATCAATGAGAGAACCAACACGGTTGCCCATGATGGCTGAGGCCGTTGCAAAGGGATGGTAAAATGAAATAGAGTTAGCCCTTAAAGTAGCGGGTGGGTGAAAGAATAATGGACAAAGGCGTGGGATCTCCAGGAGTTGGAGACAAGGAGACGGGGCCCCGCGTCTGCGGTAGGAGGGCTGACAGGGGTGATCCTAGGAGAGAAACAGGGACAGGTGTTATTAGAAGAGAAGGAAGTAAGCCTAGACACCTGGAGTGCCCCAGAGTGGAAGTGTAACAGGGAGAGAAGGGGTGTGACTAGAAGGCAGGAGAGGGAGCAGAGTTGGAGAAAGAAATAGATGTATAGATGTTTAGGACAATTAGAAGGTTGGGGGTGGGGGCGGAGAAGAGCAGCAAGAGGAGAAACAAGTTGCCCACGGGGGCCAGGACAG
Source organism: Nanger dama (assembly GCA_917880005.1). Taxonomy (NCBI): domain Eukaryota; kingdom Metazoa; phylum Chordata; class Mammalia; order Artiodactyla; family Bovidae; genus Nanger; species Nanger dama. The sequence continues at coordinate 1,332,303 of CAKJTW010000140.1, forward strand.
GTGTGAGGGAAGAAACAGGAGGGCAGAAACAGCATCCCACCTGAGGCAGTGGACGCCAAAGGACTCCTCCACATCGTGAGGTCTTCCTGTTTTTGTGGTTGTGGCAAATGGGGGTGGGGGGGACGTTGATTCTAAGCCTGAAGCAGCCTGTTTTACACTTGCCAGATCAACTTCTAAAACTTACATCGTCTGAGGAAGAAGCTGGGAAGAGGAGGGGAAAAGGCAAGAAAAGAGGAATGGCTCTTTCTCAGGTAAAATCATATTCTCAGTTGATTCTCAGTCTGTCCTTCCTGAAATCCCTTCTTTGGACTTACTAATCATCTCTGACTCTGAAGTATCCTTCCTGACACCTGTACAGGCACACTCACCAGGGAATTTCCCCTCAGGGCCTGTCGTCTCCACTTAGATCTCATGACCCAGTGGCCTGGACCTTGTGTGGAGGGCACCATCGTGGGCAGGGCTTCACACCCACAGGTTTGAGAAGGGGGTCTCAGTGCTGCTGGGCAGGACGGATTGCCTAGGATCCTTCTGGATGTGCAGTCTGCTCTCTGTCAATCAGGATTAAGAAGCTGTGGGTGGAAGTCAGGTATTAACATGCACAGTCCCTGGTAAAATCTGGAAGTAGACCTAAAAGGGAAATTTATTCTAAGGTCATTGAAACTAACTGAGTGAGGCACTGATTTCAAAATCTTGATTGGAAATGGGATGGAACGTTCAGAGTCAGGTATCAATGATAGAGACTGTGCTATCCCATCATCTGTTTGAAACTGTGACAAGAATCTAAATCTCTGAGAGCTGGAGATTCACTTTCATTGCCTTCATTGTTCAGATTTTGTCTTTTCACTGTGTTCATTTTGCGGTTTGGCACAGAGTTGTTTTTACTTTTGATGCAGGTGAGGTTTCCTCTTCATTGTTTAACCCATAGATTCACCATTTGTTATGGCAACTGTCTTTTTTTCCCCTGGGTTTTCTTAGCCTCCTTGTCATTAGATTTTAAATATATGCAAATGGTTATTTCTGAACATTCTCTTCTGTTCCCTTGGTGTATAAATCCGTGTTTATGCCAGTGCTACACCAACTGGATTATATTGTGATATGGCTTGAAATTTTTAAAAGAGTGGCCTTCATCTTTCATCTTTGTACTTATTGAAGAGTATTTTTTGCAGTTTGTTGTCCCCTTGAGATTCTTTATGACTTCTGGCAAGTTTTTTTTCTATTTCTGCCAACATTTCTATTGTACGTTTCATAATGAATTCATTAGATCTGTGGAACACTTTGAGTAACTTGGAAGTATAGAGTACTGACATTTCCAGTCCATGACTACTAGATTTATGTTTATTTTGGATTTCTTCTAGAAATGGTTAAGTAGTTTTCAGTATATATGTTTCACCTCCTTGGTGAATTATTCCTAAATATTTCATCCATTTTTAATACAATAGTAAATAAAATTATGTGATTTTCTTTTAACATTGTTCATTGTGTATAGAAATGCAGCTGATTTGCACATTGACTTTTCTATCCTGCAGGTTTGCTAAAGTTGCTGTTTGATGTGGCATGGGTTTTTTTGTGTCTGTATGGAATCTACAGTTTATACATAAAAGACCTTGTTCTCTCCGGAAGGTGGCTTCCCTGGTGGCTCAGAGGTTAAAGTGTCTGCCTCCAATGCGGGAGACTCGGGTTCGATCCCTGGGTTGGGAAGATCCCCTGGAGAAGGAAATGGCAATCCACTCCAGTATTTTTGCCTGGAGAATCCTATAGATAGAGAAGCCTATTAGGTTACAGTCCACAGGGTCGCAAAGAGTCGGACTCGACTGAGCGACTTCCCTTACACCTCTAGGGAAGAAGGTAACTTTCTAATTTTTCACTTTGCAAAGCTTTGATTTCTTTTTCTTGTCTAATTGCTCCGATTAGGGGTTTCAGTCCTTTGTTGAACAGTGATGCAGAGTGCACGTCCTTGCCTCCTTCCTGATCTCAGAGGAAAACGTTTTCAGTCTTTCATCATTGAGAACAGTGTTAGTTGTGCTCTTTTCATACATCATATGTTTTAGTTTGAGATACTTGTTTAGAAAACAAAACAAGACCCCCAAATGGATGGGAATGTATCAAAAGTGTGACCAGAGATGAGATCTCAGGGCAGAGAGGAAAGCATAACATTAATAGTGGTTGGAAACCTCTTGTAATGATGGTTGGAAACCTCTTGTAATGGTACATAGAGATGAGAGCTTATGGTGAACAACATCAGATTCATGATCTCCGAAGAAGATATAGCTTTGGGACCAGGGACCAGGCTTGATCACTCAAGAGCTTTTGTGTAGCAGAGTTTTATTAAAGTATGAAATGAGACGGAGAAAGCTTCTGACATAGACATCAGAAGGGGGATGGAGAATGACCTCCCTCGCTAATCTTAGCAATGGAGCTATACACTTTCTCAACTGGTTACTACAGTAAGTCAAAAGAATGTCTTAAGGTTGTAAAGCTCTTACCAGACCCATGCCCAGAATTTACATTTCAAGATAAGAGGATTAGTCAGAAGGTTCTCAAGAAGGAGAAACCTGTCCTCAAGCAGGAAACATTGTTGTTATGTTATCTTCAGTTCAGTTCAGTCGCTCAGTGGTGTCTGACTCTTTATGACACCAGGAATTGCAGCATGCCAGGCCTCCCTGTCCATTACCATACGGGAGTTGTTGAGTGAACTCCCGTAGTTCACTCAAACTCATGTCCATCGAGTCAATGGTGCCATCCAACCATCTCATCGTCTATCGTCCCCTTCTCCTCCTTCCCCCAATCCCTCCCAGCATCAGAGTCTTTTCCAATGAGTCAACTCTTCACATGAGGTGGCCAGACTATTGGAGTTTCAGCTTTAGCATTGTTCCTTCCAAAGAACACCCAGGACTGATCTCCTTTAGAATGGACTGGTTGGATCTCCTTGCAGTCCAAGGGACTCTCCAGAGTCTTCTCTAACACCACATTTCAAAAGCATCAATACTTTGGCACTCAGCTTTCTTCACAGTCAAACTCTCACATCCATACATGACTACTGGAAAAACCATAGCCTTGACTAGATCGACCTTTGTTGGCAAAGTAATGTCTCTGCTTAGTACAGAGTTTAAGCGGAGTTGTTTTGTTGTGTAATCATCAGCTCTGGGCTTAAAGAAAAAAGTTTGTCCTTTTCTCCTCCTTGATAATTCCAGACCCCTTTCTATCCTCTTCAAGAATCCCAGACCCCTTTTTCCTCCTCGGGTACCCCGGTCTTCTCAAACTACCTAGGAACTGACTCTTAGCTCTTTGGCCAGAGAGAAGTTTGTTTATTAAAGTCCCAGAGGAAGCTTAACCTTTCCCCGAGTCCTCAGCCTGTCCTTCAACATGTATCATGTATTCTTTCACCCGCCAGTGGTGCTGCAGCTCCATTAGACACAAAGGCAAGGTTTGTATCCAGAACACTCGCCATCTCTCTGCTGTGAGCTGGTTGTTCTTGAGTGTGAGGAGCATGAGGTGGGCTGCCTTGCCCCCTTCTCTTTGTGGGCTTGGATGTATTGGCTAGTCAATTCTTAGTCCATATAGATCAGAGCTAATGCCCCGAGCGTCTAACCCCTGATCTGGTGCTGCTTTCATCACAGTTGTCATATTTGGAAGATAGAATTGGAAAATGGGAAAGTGCTGGCTGCTCTTTAATTTTATCTGGCACCTCAGAACCTGTAATGAACTGTCTTAGTCCTTGTGTGCCTCTTGAGATCGCTCAGCCATTTCTGCTGTTCTCCTTTTGCTACCATACATGTCAGGGTGTGTGGAATAGGCTGGTGGATTGGATCTTCTGTGTCTGTTACTCAGGAAAACTGTAAGGACAGCAGTCCAACAAAGGGAATGTGTGTGAATCTTTCAGGCTCTTAGCTTGGCATCTCTGGGTGGACCAAGTAGTCCCATATCAAGGTCTTAAGATATGAGACCCCCATATCTCATAGTTTTCCACTCTTGTATTGGTCTTTTAAAAATTATTTAATTAATTATTTTTTAAATTTTACTTTACAATACTGTATTGGTTTTGCCATACATTGACATGAATCTGCCACGGGTGTACATGAGTTCCAAATCCTGAGCCCCTCTCCCATCTCCCTCCCCATATCATCTCTCTGGGTCATCCGAGTGCACCAGCCCCAAGCATCCTGTATCCTGTATCAAACCTAGACTGGTGATTCTTTTCTTACACGATAGTATACATGTTTCAATGCCATTCTCCCAAATTATCCTACCCTCTCCCTCTCCCACAGAGTCCAAAATCCTGTTCTATACATCTGTGTCTCTTTTGCTGTCTCGCATACAGGGTTATCATTATCATCATTCTAAATTACATATGTATGTGTTAGTGTACTGTATTGGTGTTTTTCTTTCTGGCTTTCTTCACTCTGTATAATAGGCTCCAGTTTCATCCACCTCATTCGAACTGATTCAAATGAATTCTTTTAATGGCTGAGTAATACTCCATTGTGTATATGTACCACAGCTTTCTTATCCATTCATCTGGTGATGGACGTCTAGGTTGCTTCCATGTCCTGGCTATTATAAACAGTGCTGCGATGAACATTGGGGTATACTTGTCTCTTTCAATTCTGGTTTCCTCGGTGTGTATGCCCAGCAGTGGGATTGCTGGGTCATAAGGCAGTTCTATTTTCAGTTTTTTAAGGAATCTCCACACTGTTCTCCATAGTGGCTGTACTAGTTTGCATTCCCACCAACAGTATAAGAGGGTTCCCTTTTTTCCACACCGTCTCCAGCATTTATTGCTTGTAGACTTTTGGATCACAGCCATTCTGACTGGTGTGAAATGGTACCTGATTGTCGTCTAGATTTGCATTTCTCTGATAATGTGTGATGTTGAGCATCGTTTCAAAAATATGGAACGCTTCATGAATTTGCGTGTCATCTTGCGCAGGGGCCGTGCTAATCTCTGTATTGTTCCAATTTTAGTATATGTGCTGCCGAAGCGAGCACTGTACTGGTCTATCTAATTGGGAGTGTAGACTCTTCTTGCCTTTGCTTTCTCCTTCAGTTCAGTTCAGTCCAGTCACTCTGTCGGTCCGACTCTTTGTGACCTCATGAATCGCTGCACACCAGGCCTCCCTGTCCCTCACAAACTCCCGGAGTTCACTCAGATTCACACCCATCGAGTCAGTGATGCCATCCAGCCATCCCATCCTCGGTCGTCCCCTTCTCCTCCTGCCCCCAATCCCTCCCAGCATCAAAGTCTTTTCCAGTGATTCAATTCTTCACATGGGGTGGCCAAAGTACTGGAGTTTCAGCTTTAGCATCATTCCTTCCAAAGATATCCCAGGGTTGATCTCCCTCAGAATGGACTGATTGGATCTCCTTGCAGTCCAAGGCTTTCTCCTTAGTTTGTATAATTTTTCCTTTTAAATTTGATTTTGAAGTATGTGGCTCTAGGGTCTGAAGTCATGGCCAGTTTCTTTGCTGTTGTAATCCACTTGTGTTTACAGGGCAGCTCCTCATGGACTCTCTGTGGTGTGGGTTTACTGGGTAAGGGAAAATTTTTAAAGGAGAATACTTTCCCTTATTGGTTGAAATATTTCCCTGCTGCATACAGAATTACCACTTGAAGCTACTTACTATAGTGGTCATCGTGTTCTGTGATATGAGAAAGTACCTGAAGACCTTGACCTGTACATCTTTTTCTGGCTTTGAGTGATGTCAGGGAAGCCAGCGTGAAGGGCACTGTGATAGTGTTGTTCACATGTACTATCACCATGCCCTCTGAGCCTCACCAAGAGGTGTAGGAACTTCTCCTGACAAGGGTACTGTCCAGGTTCACACCCTCATAGTTGTGAGGCTGCTGGCTAAACTGTTGCTGATGCTGCATGCTTGTCACCTGGGTGCTATTGATCATTCTGCCTCCACACTTAATTTTGTAGCAGTTTAATGACAGAGCTTATGTAGTGGAGTGATAACTTCAGTGATGAACCATCATTTGTTTTTTTTTTTTTTAAGACATAGCTACTTTCCTTTTTAAATATTTGTATGCATTATAAATGATTGTTTCTTATATTTGTCATTAAGTTTCTATTTTATGTTAATCTTTCTATTTTATTTGCCATATGTGTGATGGTTGGTCAAGAAAGCTCCCCGACCCCTGTGGTGGAATTGGTGATCAGTACTTTTTAGAGTTCTTTATGTATTCTTGATGTTAAATTATTATTGAATATATGCTTGGCAATTTTTTGGTATTATAGTGTACATTGTTTCTTCACAGCTGAGAATGGTTTACTGCACAATATTTGATAATTAGGATGTGTGCAATTTACCTCTTTTATTTTGTTGGCATGAGCTTTTGGTGTTGTATCTGATAAATCATTGGAGAATCCACTGTCGAGAATCATTTTTAGGTTATCTATACGAAATTATGCTAGAGAAACTTATTGTGATAATCGTTTCACAGTATATCCGTTAATTTTTTCTCTGTAGCTTAAACTTACATGTGGCTCGCAAAGAGTCGGACACGACTGAGTGACTTCACTTTCACTCTTCAAACTTACACAATGATATTTGTCATTGTAAGAGTTGCTTATACAACCCCCTTTATGTCACTGTTTAAAGAGGTGGGTTTAGAAAGGGGGAGTAATTAAAACACGTTGGATGAAAGAAACAATAATGCAGTTTATAATCATTTAATGTGTCCTGCTCTTAAAAGGCTGTGGTTAGTGACTCAAATGATCACATCCCTTAAGTTATCCATCTCAGACACCCAGGTACTTACCCTGAGTTTGTTGAACTCAGCACTATTCTAAGTTTCCTGTTTTGCAGGGTGTGAGTAAGGAATAGCCCATTTCTACCCAGGCAGAGTTTTGTATTTGTAATATAGAGACTAGTCCCATTCTTGTTTCTTAAAACTGCCCAAGTTCCCAGATCCCTGAATAGCTTCAGCTTCACTAGCAGGACATGAGCAGAAGATGCTTTGAAAAACAGCTTTTTATTGAGAATAAGCCCTTTTAGTCTGAAGAGGAGGTACCTTGGCTTCCAACATAACTTGAAGCTTTTACCAGAGCAGTGTTACAGATAGGAACTTAATGCTGTCAAGGTAACAGGCCCCGCCTCCTCCGTGTCCCGCCCCTCCCACGAACAGTGCGCACAGCGGGTGCTCGCCCCGCCCTTGGTCCGAAGCCTCGGCTCTAAAACCGAAAACCCTTTCCCACAGAGCCGGAAGTTGGAGAGCGCCGAGCCGAGGTTCCCGAGCGGTGCCTAAACTTCCCTCTAGAGTAAGTTTGCAGAGCTGGCCACCCCTCCAACCCCACCTCCGCCTCCACTCACTCGCTCTCATGGTGTGGGAATTGCCAGAGAGCGGAAAACCCTGGCACCCGGTGCTCGGCCTCGAATAAATGCTGCCGCTGCTGTTGCGGCCCTGTTATCTTTTCGTTTGGATCTTAAGTGTTGCTGAGGCGGTTTCGGCCTTCGGTGCACGTAGACCCCGCCTCTCGTGACATTTTCCTGCTTAAAACCCTTTTGGCCTCTGGCCTCGCCAAGCAAAGCCCGCTCTCGGAGTTGGAGTCGCGCCCACCGCGTCGCCTTCTCGACCGCTGGAGGCAGAGCCCAGATAGGCCGCGCGCCCTCTCCCTGGTCCTGGGATTCCAGAGAGGCTGCCCCGATCCTGAGCCCCCTCCCTCCCAGGCCCTCTGTCCTCGCGTCTCCTGAGGCCGCTCCTTCTGCTCCGCAGCAGCCCCCTTTCCTGTCAGCCCGTCCCCTCACCCCGCATAGGGTAGGTGGCCTGGGCCAGCCATGTGACAGCCAGTGCTGTTCCATGCCCAATTCAGCTCGGGGGAAAAGGTGCTCTTCCGGTCCCGGAGCGTCCCGTTCTGTCGCCCACTCAGTAAATTCAGGAGGCAGGAGGATCAGGAGAAGCAGAGTCAGAAGGACTGAGAGAAATAACTGAAACTGAGGAGAAAAGCATCAGGTAGAACCAATGGGAAAACTGAGAATGGCTGAGGGATTTGCAAAGGGATAGTCAAGTCAAAGAGGTTAAGCCTTGAAAATAGCCAAGTGAGTAAAATAGAGAAGTATTAATAAATTAGAAAGCCAGATGTCCAGGGACTGGAAAACAGCATAGCGAGAACTGCCCTGTCTCAGTGATGGAATCCGGGAGGCAAAGGGCGATGAGGGACGTCAGAGGTGGAGAGTCCCTAACTTGGTTTTGGCCGGATTTTAGTCCGGGCCTCTTGGGTTGGAGTCCCGAGTTGTCTTTTAACCTGGCTGGAGTCCTGCTACAAGGGTTTAAGTCTCAATCAGAGGTGGCCGGTTTTATGGTGCTGGCAGAGAAAGGTAAGGAGCAGAGGAAGGAAGCATAGCCACATGGCCTGCCAGAGTGCAGAGGAAGAGAGAGTCACAGCGAGAGAAGGGAAGGAATCTGGAGCGCAGAGAGGGAGCCGAAATGGGGGAAGAAAGATGCAGACACAGGTATGGATTTTTGAAAGACTCAGGAAGGTTGGAGTGAGAGCATTTTGAGGGGGAACAGCACACGTGTGAGGGAGGAGATAGGACAGGAAGAGCAGGAGAGCAGAGGGGGAGAAAAAGAGACACGAGACCCAGATGAAATAGGGAGCTAGGTGAACAGAGGGGTAAGCTTGATGCAGGTGTGGCCAGTTGTTTGGATACAGATGATCTTTTTAGTTATACAGAGGAGGATGAGAATTTCAAAACTCCCGTCTATAAGGCTTGTGTCTTTATTTATTACTTGTGGCAGAAGATGACTTTCATTTGCAAATCTTGTTGAGCCTGGGGCAGTGGCTTGATTCACTGAGTTGAGAGTGACCCCCTTCCCTCGTCCTATCATAAGATAGAGGTCAGGGAAGAAGAGACCTGGGGCAAGAAATGACTGACTCTAGAGTGTCACTCTGTGGTAGCTTTTTTTTTTTCTTTAATGAATTATTTTGGCTGTGCTGTGTGGTGGGCTCAGGAGTTGTGGCTCCCAGGTTCTAAAGCACAGACTCAGTAGTTGTTCACAGGCTTAGTTGCTTGTACTTGTAGGATCTTCCTGAACCAGGGATACAACCCATGTCCCCTGCATTGTCAGGCAGATTCTTATCCACTGTATCATTATTGGGTAGTATTTTTAAAGGAACACTTTTTAAAAAAACTGATTCACATTTTCTCCTTTCTTTATGAATGGTGCTTTTTGTAGCTTGAAAAGGTCTTAATTCATTCAGTTTCTGTAGTGATTTTTAACTTCAGAAATAAGCTTTTTAGTTTCCAGTATTCTAGTCTTATCATCCTTTTCTAAATATGATTATTCTCCACAATTTTTAAAACTTTGACACCAGATTTTTAGATTAAAAGTAATTCTCAGGTTTTTAGGTTTTTTTTTTTTTCAAATTTTTTTCAGATTCATTCCTTGCCTGAGTACTTTCTTCCCTTCATCTCATACATTTGAAATTTTCTTTGGTAAGTAGTAAATCATTTTAGACTATTTTGTGCCATACTTACCAAAAATGTCACCTCGTTTCTCAGTTCTAGTGAGGTAGATGAGCCAAGAGTCTATTATACAGAGTGAAATAAGTCAGAAAGAGAAAGACAAATATCGTATATTAATGCATGTATATGGAATTTAGAAAGATGGTACCAGTGATCCTACAATGCAGGCAACAAAGGGAGACACAGATGTAAAGAACGGACTTTTGGACTCAGTGGAAGAAGGTGAAGGTGGGATGATTGACAGAATAGCACTGAAACATATAAATTACCATATGTAAAACAGAATGATCAGTGCAAGTTCAGTGGACAAAGCAGGGCACCCAAAGCCAGTGCTTTGGAACAACCCATAGAGATCTGGTGAGGAAGGAGGTGGAAGAGGGTTCAGAATGGGGGTGCTGCTTCTGCTGCTAAGTCATGTCAGTCGTGTCTGATTCTGTATGACCCCATACATAGATGGCAGCCCAACAGGCTCCTCTGTCCCTGGGATTCTCCAGGCAAGAATACTGGCATGGGTTGCCATTTCCTTCTCCAATGCATGAAAGGGAAAAGTGAAAGTGAAGTCGCTCAGTGTGTCCGACTCTTAGCGACCCTCATGGACTGCAGCCTACCAGACTCCACCATCCATGGGATTTTCCAGGCAAGAGTACTGGAGTGGGATGACATTATAGTCACTCACAGTCTGTTAATGAAGGAAAGGAAGGTTTTAACACTCAGAATGGCACCAGGCCCTTCATCCATAAAATGCATTTTGGGATAATCTTGGCAGCAGATGATTCATCCCAGGCTGTAAAATGATTAACTTGAATCTTGTTGAAGGGAAGATTACCATAGAAATAGTTTTGTTTACATAGGTTCAGTTCAGTTCAGTTCAGTTGCTCAGGCTCAGTAGTATCCGACTCTTTGCAACCCCATGAATAGAAGCACACCAGGCCTCCCTGTTCATCACCATCCTCGGAGTTCACTGAGACTCAGGTCCATCGAGTCCGTGATGCCATCCAGCCATCTCATCCTCTGTCATCCCCTTCTCCTGCTCCTAATCCCTCCCAGCATCAGAGTCTTTTCCAATGAGTCAACTCTTCGCATGAGGTGGCCAAAGTACTGGAGTTTCAGCTTTAGCATCATTCCTTCCAAAGAAATCCCAGGGCTGATCTCCTTCACAATGGACTGGTTGGATCTCCGTGCAGTTCAAGGGCCTCTCAAGAGTCTTCTCCAACACCACAGTTCAAAAGCATCAATTTTTCGGCGCTCAGCCTTCTTTACACCCAACTCTCACATCCATACATGACCACAGGAAAAACCATAGCCTTGACTAGACGGACCTTAGTCAGCAAAATAATGTCCATGCTTTTGAATATACTATCTAGGTTGGTCATCACTTTTCTTCTAAGGAGTCAGCGTCTTCTAATTTCATGGCTGCAATCACCATCTGCAGTAATTTTGGAGCCCCCAAAATAAAGTCTGATACTGTTTCCCCATCTATTTCCCATGAAGTGATGGGACCGGATGCCATGATCTTCGTTTTCTGAATGTTGAGCTTTAAGCCAACTTTTTTCAGTCTCCTCTTTCACATTCATCAAGAGGCTTTTTAGCTCCTCTTCATTTTCTGCCATAAGGGTGGTGTCATCTGCATATCTGAGGTTATTGATATTTTGGCAATTTTGATTCCAGCTTGATTTTCTTCCAGTTCAGCATTTCTCCTGATGTATTCTGCATAGAAGTTAAAGAATTAGGGTGACGATATACAGCCTTGACGTACTCCTTTTCCTATTTGGAACCAGTGTGTTGTTTCATGTCCAATTCTAACTGTTGCTTCCTGACTTGCATACAGATTTCTCAAGAGGCAGGTCAGGTGGTCTGGTATTCCCATCTCTTTCAGAATTTTCCACAGTTTATTGTGATCCACACAGTCAAAGGCTTTGGCATAGTCAATAAAGCAGAAATAGTTGTTTTTCTGGAACTCTCTTGCTTTTCGATGATCCAGCGGATGTTGGCAATTTGTAGATTAGGGGAACAATATCTGAGTATAACATACTGGTTTGTAAAGTAGGTTCTGAGCCATTAGGTGGAATCGACTTGAAGAGAGTATGGGGGTAAGTGCATAGTCCATTCACATAGCTTAACAGTAACATTTCCATAAGAAAAATGCATTGGTTAACTCAAGGTTTGAGAATAGTTAACTTCAGGTGAAACCAGGTGTCATTATGGCAGTACATATGTTAAGAGAAACCTTTTAAATTTGTATAGAGAGGGAAACAAGTATGCTAGTTTGTTTCCTCCTGCCCCTTGAGAGAAAAAAATCTGACAGCTACAGCCTATTTCCACCATTTGGAAACCCCTGGCCTTCCTGCCTGTTACCCTCTCAGTCCCCCTATTTTTTAAGAAGAACTATGTTGCCTAGGGAAAGGGGGCATTGTTCTCCTTCCATAACTGCTTCTGAGCTGACAAGAGGCATTGTCCTTAGATTGTGGTGAGGCAACATATTCTCACAGAAGATGTCTGATCCAGGGCCCCCAAATAGTAGTTGGAAGAAGCTGCAGCAGTAGCAGGAGTTCGAGCAAATATTGCAGGAAGGGGGACCCCTTCCAGGGTCTGAAACTGAGCTCTTGTCTAAGAATCGGAAATGGGTTGTCTGAGGAGACACATGTGCTGACAAAGCAAGAGATTTTATTGGGAAAGGGCACCTGGGTGGACAGCAGTAGGGTAAGGGAACCCAGGAGAGCCGCTCTGCTGCATGGCTCGCAGTCTTGGGTTTTATGGTGATGAGATTAGTTTCCGGGTTGTCTTTGGCCAATCATTCTAATTTGGAGTCTTTCCTGGTGGCGGATGCATCACTCAGCCAAGATGGATGCTAGCAAGAGGGATTCTGGGAAGTAGACAGACACTCCGTGTCTCCTTTTGACCTTTCCTGAACTCTTCAGGTTGGTGGTGGTTCATTAGTTTTGTATTCCTTATCAGGATCTCCTGTCATAAAACAACTCATGCAAATGGTTACTATGGTGCCTGGCCAGGGTGGGCAGTTTCAATCAGTGTGCTTCCCCTGTGTGTGTGTGTGAATTGCTCAGTCGTGTCCGACTGTTTGCGACCCCGTTGACTGTAGTCTACTAGGCTTCTCTGTCGATGGAATTCTCCAGGCAAGAATACTGGAGTGGGTTACCATTTCCTTCTCAAGGGGATCTTCCTGACCCAGGGATTGAACCCGAGCCTCCTGCATTGGAGGCAGACGCTTTAACCTCTGAGCCACCAGGGAAGCCCCTAACACAGCCATTTGTAACTTAAAAGCTTTCATGCTACTAGAAACAAATCCAGTTACAGTTACATTTGCAGGGAGCAAACAGCAAAAACAAAACAGTCAGAATTATTGTAAGTAAGATAGTTTTCCACCATGGGCATTAGTTAACATCTCCCAAAATGAGGCAATTGAGGCTTTAGGAATATCCATAGCCTCAATCGTCTTGTTCATGTGTTTAGTAAAATGAATAACATTAGTGCTCATATCAGGTTTATATGTACAGCATTGGGTAAGAATAATGGCACAAGTTCCTCCTTCGCAGCTGTCAGAATATCTAAACCTAATCTGTTTTGTAAAACCACCTTTCTCATTTGTGCTTGTTCAGCATTAAGAGCTGAAAAAGCTTTTTGAGAATCTTGTAATGCCTGTTGAGTAAAATTAGTCAAAGCATCCACTCGTAGCATAACATCTGTAGTTCCCAAAGAGGGAGCAAAAACTGCAGCCAAATAATGATACCAGTGAAATACAGACCTTGCCCACCGAGTTTTAAGGTGGGGTAAATTAGCAGGCTTTTCTGGAAGCTCTGAAAATATAAAGCCGTGAGTAAAGGCTAGACCCAGGGTGCATCTCCTATCCAACCAAGGGGAAGCCGTGCCCATAGGTAAGAGACACATACCCATAGGTCCCGTTTGGAGCAAGCCAGCTGACTGAGATATCCAGTCCCAATTAGTGCCTGGCCAAACAAAGGGAGGACCTGAATTGGGGTTGGAAAACATGGAAATGATTATGTTGCATACTTCTTGAGGCAAAAATCCCAATTGTTTCCAATCATTGTAATGAAGTTGTTGGCTGACTTTTGGGGATGATTCTGTTTATTCCCAGCATATGGGGCAGTAGATACTAGACATCCTTTTTCAGGAGTTAGCCATATTACCTCATCCCATATTTGATAAACGTCAGGTAAAAAGCCATTAGATCCAGATCTATTTGCCTTATGAGTAGTGAAATAGTCATTAAACTGAGACAATGTATAATCAAAATTAAAAGTCACGTTATGTCCATAGTTAAAGTACAAAGTGTTACACCAGTCCATTTTAGGGTTGGTAGATGTCATCAGATGAAGAAGAGGCATCACATATGATTGTTGTGGAAGGTATTCGGAGACATGGAGAAAGTCTTTTCTTGAAGTGGAGATGTCCACCACAAAAGCCTTTCATGATGAAGAGGGGAGCGCTCCACAGACCCAGCAGTTAGACCAATTGTGGAATGCAGCGTAGGACTGAGCCCAGGATAGGAAGGCGTTGTCTTGAGGATCAAAGGGCACACTCAGGATTTTTGGAGTCAGCAGAAGTAGGCTCACATAGGTTATCAAGGCCATCTGAAAAGTACAAAGTCAGAACATAGAAAGTAAAGACGTAAAATGAAATCACTTAGTTCTGGTCAGGGTGCCACCTCTTAACTCAAGTGTGATGTACCCAGGAATCAATTCCTGGCACTTTGACAGCTGTGGAAGAAGAAAAATTACCTGGTCAGAGCCTTCCCAGAGGGGCTCAAGGGATGGGCCCCCAGATCCCAATGTTTTTATGAGGCCCTCTGTTCCTGTCTCAAATAGAGGCTTGCTTGACTCAGAGGCTGGGTCAGGAGTCATCTACCGGAGTTCTGTTATTGCCTGTTGAAAAGCTGAGAGCTGAGTTACATAGCTAGTTAATTCTAAGGCTTCAGGGTCTATAATGATGTCTGTGCATAAGAAAGGCCTTCCATAAATGCATTCAAAGGGGGACAGTCCCTCCTTTTGGGAGGCAGTTCAAGCCCTCATTAAAGCTGTGGGTAGGACTTTAATCCAGTTGTCCTGCATCTCTTGAGTTAATTTGTGCAGACGTTTTTTGATAATGTCATTAGATTTTTCAACCTTTCCTAAAGATTGGAGTTTCCAGGAACAGTGTAACTGATATTCTATTTCTAGAGCTTTAGATACACCCTGAGTTACAGCAGGTTTAAATGCAGAGCCATTGTCACTCTGAAGACTCCGTGGCAGCCCAAACCTGGGGGAAAATTTCATGGATTAAAATCTTTATAACCTCCTTAGCCTGCTTACTATGACAGGGAAAAGCCTCAATCCATCCAGTAAAAGTATCTACCCAAACTGGTAAGCAAGAATATCAATTAGGTTTTGGCATATGAGTAAAATAAATTTCCCAGCCCTCTCCGGTATACTTTCCACTTTGTTGTAATGTAGATATCGCTAGCTTCTCAGTGTTTGGGTTATGTTTCTGAGGAAGCTCACACATTTTGATAATGTTCTTTAAATTTTTCATTACATTTTTACCTTCAAACAAGAAGCCATTCGGTAAGTACTCTCTACACCCAAATGAAGACTCCAGTGTACACCCTTAAGAATTTTTCATTGAGCATTTTCAGGAATTATTAATCGTCCATCCTCAGATAGTAACCATCCTTTATCTGTAATCTTTGGTCGTCTTTTCTCATATCTTTCTAATTCTTCCTCAGTATATTGTGGTTTTTCCTGTTCCACAGGATCTGTCCAGCTCAAAGGTGTCTACAGTGAATGGGTTTCATAAAGTGCCAACTTTTCTGGCTTGAGAGTCAGCCAGCTGATTAGCTTCAGCTGCTTTACTCCCATCCCTGCTGTGCCCTTTGCAATTCAAAACAGCTACTTCTTTAGGATAATATATAGCAGTTAAACTGAGAAGGCAATGGCACCCCACTCCAGTACTCTTGCCTGGAAAATCCCATGGACAGAGGAGCCTGGTAGGCTGCAGTCCATGGGTCGCTAAGAATCGGACATGACTGAGCGACCTCACTTTCGCTTTTCACTTTTATGCATTGGAGAAGGAAATGGCAACCGACTCCAGTGTTCTTGCCTGGAGAATCCCAGGGACAGGGGAGCCTAGTGGACTGCCTTCTATGGGGTCGCACAGAGTCGGACACTACTGAAGCAACTTAGCAGCATCATAGCAGTTAAAAGTCTCTCAATCTCTCTGAAATGCTTAATAGGTTCTCCTGTTGCTGTTTTAAACTGACTTTCTTTCCATACTGCAGCATGAGCATGTATAGTCAAATAAGCATACTTAGAATCCATGTAGATATTTACTTGCTGCCCTTTACTTAACTCTAGAGCTCGAGTCAGAGCCCCAAGCTCCACTAACAGAGCACTGGTTCCCTGGAGGAGAGATTTTGTTTCTGAAACCTGTTCAGCGTTCACCATAGCATAACCTGCTTTATGCTTTCCATCCCGAATAAAAGAACTTCCATCTGTAAATACTTCCATGTCAGGATTGTCTAATGGGGTATCCATTAGATCTTCCCAAGCTGCGTAGTTTAAAGTTAGGAATTGGGAACAATCGTGATCAGGTGTTTCATTTTCCTTCTCAGAAAGGAAAGTGGCAAGATTTAAATGTCCACCGACTTTAAGCTTAGTTACTGGTCCTTCTAACAACAAAGACTGATATTTAAGAAGCCTACTGTCTGTCATCCAAATATTAACCTTAGAATTTAAGATTCCACTCACATCATGAGAAGTCAGGACAGTAAGACTTTGTCAATTAATTATTTTTAAAGCTTCAGGTGCTAATAAAGCCACTGCCCCAATTACTCTTAGGCAGTGGGGCCACCCATGTGAAATTACATCTAATTTTCTGATTAGATAAACAATAGGGTGCTGATGAAGTACTCGGGCTTGTGTCAAAATTCCCAAGGACATACCTTTTCTTTCAGTGAGAAACAAGTTCTGATCCTGTGGGTAAGCTCAAAGCGGGAGCTTGCAGGAGGGCAGTCTGAAGAACCTTGATAAAACATCTTAGGAGAGTCGTCAGAATCATTAGGTTCTAACCAAGGAGAGACTTCTGGATTTGTGCCTGCTGGCAGAGGAGGAGCATTTGAAGCAGCTGAGTGGGGCTATTAGGAACATTTTGAAATATTTTATTTTGGCCCTAGTCCCTTCTGATGTGATTAGGCCCAAATATCTAACAGATTGTTGACAAAGCTGAGCCTTTTCGCTTGATGCATTATAACTGCAGCCTGCCAGAGTGTTTAAGAAGTCTTCTGAGGCTCCTGAACAAGCTTCCTCTGTCTCAGCATAGAGCAAAATATCATCTACATATTGTAACACCACCACTTTGGAGCTATTAAAGTTTTGTAGATCCCGTGACAAACTTTGTCCAAATAAGTGAGGACTGTCACGAAATCCTGGGGGCAAAACTGTCCAGGTTAACTGAGAAGCTGGCTGCATAGGGTTTTCAAAGGCAAATAGAAATTGACTTCCCTCCGCCAAAGGCACAGAATAGAAAGCATCTTTCAAATCAATTACTGAGAAATATTTGGCTCTTTCAGGAATTTCAGACAATAGAGTATAAGGATTAGGCACCATGAGGTGTAAAGGAACTACAGCCTCATTTATTTTTTGTAAATCTTGAACTAGTTTCCATTTACCATTTGATTTCTTTATACCCAAAATAGGAGTGTTGCGTGGACTGTTACAGGGAACTAATAGTCCCTGCTCCTTTAAATTTTCAATGATGTGCTTTAACCCTTAACCTTAGGTTTCAGTGGATACTGCTTCTTATGTGGAAATAAGTGGGTCTTTGAGCTTGACAACTACAGGAATAGCATTTTGTGCTCGACCCACAGATTTTCCATCAGCCCATACTCTAGGATTTACATTTTGTTCAACTAAAGAGAGAGAAAGGGAGGGCTCCACATTTATGAAAACAGAGGCATGGGCCTTGTTCAGTATATTCCTCCCCAAAGGGATGAGGGAGACTCTGGGACAATCGGAAACTCATGTAAAAATAGCCCAGAATCTCAGTTACAACATGAAGAATAACAGAAATAATACCCCTTGGCTCGTCCAGACAGTCCCCTTAGGAAAGTGGATTCGGAAGGAATTGGGCCAGGGCCTTCAGTAAGCATGGACTAAGTTGCCCAGTATCTAAAAGGAAATTGACGGCTTGGCCCCCCACAGTTATTAATACCTGGGATTCCTCAGGTGTAATTAGGACAGAAGTTTGTGTGGGAACCCCCCTTCAGTCCTGATTGTCTTGAGAGTCTGACCCCAGGTGTCATTATAACAACTCAGTATTTTAAGAGAAACCTCCTTTTAGATTTGTATAGCGAAGGAAAAAAAATATCGCTGGTTTGTTTCTTCCTGCTGCTTAAGAGAGAAAAAGTGTCTGACACTTGCAGCCTATTTCCTCCCTTTGGAGACCCAGTTTGTTTCTCCTGCTGCTTAAAAGAGATAAAAATGTCTGACACCTGCAGCCTATTTCCTCCATTTGGAGACCCCTGGCCTTCCTGCCTGTTACCCTCTCAACATCTTGTAATAAAATAGACATATTTTCAACTGTGGTTTTACCAAAGACATGAATTGTGTGTATGTATTTCTCTGTGCACACAAAACTGGATATTTCTGGTCTCAGCTCTTATCAGAGGATAACGGAGGTATGCCGTTAGTTCTTGTGAAATTAAAGGCATTTCTTTTAGAAAGGGGAAAATAAAAGAACATTTAACATGATAAAACCAACAAAATGCTTCATTCTTCCCTTTCAAAAAGAAAAACACCTAGTTTAACTGGTGAGTCTAATGGTCTGTTTTCTCCATTTTCTGTGATCAGTGAAAAAAAGTGAGCTGTGTGGTGATATGAAGATGTTTCCCTCAGGTCCCTTTTTGACTTTTCCGTGCAAATGAGGAAGGATGGGCTGGATTGACCTGGAACCTTCCAGTAGAGCCTCTCCCTTCATAATGAAAAAGATTGCTCAGATCCTATTTCCAAGCTGAGCCCTTACAATGTTTTTTTGTACCAGTGGATGTATATTTGCAGTTCTGTATTTTAAAATATTTTACTACAATCGTATAATAAAGGATTACCTGCTTGGTATCAGTTTGACCCAATCTTGAAAGAAAAGTTTCGTTTGCTCAGATACATGACAGATGTTCCTCATCTTAAATGGGATGGGCAGTAAGGACAAACTTGGCCCACTTGCCCTTCAGCCTCCCATTTCATTATTCACTTATACCCGGTTGTCTTCACTCAGCTCAAACCTTCTCATAAACGGCTTCTCTCTGGGCCTGAGGGAACGCACTTGTAACATGCAGGTGAGAGACTAGACCGGAATCTCTGAGCGTGAGCAACACTGACTCCTGAAATGATTAGCCAATTTGCTGTGTGTCTGTGTGTGGCAGTTCTGGTTTGGAGGGAGTGTCTCTCAGTAATTAGAATTTTAAATAGATCCCAGTCCTCTCTGAATGAAAAACGAAAAGGAAAACTGTAGGATGGAGGCAGGATCACAGGCTCAGAATTAGAGGGAGATTTTTTTACATTATGATATTCAGACCTCCATGGCTTTCATTTGTTCTTGGGTCAAAAGCTTGACTCCTCGCTGTTTCTCCACAGCTCTCTGTCAAGCTCAGGGCCCTGTCAGTGTCTCCAGCCTCATCCTGGGAGTTGACCCTTTGCTCATGGTTCAGCCTGTCCTGGTCTCATTTACCTTTTCTCTGTTTCCAAATACCCAAACCATTTTTGTCTGACATTGTAGTTCCTTTTCTCACCTTCGGGTCACTGTGCCTCAGGCCCTTTGTCTCCCTTCAAGTCTAGGCTCAGAGAAGTCTCCCCATCCCCTCCTAACAGTCTCTCTCATGTTACCCAGGTTTATTGCCTCTGTATCAGTTGCCCTCAGCAGAAATCAATGCCCTTCATCATGGGTTATTTTGAGTCCTTCCTGGTTCCCCTCTTTTTAGGGCTTATAGTGTTCCTCTTCTTCCGAGCATGGCTGCAGTACCTGTTACTAGAAATGTCTTTAGATGACAGGACTATGGGTTGGGCTGAATAATCCTCAGGGAAGACCAAGAGGACAGGGCAGGTGATGAAGATGCTTCCCATGTTGTAGACATTTCAGCTGTAATTGCTCTTTACCCCATGTGACTACTTAATTACTCAAAAGATGAGCCAAGAAATATAGGAAGCCCTGAAAAGCCCTACAGAACTGGTGTCCTCAAGCAGTGGGCTTAGATGTCCCCATGTTTAGTCTGTTGGGTTTCATCCTCTGCAGCCCCCAGATCTAAGCTCTGTCCAACCAGGACGAGTCATCATCATGGACAGCAGCTTTGCTGTCTAGGAGTTCGTGTGCTCATCTCACACACTAGTAAAGTAATGCTCAAAATTCTCCAAGCCAGTCTTCAGCAATATGTGAACCGTGAATTCCCTGATGTTCAAGCTGTTTTTAGAAAAGACAGAGGAACCAGAGATCAAATTGCCAACATCTGCTGGATCATGGAAAAAGCAAGAGGGTTCCAGAAAAACATCTATTTCTGCGTTATTGACTATGACAAAGCCTTTGACTGTGTGGGTCACAATAAACTGGAAAATTCTGAAAGAGATGGGAATACCAGACCACCTGACCTGCCTCTTGAGAAATCTGTATGCAGGTCAGGAAGCAACAGTTAGAACTGGACATGGAACATCAGATTGGTTCCAAATAGGAAAAGGAATACGTCAAGGCTGTATATTGTCATTTGTTTCTTTAACTTCTATGCAGAGTATATCATGAGAAACGCTGGACTGGAAGAAACACAAGCTGGAATCAAGGTTGCCGGGAGAAATATCAATAACCTCAGATATGCAGATGACACCACCCTTATGGCAGAAAGTGAAGAGGAGCTAAAGAGCCTCTTGATGAAAGTGAAAGAAGAGAGTGATAAAGTTGGGTTAAAGCTCAACATTCAGAAAACAAAGATCATGGCATCCGGTCCCATCACTTCATGGGAAATAGACGGGGAAACAGTGGAAACAGTGTCAGACTTTATTTTGGGGGGCATCACGGACTTGATGAACGTGAGTCTGAGTGAACTCCGGGAGCTTGTGATGGACAGGGAGGCCTGGCGTGCTGCGATTCATGGGGTCGCAAAGAGTCGGACACGACTGAGCGACTGAACTGAACTGACATTGTAACTCATGCTTATGTCTGGGCTGCATACCACATTCCTCAGTTTATTTCTTATCTTTGTAAATGCTGTTTGCCCTGAGAATCCTAAGCGCACTATCTCCTAAAAGGGTTCTAGCTATTAATATCTAGAAATTCCTAATCTGTATAAGCTATAGTAAAACACGCTAGCACTACCACATCCCTTATATCTTTAACTTCAAACTATTCTTCAGTTCAGTTCAATCGATCAGTCGTGTCCGACTTTTGTGAACCCATGAATCGCAGCACGCCCAGCTTCCCTGTCCATCACCAACTCCTTGAGTTCACTCAGACTCACGTCCATCAAGTCCGTGATGCCATCCAGCCATCTCATCCTCTGTCGTCCCCTTCTCCTCCTGCTCCCAATCCCTCCCAGCATCAGAGTCTTTTCCAATGAGTCAACTCTTCACATGGGGTGGCCAAAGTACTGGAGTTTCAGCTTTAGCATCATTTCTTCCAAAGAAATCCCAGGGCTGATCTCCTTCAGAATGGACTGGTTGGATCTCCTTGCAGTCCAAGGGACTCTCAAGAGTCTTCTCCAACACCACAGTTCAAAAGCATCAATTCTTCAGTGCTCAGCCTTCTTCACAGTCCAACTCTCACATCCATACATGACCATGAGAAAAACCATAGCCTTGAGTAGACGGACCTTAGTCGGCAAAGTAACGTCTCTGCTTTTCAATATACTATCTAGGTTGGTCAAAACTTTTCTTCTAAGGAGTAAGTGTCTTTTAATTTCATGGCTGCAGTCACCATCTGCAGTGATTTTAGAGCCCCAGAAAATGAAGTCTGACACTGTTTCCACTGTTTCCCCATCTATTTCCCATGAAGTGATGGGACCGGATGCCATGATCTTCATTTTCTGAACGTTGAGCTTTAAGCCAACTTTTTCACTCTCCCCTTTCACTTTCATCAAGAGGCTTTTAGCTCCTCTTCACTTTCTGCCATAAGGGTGGTGTCATCTGCATATCTGTGCTTATTGATAATTCTCCCGGCAATCTTGATTCCAGCTTGTGTTTCTTCCAGTCCAGCATTTCTCATGATGTACTCTGCATAGAAGTTAAATAAGCAGGGTGACAATATACAGCCTTGACGTAGTCCTTTTCCTATTTGGAACCAGTCTGTTGTTCCATATCCAGTTCTAACTGTTGCTTCCTGACCTGCATACAGATTTCTCAAGAGGCAGTTCAGGTGGTCTGGTATTCCAATCTCTTTCAGAATTTTCCACAGTTTATTGTGACCCACACAGTCAAAGGCTTTGTCATAGTCAATAACGCAGAAATAGATGTTTTTCTGGAACCCTCTTGCTTTTTCCATGATTCAGCGGATGTTGGCAATTTGATCTCTAATTCCTCTACCTTTTCTAAAGCCAGCTTGAACATCGGGAAGTTCACAGTTCACGTATTACTGAAGCCTGGCTTGGAGAATTTTGAGCATTACTTTACTAGCATGTGAGATGAGTGCAGTTGTGCAGTAGTTTGAGCATCCTTTGACATTGCCTTTTGGGGGATTTAAATGAAAACTGACCTTTTCCAGTCCTGTGGCCACTGCTGAGATTTCCAAATTTTCTGGCATATTGAGTTCAGCACTTTCACAGCATCATCTTTCAGGATTTGAAACAGCTCAACTGGAATTCCATCACCTCCACTAGCTTTGTTAGTATTGATGCTTTCTAAGGCCCACCTGTCTTCACATTCCAGGATGTCTGGCTCTAGATGAGTGATCACACCATCTTGATTATCCAGGTCCTGAATATCTTTTTTGTACAGTTCTTCTGTGTATTCTTGCCACCTCTTCTTAATATCTTCTGCTTCTGTTAGGTCCATACCATTTCTGTCCTTTATTGTACCCATCTTTGCATGAAATGTTCCCTTGGTGTCTCTGATTTTTTTGAAGAGCTCTCCATTCTTTCCCATTCTGTTGTTTTCTCTATTTCTTTGCATTGATCGCTGAAGAAGGCTTTCTTATCTCTTCTTGTGATTCTTTGGAACTCTGAATCCAGATGCTTATATCATTCCTTCTCTCCTTTGTTTTCACTTCTCTTCTTTTCACAGCTATTTGTAATGCCTCCCAGACAGCCATTTTGCTTTTTTGCATTTCTTTTCCATGGGGATGGTCTTGATCCCTGTCTCCTATACAGTGTTACAAAACTCCCTCCATAGTTCATCAGACACTTTATCTATCAGATCTAGGCCCTTAAATCTATTTTTCACTTCCATTGTATAATCATAAGGGATTTGATTTAGGTCATACCTGAATGGTCTAGTGGTTTTCCCTACTTTCTTCAATTTAAGTCTGAATTTGGTAATAAGGAGTTCATGATCTGAGCCAGAATCAGCTCCCAGTCTTGTTTTTGTTGACTGTATAGAGCTTCTCCATCTTTGACTGCAAAGAATATAATCAATCTGATTTCGATGTTGACCATCTGGTGATGTCCATGTGTAGAGTCTTCTCTTGTGTTGTTGGAAGAGGGTGTTTGCTATGACCAGTGCATTTTCTTGGCAAAACTCTATTAATAGTCTTTGCCCTGCTTCATTCCAGATTCCAAGGCCAAATTTGCCTGTTACTCCAGGTGTTTCTTGACTTCCTACTTTTGCATTCAGTTCCCTATAATGAAAAGGACATCTTTTTGGGTGTTAGTTCTAAAAGGTCTTGTAAGTCTTCATAGAACCGTTCAACTTCAGCTTCTTCAGTGTTACTGTTTGGAGTATAGACTTGGATTACTGTGATATTGATTGGTTTGCCTTGGATATGAACAGAGATCATTCTGTCATTTTTGAGACTGCATCCAAGTACTGCATTTCAGACTCTTGTTGACCATGGTGGCCTCTCCATTTCTTAATTATTCCTAAACCTTAAATTCAGTAAACTTCCTTTGCCATAAACATTTCCTTCACAAATAAGTCTTAGATGACAATCCTTCTTATGGCGTCAAGCTGCAGCCTACATGATCATCCTGGAATACTCTTTGTAAAGATCCTTGAACAAATGTCAGTGGTTAACTTTATGGATTATTCTCTGGGCACAGCTGCAGGAGGCTTTGCGCCTTCTCTTGCTCCTCTCAAGGACAAGAAGCACCTTAACATTCTTTTCAGTCAACTCAGCCGAGGAAAGGAAATAAGTCAGAATCCCAAGACCTAACTCTTATATTCTGGGTCCGTGCCTCCGGGACAAGTAGAGGGGGTTGAGGGCCATGCCTCCATTTTGTCAGTAATGCCTAATGCGGCTCCTGACACACATGTTTTGTACCCTCTGACCACAGATTTCCTTACAGTTAGTTTGTGTTGGTCCACAGCTCAAGAATGTTTAAGATGCCCCAGTTGATTCCAGTCTGGATCCCTCACTGAGCATCAGGACTCTTCCAGTCCTCCCAGTCCTGAGGGCTGAGATCTGGGCTGAGGAGCAGGTGCTCTGTTCTGAGTCGGGATGGATCAGGGCCTGCTCTGTGACCTGAAGGAGATTGCCTGGTCAGTGGAGGTGTCTCTGGCTGCTGTGTACATGAGGCCTCAGCAGGAGGGGGAGTGTGATCCGAGGGAAAGTGTGGGAAAGTCCCATGTTGGTCTCTCTGTGGAAGTTGACTGTCCTCAGTCCCTCCTGAGACATTGGTCACAGGGAACTGTCTGTTCCTCATTGTGAGGGCTTCCCTGTGTGTGTGGCTAGGTCTTATTTAGGGGATGTGTTGACTCTAAGTATTAAACAGCATGTTTTCAACTTTGATGATAGACCTCTGAAGACTCGTGTTGCCTGAGGAAGCCCTGAAGTTAAGAAAGAGGAAAGAAAAGGAGTGAGGCATGGCTCTTTCTAAGGTAAGGTCATATTTACTCTGTCCTTCCTGAAATGCCCTTCTCTGGACTTGCTAATCTTGTCTGACTCTGGAATGTCCTATGTGACTCCTGTACACGCACACTCACCTGGGGCCTTCCCTCAGGCCCTGTCGTCTCCACTTAGATCCCGTCTCCCCATGACCCGGTGACCTGGCCCTTGTGAGGAGGCTCCCCTGGGCAGTGTCCTGGGCAGAGCTTCTCACCCACGGGTTGGATATGGGGTCTCAGTGCTGTTGGGCAGCAGGGATTGCTTCAGGCCTATCTGGATGTGCTGTCTGCTCTGTCAACCAGGGCAAGGAAACTGCCCATGGAAGTCAGGTGTTAGTATGCACACAGTAGCTGGTTACATCTGGGAATCAGATCAATTGAGCCTGTCCTTTCCCTTTTTGTGTATCTTGACATTCTTGTGAATATACCTTACATATACACAAAGAATTATTTCTGAGTACTGTGTTCTGTTCAGTTGGTTTATTTGTCTGTTTTTCTACCAGTACCACATCACCTTGATTACCTTGTAATAGGTGTTGAAATAGAAAGACCTCCATCTTCCTTCTTCAAGAGTTTTGCTGTTTGCTCTTAGAATAGTTCTATGACTTTCACGATGTTTTATTCTGCTTCTACAAAGATTGTCATGGGAGTTTTGATAATGAGTTAATTGGTTGATTGACCCTTTGTGTGGTTATTAAAGAATCTTTTTGATATTACATGTTTCTTTTGTAATCTTTATGATTTTTACTGATGAAAGTTTGTCATGTGGGAAAGAAGATGCATTGACTTCTTTTTCAATTTGGGGACCTTTGATTTCCTTTTCTCATCGAATTGCTCTAAGGGTTTCAGTGCTTTTTGAAGTCTAATGCAGAGTGTGCGTCCTTGCCTTCTTGACCTCAGAGGAAAAGCTTTGTTCTTTCCTCATTGCTGTGATCTTTGCATAATGGCATTTATTATGTTGATGTTGGTATAATGTATTGTTTGTAGGTTGTTGAGTGTTCCATCTTGAAAGGTTGTGAAATTGTTGTCGAATGTTTTCTTTCTGCATCCAGATAATTCTGTTTTTTTTCCCTTTAATCTGTTAATGTAGTGTGTCATATTAATTGATTTTTGTATGTTGACTTCTTGCCTTATATGAATAAAATCCACTTGGTCATGGTTTCCGATCTTTTAATTTTTTTAATTATTTTAATTGAAGGATAATGGCTTTACATAAGTTATTTTCTGCCAAATACCAGCATGAATCAGCCATAGGTATACATATGTCCCCTCCCTCCCATCTTCCTCCATTTCCCACCCCTGAAGGTTGTTCGAGAGCCCCTTTTGAGTTCCATGAGTCATTCAACAAATTTGCATTGGCTCTCTACTTTACATATGGCAGTGTAAGTTTCCATGTTACTCTACCCATACATCTCACTCTCTCCTTCCTCCCCTCCCGCCTCTATCTGTTCTCTGTGTGTCTGTTTCTCCAGATCTTTTTAATATGTGTTGAAATTGGTTTGCAAGTATTTTAATTTTACACTAGTATTCATCGGGGTATTGGTTTCTAGTTTTCCTTTCTTGTATCTTTGGCAAGTCATCAAACTATTAGAATCATGCTTGCCTCATAGAATTAGCAGGATTAATGGTAATTCTTTTGTAAATGTTTGGTAGAATTTGGTCCTGTATTTTTCTTAGAGGTTTCTGACTACTTTTAAATCTCTCTAGTTATAATTGGCCTCCCTGATGGCTCAAATCATAAAGAATCTGCCTGCATTGTGGGAGACCCAGGTTCTATCCCTGGATTGGAAGATTCCCTGGAGAAAGGAATGGCTCTCTAGTCCAGTCTTCTTGTCTGGAGAAATTCCATGGACAGAGGAGCCTTGTGGGCTACAGTGCATGAGGTCACAAAGAGTCAGACACGACTGAGTGGCTAACACTTTCACACAACTGAGTGGCTAACACTTTCACTTTCAACACTTCTCAACTTTTTCTTAATAAGTAAAATAGTTTGTATGTTTCTAAGAATTTGCCAGTATCTCCTATATACTGTCACTTATAGGCATTATTGGTCATAGTACTTCCTTATCTTTAGAAACTTTCTTTGACATTAGTTGTAATCACTGCAGTTTTCATATCTGTTTTTAGTTATTTGGATCTTTTTTTCTCTTGTCCTTAGTCTAGGTGGAGGTTTTCCTATACAGTTTTTTCACAACATCAACTCTTGGTTTGTTGATTTTTATATTTTTCTACTTTCTATTGTATCTCTGATTTGATCTTTCTTATTTACATGTTTCCTTCTGCTAAACTTGAGTTTGGTTCATTTTCTGTATTCTGCTTCCTAGAGGTCTAAAAATAGATTTCAGATTTTAGATCTTTTTTTTTTTTTGCTTTAATCATTTAACCTTTCAGGCTTTCCTTTTAATACAGTGGGCTTTGTGTGTTATAAATTTTGTAATGTTGTCTTTTTGTTTTGATCCATGTGTTTTAAAATTTCCATGTGATTTTTTTCTTAGACCCATTTGTGGTGTAAGAGTGAGTTGTTTAATGTCCACATTGGAGGAATTTTCTTTTTTTCTTGTGTTTATTTCATTGTTGTTAGGGAAGATACTTTTATGCTATCAGTCTCTTAAAATGGTTAATTTTGACCTAACATATGTTCTCTCATAGGGAATGATTTATATGTCCTTGAGATACATGTGTTTTCTGCTTTTGTTGGGCCGTGTGATCTGTACATGCCTGTTCAATGTTTGCTTCATTTTTCTGAGATATCTAATGTTCAGTTCAGTTCAGTCACTCAGTCGTGTCTGACTCTTTGTGACCCCATGAATCGCAGCACACCAGGCCTCCCTGTTCATCACCATCTCCCAGAGTTCACTCAGACTCACGTCCATCTAGTCCGTGATGCCATCCAGCCATCTCATCTTTGGTCGTCCGCTTCTCCTCCTGCCCCCAATCCCTCCCAGCATTAGAGTCTTTTCCAATGAGTCAACTCTTCTCATGAGGTGGCCAAAGTACTGGAGTTTCAGCTTCAACATCATTCCTTCCAAAGAAATCCCAGGGTTGATCTTCAGAATGGATTGGTTGGATCTCCTTGCAGTCTAAGGGACTCTCAAGAGTCTTCTCCAACACCACAGTTCAAAAGCATCAATTCTTCGGTGCTCAGCCTTCTTCACAGTCCAACTCTGACATCCATACATGACCACTGGAAAAACCATAGCCTTGACTAGACAGACTTTAGTCAGCAAAGTAATGTTTCTTTTTTGAACATACTTAGATGTGTATATATTTTTGTTACAGCTTTTTGGTAAATTGACTGTTTTATCATAATACAATATTTATCTCATTGCACTTTTTTCTTCAGTTTATTTTGTCTGATATAACAGTCTCCCTGCTCTCTTTAGGATGGACTGTCTTTTTCCATCCCTTCACTTTCCACCTTTCATGTCCTTAGGTTTGTGAGCACTACCTGTTTCAACACTCTGACAAATTCTGTGTCTGTTGCCCTGTGTTTTACCTCCTCTTACTTCTTCTAGTGGCCCCTCCTCCTGTGCATCCTATGCTGGTGAAAGACAGGCACCCTGGACATCTCCTTTCATGCCACTGTAATTTCAGAAGGAATGGATTGAATGTTTCCTTCCTATCATGATGTTTCTTCACATAGTCTTGGTTAATAACTATATCTTTTTGTCTTTTTTTTTTTGCACATGATTTTTAATTCTCAGAGAAGTTTTTTCACTTTGCTGTTGTGATCATTCTTTTTGTCTTAATCTAATGACTTCTAATTTCAAATCTGTTTTATTAGTGAAAAAAAAAGCAAAGAAAGTCTTTGGCTTCCGTTAATGCCTTGCTATGTAAATTTAAATGGGAAAAATTGTATATTTGTATATGGTAATTTTATTATGAATTGAGTTTTTTTTTTTTTTTTTAATGTTTTTACCAGTTTTCTTTTGGTAGCCTAGTATAGAATCCTGTTGACAAACTCAGGTGAGAACAAAGGATACATACTTATCGTCTGAAGGATGCTGAAATACATGTGAATCAAAGGATAATATAAATGTCCAAAAAAATCTGTCAAAAGACAAATCCTCTCATTCCAGTTAATTTTTTATAGATAACTATGCATGCATGTGCAACTCTGTGGTTTAGATAGAAGACAACATAATTTAAAAACTACATATCACCTTTTTTTTTTTCAGTTGAAATTATGTTATCAGTATAATCTGTGGCCTTGAAATTTTCTAAACAATCCTGTTAGTGTTTTAAGTAGTAAATTACCGACAGTTGTGTTTCTGTATTCACGTGTGTAATGACTTTTCATGCCATTCCACATTGTTTACCTTGCACTTTTTTTTTTTTCATATTAATACAGTATTTATTTGTTTTCCTTCTGTCAAACCCTGAGCCCACCACTTTCCCCAGGCTGCCTGGGGAGTTCCAGGACAGGGAACATACAGGGCAGACACGGCAGAAAGAACTATGGAGGTGGAAAGACCTCCTTCACATCGTGAAGAAGATGAGCTAGACCACCATCAGGCAAAGAGTTCCATGGCCTTTGAGAGGGCCAAGCCCATGGCATAGAAGAGCTACTGTTTCAGAGAAGCGTTCCTGGCATAACAGTCATGAAGCTCCTGAACACAGTCCCACTTCCAGCCCCAGAGCCAGCCACCCCTGCTGTGGCAACTCCAGCTCCAGGGAACTTGGCTGCTGTGTCAGAGTCCTTTGAAATGGCACTGGTTTGGAAGCTGTGGCTAGGAATAAGTGAGACCTGGGGACCTGGGGCTGCCAAGCTGCTGTGGCTCTCATCTGTCAGTGTCACCAGTCCTTCACCACCACTGTGGACAGTGATCACTCAACAGGGGGAGGTTTTCCCAATCAGGGAGGAGGTAGAGACTAATTTGGCACAGGTGTCCATTTTCAAGGGATGAAGGCCCGAGGCCCGAGAGCTCCTCCCCTGCAGAAAAGACGGGGGGTCGGGAAGGAGGCTCACCTTGGACTTCTTTCAAGTTTTGTTTAGTAGCCCTCTGTCAAAGGACTTTTAATGTTCTCTGTATTACTTCACTGTTAGATGCTTAAGCTTCAGTTGCTGAGCCCAAGCTTCTGAGTTCAAGTGCTTCATGTAACATTTCTTACCTTCTTGATCTGAGTTGAGTTTCTCAGAGTGTCTGTGACACAGGTTTGCTTCTGTAAGGTGGGAACAGATGGTTTTATAATTAGGTATTATATTGATGACCAGTTCTTACCTGTAAAGTACTTATTTAATGTTTAGAGAAATACTACAGTAATTTAGAGCAACAGGAAGCCTTCAGATACTTTTAGTCCTTGCTGCTGTTATCAACATCATACCTGAAAATTTTGACTTTTCAATTAAAAGTGCTGTGGACTTTGTCATTTCTGAAGACACCACTCATACTGTACCTCATTGAGATAATGAGTTGCACTCACTGGGTAGAATATAATATCTGACACTTCTGTATAGCCAAAACAGTGTTGAACTTTATTTTTATATATTTCATGGATTTTGAACAATGAGGAAAAATTCATATTAATTGGAGGATCTCATAAAGTCTTAGGAAAAAGCATAAGAAATTAAAATTAAAGATCCATAATTTCTCCAGATACCCCTGCATGGATCTGTTAGAACACATACTTCAACCACTCAATCCTTGCCCCTTACCACCCTTTCTCTTTTGCATGAAAATGAGAGCTTTTCATGGCCCTTTTGCTGACATGTGGTTTCATTTCAGAAACAACTGACCTCTGAGGATGTGGCCATCAAATTCACTCAGGAGGAGTGGGAATTCCTGGACCCTGCTCAGAGGGCCTTGTACAGGGACGTGATGCTGGAGACCTACAGGAACTTGCTGTCTGTGGGTGAGGATGACTTCCTTCCAGAGCTGCCCTTGGGTATCTGCATTTTCCCTGTGTGCCCCTTGGGAGGCCTGATGTCTTTCATCTGAGAGTTCTGGTGACTGGTGCATGACACAGCTTCACGAGGTTAACTGACCCTCTTCAAATGCTGTGTCTGTTCATGTCATATCTGAGGTTGTCGCAGAGCTTAATTATCTACAAAGCTCAGTAGCAAAAGTTAAAAAAAAAATACCAAAAACCCGATTTCCTATTTTCTGCCTTTTGACTTTTGCCTCAGTGTTTAAAAAAAATTCACAGCACTTTAGATTTCTTTCTTCTGATAACACCGAATATCTACTTGTTTGTTTTTGCTTGCTTCTTTACTTTTTTCTGGCTGCACCGTTCTCTATTTGGGATCTTAGTTCCCTAAGGATCAAACCTGCACCTCCTGCCTTGGAAATGGCAGAGACTTAACCACTGGATCACCAGGGAAGTCCCAGAATTTCTGTTTCTGATCTGAATATTATCTCCACATTGGCGCATGAGAAAATGCTCTGGACAGTGGGGAGTGATGTGAAAGTAGCCAAAACTACAACATAGAAAGAAAAACGAGTGTCTCTAAAAGGCTGTTTTTTTTTTCTGTTTAGAGTGGGTCAAGTTGGTGGATTGGATCCTCTATGGTTGTTACTTAGGAAAATGTAAGAGTGGGTAGAGATCGTCTTTTTGATCCGAGATCCTAAGAGGGGAGCATGTGTGAATCTCGCAGGCTCTTAGCTTGCCATCTGTAGGACAAGCCCATGGTCCCATCTCAAGATGCTGTAATGTCTGACCTTCATGTATTATTTTTACTCTTGTGCTGCTCTGCCCAGTCTGGAGATGTCAACTGTTCCTGATATTCCATTCTCCTTCAGTTTAGTTCAGTCGCTCAGTCCTGTCCAACTCTCTGTGACCCCATGAATCACAGCACTTTATATCATTTTACCTCTTCAATTTCTTTGAAACATATTCCTGAGAGTCTGAAATTTTATCTGGTTTCCTTGCTGTGATAATCCACCTATGTTTAATTGGCAGCCTCTGGTGAGTCTCTGTGGAGTGGATTTTGTAGATAACAGAAAACTGTGATGGAGACACTATTCCTAATGTTATTTTCTTGCTCTGTACAAAGTCACCACTTGAAGCTATCCAGTAGAGTGGTCAGTATGTTCTAGGATGATGAGAGAGAAAGTATCATGAGAGCCTGATACATCTTTCCAGGTTATTTTCTGGTTTTGGAGACTCTGTCAAGGGCACCATGACAGTGTTGTTCATGTACATCAAGGACCATATATGTTAGCCTCTGTAAATGGTATGAGAATTTATCCCAGGACAACTTTGTCCAAGTTCACATTCTCATATCTATGAGGCTATTGGCTGCACTGTTGTTCTGTGCATTGTAGGTATTTTTTAATTTTATCATTTAGTTCAAATTTCTGTGTTACTCTTCGTGTTTCTGTTTTGTATTTGCAATGCGCTGGATGGTTGATTGGGGAATGGTCCCTATGGTGGAACTAGTGATCAGTCCCTCTTAAAATTCTTTATATATTCTTTTGTACTCCACTTACTATCAGATGTATGATTTCCACATATTTTCTCTTTTACTGTTGATTGCATTTTCAAACTCAGTGCACTTTAATGCAGAGTAGTTTATAATTTTGATATAATACAATTTATTGATATCTGGTTTTATTTTGTGGCCCGTGCTTTTGGTGTTATATCTGGTAAATCATTTGTGGGTCCAATTTCCAGAAACATTTCTTGCACGTTTACTTCTAGGAGTTTTATACATTTGGGACTTAGGTTTAGGTCTTTGAACCATTTTGAGTTCGTTTTTGTCTGTAGTGTAAGATAATGTTCCAAGTAAATTCTTTTGCTGGTGGGTATTCAGTTTTGTCAACATGTCTTGTTTCGTAGATTGGTTCCCCCATTTAGTAGTTTTTACACCCTTGAGAAACATCTTTTGAACATCTCTGCAAGAGGTGTTTTTGTTTTTCTTTTAAACATTCTTTTAGGTATGCTGCTGCTACTGCTGCTAAGGCACGTCAGTCATGTCTGACTCCGTGTGACCCCACAGACGGCAGCCCACCAGGCTCCTCTGTCCTTGGGATTCTCCAGGCAAGAATACTGGAATGGGTTGCCATTTCCTTCTCCACTTTTTAAGTATAGCTAATTTACAGTGCTGTGTTTCAGGTATACAGCAGTTTACAAGATACTCAATATAGTTCCCTGAGCTATATTGTAGGTTCTTGTTGTTTTATCTATTTTGTATATACATTAGTTTGTAAATATTCAGACTCCTAATTTATCTCTCCCTTTCCTGCCCCCATCATCATCCTGTACTATCCCCTTTGGTAATCATAAGTTTGTTTTTTATTCTGGTGAGTTTATTTTGTGAATAAGTTCATTTGTATCATTTATTTCAGTTCAACATAGAATATCCTATGATTTTTGTCTTTCTCTGTCTGATCTCACTTAGAATAATCCCTAAGTCTGTCTGTATTGCTGCAAAAGGCATTACTTCATTGTGTTTTATGCTGTGGAGGTGGTAACCCACTCCAGTGTTCTTGCCTGGAGAATTTCATGGATAGGGAGTCTGGCAGCTGCAGGTCATGGGGTCTTAAAGAGTTGGACACGGCTGAGCTACTTTCACTTCACAATATTCCCTTGTATATATGTACCACATATTCTTTATCCCTTTGTCTGTCAATGAATATTTAGGTTGCTGCCATGTTTTGACTGGTAGAAATAGTGCTGCTGAAAACATTGGGGTGCATGTATCATTTTGAATTAGTTTTCATCTTTTCTGGATATATGCCCAGGATTGGAATTGCTGGTTCCTGTGATAGCTGTATTTTTAGTTGTTTATGGAACCTCCATGCAATTCTCCAAAGTGTCAGTACCAATTTATGTTCCTTCCAACAGTGTAGGAGGATTCTCTTTTCTCCACACCCTCTCAGGCGTTTATGGTTTGTAGACTTTTTGATGGTGGTCATTCTGACCAGTGTGAGGTGATACATTTCTGTGGTTTTGATTTGCATTTCTTTCATATGTGGAGACATCAAACATCCTTTCAAGTGACTGTTGGCCATCTGTTTGTCAGCTTGAGAGAAGTATCTGTTTTGATCTTCTGCCCAGTTTTTGATTGGGTTGTTTATTTTAATATTTAGCTGTATGAACTGTTTGTATATTTTGGAAATAAATCCCTTATAGGTAGCATCATTTGCATATATAGTCTCCTAGTCCAAAATTTGAATTTTTGTTCTTTTTTTTGGTTTCCTTTGCTTTGCAAAAAGCTTTTAAATTTAATTAGGTCTCATTTGTTTGATTTTGCTTTTATTGCCATGACTCTAAGAGATAGATTGAAAACAGTTTTGCTGACATTGATGTCAGTGTTTTGCATTTATTTTCCACTATGAATTTTATAGTATCTGGTCTTGCATTTAGATGTTTAACACATTTTGAGTTTATTTTTGTGTATGGTGTTAGAGAATGTTGTAATTTCATTCTTTTTCATGTAACTATCCATTTATCCCAGCAACACTTATTAGAGACTTCTTCATTCTATATTCTTTCCTCCTTTGTTATAGAACAATTGACTCTAAGTAAATTGGTTTATTTCTGGAGTTTTCTGTCGTGTTCTATTGATCTATGTTTCTGTTTTGTGCCATCATCCTACCACTTCCCTGGTGGCTCAGACGGTAAAGCCATATGCCTACAATGCAGGAGACCCAGGTTCAGTCCCTGGGTCAGGAAGATCTGCTGGAGAAGGAAATGGCAACCCACTTCAGTATTCTTGCTTGGAAAATCCCATGGACAGAGGAACCTGGTAGTCTACAGTCGATGGGGTCACAAAGAGTTGGACACGACTGAGCAACTTCACTTTCACTTTGTTGACTGTCAATTAGTAGTATAGTCTGAACTCAGGAAACATGATTCCTCCAGCTCACTTCTTCTTTTTCAAGATCATTTTAGATATCAGAGTCTTTTGTATTTTGGTACAAATTAAGTTTTTCTTTGTTTTATGAAATATGTCATTGTTAATTTGATAAGGATTGCATTGAATATGTAGATTGCCTTGGATAGTATGGTCATTTTGACGGTGTTACTTCTTTCAATCCAAGAACATGGTACGTGTTTATGCCATCTATTTGTGTCATCTTTGGTATCAGTCATCAGCAACGTATAGTTTTATGAGTACACTTCTTTTGACTTTTTCGGTCGGTTTATTCCTTAGAATTTTATTCTTTTCTTTGAGATGGTGAATTGGATTGTTTCATTAATTTCACTTTCTGATATATCATTATTAGTGTGTAGAAATGCAGCAGTTTTCTATATATTTTGTATCCAGCAAGTTTACTCTGTTCATTGATGGGGTCTAGGAGTCATCTGGTGGCATCTTCAGGATTTTCTGTGTGTAGCATCATAGTGACAGTTTTACTTCTTTTTAATTTTTTGTTTTGTTTTGTTTTTACCTTTAATTCCTTTTATTTCTTTTACTTTTCTGATTGTTGTGGCTAGGACTTCCAAAAATATGTTGAATAAAAGTGGCAATAGTGAACATTCTTGTCTTATTCATGTTGTTAAGGGGAGTGCTTTCAGTTTTTCCCTGTTGAGTATGATGTTAGCTGTGTGTTTGACATATACAGTCTTAATTATGTTGAGGTGGGGTCCATCTGTGCTGACTTTCTGAAGGGTTTTTATCATAAATGGCACTTGAATTTTGTCAGAAGCTGTTCTTGCGTCTGTTGATGATCATATGGTTTTTAGTTTTCAACTGTTACTGTGGTGTATCATAGTGATTAACTTGTGGATACTGAGAAATCTTGCATCCCTGCAGTAAATCCCACTTGATCATGGTATGATCCTTTAATGTCTTTTAATGTATTAGTAACTGTTTGAATCTGCTCTTTTGAACTCAGGGAAGGTCTCAGAGAATAAAGCTTTACAAAAAGAGTTGGATGCCTCAGAAAGGCTTTTGTAACTGGGAAGGTCTTCCAGAGTCAGTGTCAATCCCTCCTTTCCTTTGATACCCGTCTATCTTTGAGATGACCATGTGTGGAAGAAAAAATGAAATAAATGTCCAATAGAGAGGTTAATCATACTTGGCAGAGGAACCCAGGTTTAGATAGCCTTTTCCTGGATTTTCCTTCTGATTTCTGCTAATAAGATTCGTACACAATATCCTGGAATATTGTGTATTTTTTTTTTGAATATAAGCATTCCATTGTAACTTACAAGATTCACAGTTGGATACATTACATTGTAAATAATATAACAGGTATTATCCTGCTTTCTCCATATATCACAGTCACTTTTCAAATCTCTCTTGTTTCTGTCCCATCCCCATAGTATAATGCCCATAAATTTGCTGAGCTAGTTCTTTTCTTTTTAAGGTCAGTATGTTAGTTTGCGCTCTCAGTTATTTTCACAAAGGTATGCAGTCACAAGCTGATATCTCACATAAACCTGTGTACTCTATGCTCCATGCAGGCCCTTTCTTAGTCCTGACCAGTCCTCATGTAGTACCTTGATGTGGATGGAAACATTGTTCTTACCTATCACGTCCCTCCACCTTCTACATACTCTCACTGTAAAGATAATCTCCGATCATTTATTGAACATGTTTCTTAGGACATGACCTAAATCACTCTGTGCATCCATGATGACTCACAACCCATTTCGAGATGGGGTGGTTGAATAATATTTAAACAGACTACTTCTGTCTTGTATCTTCCTTGGTATTTTCTTTTTAAGTTCCTTATATTTTTAAAAAAATATTTTCTAGTCTGTTCATTCGGTGGGTGGTCATGTTTACAAATAAGTTTTTTCACTCATCCCAGTAGGTTCAGATTCATATCCTGGATCTACTACCACTTTGGGCCAAGTGGGTGTGTCTCCTGCTCTGATTAGAGAAAAGCATGTTAGTTTACCTCAAGCGTTTTAAAGCAAATTAGTGCTGTCAGTAGTACATGTTTTATAGAAAATACTCAAAATTTATTTGTTTAAAGAAGGTAATATCTATACTCAATCATATTCTTTATGATATGACTTTATCTACATTATCTATTTTTTAAAATATAAATGTATTTATTTTCACTGGAGGTTAATTACTTTACAATATTGTATTGGTTTTGCCACACATCAACATGAGTCCACCACAGGTATACACATGTTCCTCATCCTGAACCCCACTCCCTCCCTCCCAGTACCATCCCTCTGGGTCATCCCAGTGCACCAGCCCCAAGCATCCAGTATCATGCATCGAATCTGGACTGGTGATTCGTTTCATATATGATATTATACATTTTTCAATGCCATTCTCCCAAATCATCCCACCTTTTCCCTTTCCCACAGAGTCCAAAAGCCTGTTCTATACAGCTGTGTCTCTTTGCTGTCTCACATACAGGGTTATGGTAACCATCTTTCTAAATTCCATATATATGCGTTAGTATATTGTATTGGTATTTTTCTTTCTGGCTTCCTTCACTCTGTATAATAGGCTTCAGTTTCATACAACTCATTAGAACTGATTCAAATGAATTCTTTTTAATGGCTAAGTAATACCCCATTGTGTATTACATGTACCACAGCCTTCTTATCTATTCATCTGCTGATGGCCATCTAGGTTGCTTTCATGTCCTGGCTACTATAAACAGTGCTGCGATGAACACTGAAGTACACGTGTCTCTTTCAATTCTGGCTTCCTCGGTGTGTATGCCCAGCAGTGGGATTGCTGGGTCATAAGGCAGTTCTACTTCCAGTTTTTAAAGAACTCTCCACACTTTTCTCCATAGTGGCTCTACTAGTTTGCATTCCCACCAATAGTGTAAGAGGGTTCCCATTTCTCCACATCCTCTCCAGCATTTATTGCTTGTAGACTTTTGGATGGCAGCCATTCTGACTGGTGTGAAGTGTTACCTCACTGTGGTTTTGATTTGCATTTCTCTGATAATGAGTGATGTTGAGGATCTTTTCATGTGTTTATTAGCCATCTGCATGTCCTTTTGGAGAAATATCTATTTAGTTCTTTGGCCCGTTTTTTGATTGGGTCGTTTATTTTTCTCGAATTAAGCTGCAGGAGTTGCTTATATATTTTTGTGATTGGTTGTCTGTCAGTTGCTTCATTTGCTATTATTTTCTCCCATTCTGAAGGCTGTCTTTTCACCTTGCTTATAGTTTCCTTAGTTGTGCAGAAGGTTTAAGTTTAATTAGGTCCCATTTGTTTATTTTTGCTTTTATTTCCAGTATTCTGGGAGGTGGGTCATAGAACATTCTGCTATGATGTATGTCATTGCCTCTGTTCTCCTCTAGGAGTTGTATAGTTTCTGGTCTTACGTTTAGATCTTTAATCCATTTTGAGTTTATTTTTGTGTATGGTGTTAGAAAGTGATCTAGTTTCTTTCTTTTACAAGTGGTAACCAGTTTTCGCAGCACCACTTGTTAAAGACATTGTCTTTAATCCATTGTATATTCTTGCCTCCTTTGTCAAAGATAAGGTGTCCATAGGTGTGTGGATTTTTCTCTGGTGTTTCTATTTTGTTCCATTGATCTATATTTCTGTCTTTGTGCCAGTACCATGCTGTCTTGATGACTGTGGCTTTGTAGTAGAGCCTGAAGTCAGGCAGGTTGATTCCTCCAGTTCCATTCTTCTTTCTCAAGATTGCTTTGGCTATTCGAGGTTTTTTGTATTTCCATACAAATTGTGAAATTACTTGTTCTAGCTCTACATTATATCTTCTTAAAATTTTATTTATTTTTTAATTGAAGGATAATGGTTTTACTGAATTTTGTTTTCTGTCAAACCTCAACTACATTATATCTTGTATGCGTTTCACTTGCAACATTTTTCAGCAATATTGTATCTGACTATAGTCAATAAATACACAAAGCACTCACTTTTTATTTATTATATTTTGGTAGCATTAAACTAGGTAATTAAGAATAGTGCATGGCTAGAGATTAGCCTTCCTTGGTGGCTCAGTTGTAAAGAATTAACCTGCTAATGCAGAAAATACACGTTTGATTCCTGAGTCAGGAAGATCCCATGGAGAAGGGAATGGCAACCCACTCCACTATTCTTGCCTGGGAAACCCCATGGACAGAGGGTTCGGTGCACTACTGTCCACCGTGTCACAAAGAGGCAAACACAACTGAGCGACTGAACAACAACATAGGTGGGGCTGCATTGTTCATTGGCTGTTAGAAAACTAGTGACTATTTTACGTCTTAATTTACGTGTCATTTACAGATGATGGTCTTTTAGCGTGTATTCTACAATACAGCTGACACATACTACTTGTTAACGTTGTAAAATGCCTTTTCTTTTGGGGTACATAGTTCTGTAGCAGATTTTAAAAGTATTTTATTTCCAAAAAGTTGTTTTAGTCATATTTTTTATTTTCTCATTAGTTTTCAATGGTAAACAACCAATTATGAAAAGTTAATTATTAATTGGGTAAGCTTGGTTTTGGATTATTTACATTACAAAATATAATATATTGTCTAGAATTTATTTATGTACAGTAAGTTTGCAGAATACAATGATAGTGTAATATTTTTCTTTTCAATTTGAGACAACTGTTGATTGATACGTTGCCGGGACCAGCCCCAGTGGATCCAGGGTAATTCAAGCGGGACGGCCTGGTGAGAGAGATATACAGATGTAGAGAGAAATAAGGAAAGATTTTGCAGTTAAGAGAATAGAGGAGAGAAAGAGGCTGTATTCCTTAGTTTACATAGAAAGCCAATATAGCCTCAGACAAGAGACTTTCACCATCTGCATAAGGCCACAAGCGCCTGCTTGAATAGCGGAGGGTGCCCCGCCTTGGGCTCCCTCTCACGTGGGTCTTAGAAGCCTAGGCAAATAAGTAGACACGATGAGCCTCTATCCTCCAGACAGGAATCAGCCAGAAAATAGAGTAAGAAAGAAAAGAAGACACGGGGGAAGCCAGTCTTTCCAGGAACTGGTCTGAGAAACTGGTCCGTCCTTTATTTTCCAGGAAAAGCTTTTATACTTTTAGTTGTACATAGATATCAATGGATAATACAAAGTCATGCAGGGTCAGCAGCCCTGACCCTTACTGAGACCAGGCTTTCTCTCTCCATACTTAGCTGTATACACAGGTCTTAAGTGATTTACATCATCTTCTGGCCAGGAGGCCTATTAGCATTTATGGCCCTTTTCTGATAAGGATCCGTCAGCCAGAAAACTTATTTGACCTAAAAGTGTTGTTCTTACTGAAGTCTGATGCCACTCTCAGAAAGCACTAATTAAGGTTACTTTCTTACATAGCAAGGACACAACAATTTATAACAAGGAAAGAGGAGTATGGTGATTTATAACAAAGAGAAAATTCATTAACTCAAAAGTCTAGTATTGCTAACATTAAAACTACTATATTCCTTTTTCTACATCCCAATTACATTGATTAATATCCTCCAGGGCCCTAAAAGATAAAGGATATGGATGCCTGGCAGCAGTCATTAACTCAACAATGAAAACCTACACCGACATAATTCTTAGCTCTTTAAAAAAGGCTCTGTATCTTTATGATGTTTTAAGCTTCATGCCTTTCGCAGTTGGGGGCTGTAAACAATCACATGCGTAGTTGTAAAAGTCCGGACAGACCAGTCAGGTAAGTTAGAAAGCTATCAGAGGGGTTTAAGCCGAGACATTCTTTTTACACCCAGAAGACTATTGACTGGAACTCTAAGTTAATTCCTTTTAGAGGAAGGTGGTGGGGGACAACCCTGTTAATGTCAGAAGCATAAGCAAAAAGCAAAATGCAGTATGGCTGGCAGACTCTGGTTTTGGGGGTAAATGCTCTTGAAAATCCAGTGAGGCTCCCTTAAGGCCGGACTCACCTTTGCCTTTCGGATCACTTAACCTCATGACCTTTGCCATGGGCAGGACTCCTAGTGCTGGCTCCCAGCAATACGTTCCTATAGGTCCTGGTAGAAAAGCACTCTGTTTTTGAGAGTTGGCATAAGATTGTCCAATGTGAGTGTGTTTGGCATATGTTTTTAAAACTAGGCAACTGTAACGGTAAATTTATGTTATGCTTTCTTAAGTTAAAGATTCTATTCCTTTATGTTTCAAAACACTTAAGGTGTTTCATAACTTGATGTACATATTACTTTTGTTGTAATATATATTCAACATGAAACATTTATTTTTGAGTTATTGTGATCAGGATACCTATGGTTCTTTTCATCTTGTAGATATCTCTCCTACACCTCTGATCAAGCATTTACAACCCAACGCGAACAGTGAAACATTCCAAACATTGATGCTGGGAAGCCCTGAAAGCTATGAAATCAAACATTTTCATCTTTGGGAAAGTCAGGAAAATATGTGTGACTTTGAGTGTCAGGAGAGAGATGACAAAAGAAATTACAAAGGCACGCCTGTAAGCCTTAATGGAAATGTGCCTGATGGAAGAGATTCACATGATAGAAAGGATGCAGGCATCAAGCCCTTCGGAAAGAGGTTTGGATTTAACTTCCAGGATAAACTGCAGATATTTCAAACTGGCGGAATAATTTCTGAATATAATAAAGTTAAGAGTTCTGTCAACAACAGTTTCTCATTTTCACCAGTTCAAAGAATTCCTCCTTGTGTCCAAACCAGTGTCTCTAAAATATATGGGAATGATTTTATGAATCCTTCAGGAATAACACAAGAACTCAAAGCACACAGGGAAAAACCTTACAAATGTGATGAGTGTGGCAAGGCCTTTGTATAAAGTCAACCCTTTTAAGGCATCAGAAAGTTCATACTGGTGAAAAACCTTACAAATGTGATGAGTGTGGCAAGGCCTTTCGTCTAAAGCCAACCCTTTTAAGTCATCAGACAATTCATACTGGAGAGAAACCTTACAGATGTGATGAGTGTGGCAAGGCCTTTAGTGTAAAGTCAACCCTTTTAAGGCATCAGACACTTCATAGTGGAGAGAAACCTTACAGATGTGATGAGTGTGGCATTGCCTTTCGTGTAAAGTCAAGCCTTTTAAGTCATCAGACAGTTCATACTGGAGAGAAACCTTATAAATGTGATGACTGTGGCAAGGCCTTTTGTGTAAAGTCAACCCTTTTAAGTCATCAGACAGTTCATACTGGAGAGAAACCTTACAAATGTAATGACTGTGGCAAGGCCTTTTGTCTAAAGTCAACCCTTTTAAGCCATCAGACAGTTCATACTGGTGAAAACCTTACAAATGTGATGAGTGTGGCAAGGCCTTTCGTCTAAAGTCAACCCTTTTAAGGCATCAGACAGTTCATACTGGAGAGAAACCTTACAGATGTGATGAGTGTGGCAAGGCCTTTCGTCTAAAGTCAACCCTTTTAAGGCATCAGACACTTCATAGTGGAGAGAAACCTTACAAATGTGATGAGTGTGGCATGGCCTTTCGTGTAAAGTCAAGCCTTTTAAGTCATCAGACAATACATACTGGAGAGAAACCTTTCAGATGTGATGACTGTGGCAAGGCCTTTTGTCTAAAGTCAAGCCTTTTAAGTCATCAGACAGTTCATACTGGTGAAAAACCTTACAAATGTGATGACTGTGGCAAGGGCTTTTGTCTAAAGTCAACCCTTTTAAGGCATCAGACACTTCATATTGGAGAGAAACCTTACAACTGTGATGAGTGTGGCAAGTCCTTTCGTCTAAAGTCAAGCCTTTTAAGTCATCAGACACTTCATACTGGAGAGAAACCTTACAAATGTGATGAGTGTGGCAAGGCCTTTTGTGTAAAGTCAACCCTTTTAAGGCATCAGACACTTCATAGTGGAGAGAAACCTTACAAATGTGATGAGTGTGGCATGGCCTTTCGTGTAAAGTCAAGCCTTTTAAGTCATCAGACAGTTCATACTGGAGAGAAACCTTACAACTGTGATGAGTGTGGCAAGTCCTTTCGTCTAAAGGCAAGCCTTTTAAGTCATCAGACAGTTCATACTGGAGAGAAACCTTACAAATGTGATGAGTGTGCCATGGCATTTCATGTAAAGTCAACCTTTTAAGACATCAGACATTTCATACTGGAGAAAAACCTTACAAATGTGATGAGTGTGGCGTGGCCTTTTGTGTAAAGTTAACCCTATTAAGTCATAAGACAGTTCATACTGGAGAGAAACCTTACAAATGTGATGAGTGTGGCACGTCCTTTCGTCTAAAGTCAAGCTTTTTAAGTCATCAGACAGTTCATACTGGAGAGAAACCGTACAAATGTGATAAGTGTGGCAAGGCCTTTTGTGTAAAGTTAACCCTTTTAAGGCATCAGACACTTCATAGTGGAGAGAAACCTTACAAATGTGATGAGTGTGGCATGGCCTTTCGTGTAAAGTCAAGCCTTTTAAGTCATCAGACAGTTCATACTGGAGAGAAACCTTACAAATGTGATGAGTGTGGCAAGGCGTTTCGTCTAAAGTCAAGCCTTTTAAGTCATCAGACAGTTCATACTGGAGAGAAACCTTACAAATGTGATGAGTGTGGCAAGGCGTTTTGTCTAAAGTCAAGCCTTTTAAGTCATCAGACAGTTCATACTGGAGAGAAACCTTACAAATGTGATGAGTGTGGCAAGGCGTTTTGTCTAAAGTCAAGCCTTTTAAGTCATCAGACAGTTCATACTGGAGAGGAACCTTATAAATGTGATGAGTGTGGCAAGGCGTTTCATCTAAAGTCAAGCCTTTAAGTCATCAGACAGTTCATACTGGAGGGAAACCTTACAAATGTGATAAGTGTGGCATGGCCTTTCATGTAAACTCAACCTTTTAAGACATCAAACATTTCATACTGGAAAAAAACCTTACAAATGTGATGAGTGTGGCAAGGCCTTTGCTCACATCTCATACCTCAGAAGACATAAGAAAAGTCATACAGGAAAGAAATTATTTAAATGTGATATATGCGACAAAATCTTCAGTCAAAAATCAACTCTTGTAAGTCATCAGACAGTTCATACTGGAGAGAAACCTTACAAATGTGATGAGTGTGGCAAGGCCTTTGCTCACAGCTCATGCCTCAGGAGACATAAGAAAAGTCATACAGGAAAGAAATTATTTAAATGTGATATATGTGACAAAGTCTTCAGCCAAAATTCAACCCTTTTAGGTCATCAGACAGTTCATACTGGAGAGAAACCATACAAATGTGATGAGTGTGGCAAGGCCTTTGCTCAGAGCTCATACCTCAGGAAACATAAGAAAAGTCATACAGGAAAGAAACTATTTAAATGTGATATATGTAACATAGTCTTCAGCCGAAATTCAAAGCTTGCTCGACATCACACAGTTCATACTGGAGAGAAACCTTACAAATGTGATGAGTG
The DNA here is from genome assembly GCA_917880005.1 of Nanger dama. Classification (NCBI taxonomy): domain Eukaryota; kingdom Metazoa; phylum Chordata; class Mammalia; order Artiodactyla; family Bovidae; genus Nanger; species Nanger dama. Next base: position 1,375,978 of record CAKJTW010000140.1, read on the forward strand.
TGGCAAGGCCTTTCGTCTAAAGGTAACCCTTTTAAGGCATCAGAGAGTTCATACTGGTGAAAAACCTTACAAATGTGATAAGTGTGGCAAGGCCTTTCGTGAAAAGTCAACCCTTTTAAGTCATCAGACGGTTCATACGGGAGAGAAACCTTACAAATGTGATGAGTGTTGCAAGGCCTTTTGTGTAAAGTCAACCCTTTTAAGCCATCAGACAGTTCATACTGGTGAAAAACCTTACAAATGTGCTGAGTGTGGCAAGGCCTTTCGTCTAAAGTCAAGCCATTTAAGGCATCAGAGAGTTCATACTGGAGAGAAACCTTACAAATGTGATGAGTGTGGCAAGGCCTTTGCTCATAGCTCATGCCTCAGGAGACATAAGAAAAGTCATACAGGAAAAAAAAAATATTTAAATGTGATATATGCGACAAAGTCTTCAGCCAAAATTCAAATCTTCTAAATCATCAGACAGTTCATACTGGAGAGAAACCTTACAAATGTGATGAGTGTGGCAAGGCCTTTGCTCAGTGCTCATACCTCAGGAAACATAAGAAAAGTCATACAGGAAAGAAACTATTTAAATGTGATGTATGTGACATAGTCTTCAGCCGAAATTCAAAGCTTGCTCGACATTACACAATTCATACTGGAGAGAAACCTTACAAATGTGATGAGTGTTGCAAGACCTTTCGTCTAAAGGTAACCCTTTTAAGGCATCAGACAGTTCATACTGGTGAAAAACCTTACAAATGTGATAAGTGTGCAAGGTGTTTCGTGAAAACTCAACCCTTTTAACTCATCAGATGGTTCATACGGGAGAGAAACCTTACAAATCTGATGAATGTTGCAAGGCCTTTTGTGTAAAGTCAACACTGTTAAGCCATCAGACAGTTCATACTGGTGAAAAACCTTACAAATGTGCTGAGTGTGGCAAGGCCTTTCGTCTAAAGTCAACCCTTTTAAGGCATCAGACAGTTCCTACTGGAGAGAAACCTTCCAAATGTGATGAGTGTGGAAAAGTCTTCAGGCAAAAATCACATCTTCCGCTTCACTGGAGAATTCATACTGGAGAGAGCCCTTTCAGATGTAATGAGTGTGGCAAGTTCTTCAGTCAAAATTCGAACCTTAAGAAACATCAGAAAATACATATAGAGAAAGCTTTCAAATGTTTCAAGTGTGGAAAATCCTTTATTCAGGTTTCAGGACTCACTAAACATCAGAAAATCCATGCATGAGGGAAACTCATGTGAATGTGGTATATGGTAGCAGTCTTCAAAGTTCAAAATTCACACCCTACTGTTGCTCAGAGAATTCATCCTACTGAGAAACCATACAAATATTGTGAGTTTGGCAATATTTTAGGCTTCGTGAGAAAATTCATACTGGATATAAGCCAGATAGATATGTATTTATTAGTTAGGTCTTTAGAACATGAATTCATTCTAGGAAGAACCCTCACCAATTTCACAAATGTTAAAAAAATAACCCTATCCTCTCATCTCACCAGTAGTATCAGACTATTTATCCTGGAGAAAACACACAGCAATGGAATGTGTGTGGCAAGGATCTTACCCAAAAGTCTCAAGATAAGAACATAGTGGGGTCATACTTCCCAGACTCAGTGGCTTTGGCAAATCCTTTACCTTTTTCACTATATGTATTATCTGATGACTTTAGTTCAGGTACTCAGCAACTGCAGTAAGTCCATATTTGAAGAGAATCTATAGAGATCTTTTCATGTAAAAGAAACCTGAATTCTACCTCAGCAAATATGATTCTTTGGGACAGTAGTCCGCCATCTTTTGTTCTCCTGGCTTTCTGAATAAAGTCAGTATTCCTTGCCCAACAAGTAGTCTCTCAGTTTATTGACCTGTTGTGTGGCAAGCTCTAAGAGCTTGGCTTTGGTAACACATTGATGAAATGCATTTGCTACATGCATTTCACGATGGTCTCTGGGAAGGATTCAATGAGATGAAGGGATCAACTTCATTAGATACAATTCATTCACATCCATGTTCCTGGAAAAACACACAGCCTGAATTACAAAATTCAATAGTGTGTGTGAATTAGCAACAGGGAGGGGAGAAAATAATGTAAAACTAAGACATGACTCATCATGGTCAGTAGGATCAGGAAGCCCTTCTGTACATAGTCCAGCCTGTTATAAAACATAATATTCTACCAACTGACCTTGAACAGAGTAGGTAAGATGTTAAAATGCCTGAGCTTTTCGTAGGAGGAGAGGGACAGTTAGCAGGAACTGATGGTGTGCTAGGAACAATGCTTAGGAATAGGGTCAAGTTCTCCATTGGATAGAAGTAACTGTTGTATGTTTGATTAAAGAAGAGATACTCTATTTGTGAAAATTGAAGACAGAGCTGTCATGGTCTTTTTAGACTGGGACCTGAGGAATGGGGTCAACAAGAAGAAGGAAGCAGGGGACCCAAGTCTCGAGTGAAACAAGGGTGCTTTATTTGCAAAAACCCATGTTTATATATCTTCATACAAAAACAGTTTTAGGCAGTAAAAACACTGAGGAAAAACAAAAGCAAAGCAAATAACAATCTTGAAAGGGCCAGAAAGCATTCCATATCCCGAGGAAGAGGGGCATAACTGAATAGATTAAGTAAAGTTCAGTCGCTCAGTTGTGTCCGACTTTTTGTGACTCCATGAATCGCAGCACGCCAGGCCTCCCTGTCCATCACAAGCTCCCGGAGTTCACCCAGACTCACGTTCATCAAGTCCGTGATGCGATCTAGCCATCTCATCCTCGATCATCCCCTTCTCCTCCTGCCCCCAATCCCTCCCAGCATCAGAGTCTTTTCCAATGACTCCACTCTTCTATGAGGTGGCCAAAGTATTGGAGTTTCAGCTTCAGTATCATTCCTTCCAAAAGAATCCCAGAGCTGATATCCTTCAGAATGGACTGATTGGAACTCCTTGCAGTCCAAGGGACTCTCAAGAGTCTTCTCCAACACCACAGTTCAAAAGCATCAGTTCTTTGGCACTCAGCTTTCTTCACAGTCCAACTCTCACATCCATATATGACCACAGGAAAAACCATAGCCTTGACTAGATGGACCTTACCTTCAAGTAAAAGGTCACTGAAGAGAGTCACTGAAAGGAATCCAAGCAAATGCTCTTTCTCATGACCTCAGTCCTGAGAACTGCGTGCAGCTCTGCTCATTCCTGTTTTCCAGGAACTGATAAAGAATAGAGCCCTTGAGAATCGGCACAGAAAAGAAGAAAATATCATGTTGAATCCTTTAAAGTTGGATATCCCCTGACAGTTCCTCCTTTTTACTTTTTCATAATTGGTGATGACTGTAGATACTTTTGTGAGAAAGGCCCTGAGCAAGTGAGTTTATTTAGTTTGAACAGTTTTAGTTGAAAGGCATCAGTATGTTAAAATTATTATCACCAGGATAATTATCAGCGTTATAGTTCCAGATCCAATAGTGTGTGTAATGCCTTGAAACCATCTTTGAGGGTCTAGCCCAGATAATCGCTCAGCTAGTTGTTCAGCTAAGGTTTCCAAATTGTTGGAAGAGGGTAGACTCTTAGAGAAGGTTTCAAGAATTTCCTTTTGCAACAACTGTACATTTAAGGAAGCATTATTATGCATATCTTGCAAATGGAATTTGATTTTTTCCCAATTGTAAGCAGTATGGTTGAACCGAAGAAGAGTGATACAGAATTGAGTAGAATTCCAATCACAATTTAATATACTGGTTTTTGTAAATCTATTCATTGATCTCCAACCCATTGGATGGCTGTTTTTTAATCCCTGAATTTTATCTTGAACTTTTCCATCTTTCTGAACCTGAATGACCCATATAGTATGAGCATCTTTAGTCCAATTTTGAATAAAGTTTCGTGTTTGAATTGAAGTTTGTAAAGCAGTGTCTGTGACAGCGGCAGTGGTGCAAATGGCTATTAAACCCAAAGTGCCAAGATTCAAGCATGTAATTAATCACTTAGATCGTCAGAGTAATTTAGTGAGCAACTGGGAGGTAAATCTTGCCACGGGATCCCCTTTCCAGGGTCATTGGAGATCTGCTGACAACCATAGATACATCGAGATGGAAGCATCAAAAGGGATTCATTTTTTTTTGAGAAATAGAGTAATTAAGACAAGTATACAATTTGCAATCTATACAAGTCACAGAACATAAAGTCTTATTAAATTGAAAAGTTTCCTTTGGTAATGACAAAAGGAAGGGGAATTCAAGCTTGTATAAAATATGAATGATTATAATGGAAGGAATAGTTATGACTGTGACTGGTCCCTGTGAAATATCCAGTCCAAGTTCCAACTTTTCAGTATTTGTAGCAAGTTTCCAGATGTCCCATTGTTCAGGCCCAATTTGTTTATTGAGGACAATTTGAGGGGGAGGAGGTGCCATTCCACCATCAAGCCAGCCAAGGAGTCCTTTGTCATGGAAGTGTTCCATTGAATTGTTGGTAATCCTCCATGTTACTTGAGTAACATAATCACACATAGTACTGTTAATATCATCTGTGAGGTTAGATAACCACATACCATAGGGTCCCCAATCAACAATGGTGTAATTGGCCACAAACATGATTTTCCATGATTTAGCTTGCCATCTATCTCAATAAACAGGAGTATATTTAAAATCCTTACAAGTAAACCCCTTACATTCCAACTTTTGTCCTTGTCCTAGTGTTTTGGTAGTATTGACATGGTTCTCATAAAAGGACAGGGCAGCAAACAGTCTAAACTTGTGGAAGTTCTTTTTTGGAGGCAGGATGAAAGTCCACGTTTGTCGACTAACAATACATAATTCTGCTGGGCTCATGCATAAAGGAAGGATTTTATAGCCTAGAGTAATGTTAATCTTCCTTCGTTCTCAGGATGAGAGGGCCCCTCCAAGCTTCAAGGAGGAGGCATATGTACTGAGTCATTAGTGGATACAGCTGCTCCTATATCTGTCCATTCTACAACCTGCAATAAAGGGGGGTTAGGTATATAAGCCCAAGAAGTGTGATTAATCAAGTCAGCCTGAGCAGGGGAAGCAAAAGCAAGCATAGTGACAAAAATATTTTTGGAATTCCAAGGCATTCTCTGTTGAGAAACCAGATTTTCAGCTTGATTGTTAAGGGTGTTCATCTGTTCCCAAGTGGGGAAATCATATGGTCGATGATCTCGAGTGCAGCGTTTCTTGGAAATTTTCAAGTCGCCATGGCTTGTACTGAAAACTCCTCCCCTGGGGATTTCGCCGTTTCTTCTCTGTCTTGAATTCCTGTGCCTCCCGAGGCAGATCTTCTGAAGAGGGAGCCAACTGATTTTGTTGGATCCATCTGGAGAAATCCAAGCATACCCCTTTCCCTGTAATATTAATTTTCCAGATTTGCATTGTTTAGTCAACCCGTGTTAATACCAAATGGGCAGAGGAAAGGAAGTATCCTTCAATTCCTCAAAATGTGTTTCTGCTTTGTCAAAGTATCCCCTTGTGGCAGGTTTGAAAATTTAAAGCAAGTAAAGCTGTATTAACAATGTTATCGGATTAAAGACTATATTGCATTGGAATCTGTTGGGTTCCTTTAATGGACTGGAGCCTGGTGGTCCACAGTTGATGATAAGAAAGTGAAAGAGAGAAAGAAAGAAAGACACGGGGACCCAAGATCTGATGGAGCAAAGGTGCTTTAATGATCTTTCTGTGAGTATATATAGGCTGTTGTACAAGAAATTTCTTTTGATAAAAATCAGAAAACCAAACGGACAGCAATGATTACCAAGGGAACAAGGGATTAATAATGGTCACAAGGTCAGGAGACAGTTTATATCTCAAGAAAGAGGATCAAGACTAGGCAGTTATGTTGTAAGGAGAATGTTTCCTGAAGGTGTTTCAAGCCTGTCTCATCCGATGACCTCAGTCCTGGGAGCAGTGTGCTTTTCCACTGGTTTCTGACAACAGAAACTGATAAGAAACAGAGGATTTATGAGGAACAGCACGTTGGAATCCTCCTGTTAAACTTTCCCTGACAATTCCCACTTATTTATAATATTTGTAAAAAGGGTTCAGACCATTTGAGTTTGTTTAGTTCTAACAATTTTGCATGAAGACAGTGGTGAACGACAAATACAGTTATCAAGACAGGAAAATTACAGTTCTAGACCCAGTGCTGTGAGTAATGCTTTGAAATCATCCACGTGGGTCTAACCCAGATAATTGATCAGCTGGTGGTTCAGCTGAAGTTTCCAAATTAGTGGAAGAGGGCACATTTTTAGAAAAGTTTCAAAGATTTCTTTTGTAATAATTGTACATTCAGAGAGGCATTATCATGTATGTTTTGTAAATGAAATTTGATTTGTTCCCAATTGTAGGTACTATTATTGAATTGAACAGGTGTAACACAAAATTGAGAATTCCAGTCACATTTTAGCATCACCTGTTTTTGTACATGTATTAATTGATCTACAACCCACTTGATGACTGACTTTAATTCCTCTAGTTCATCTTGAATATGCTCATCTATCTGAGCGTGAGTGGCCCACATAGTATGAGCATCTTTAGTCCAATTTTGGATAAAATGATGTTTGAATTGAGGTTTGTAAAGCAATGCCAGTGATGGCAGCAGTGGTGCAAATAGATATTAGTCCGCAAATGCCAAGAGTCAGCCATCCAGTGAATCGTCTAGATCTTTGGAGTAGTTTAGTAAGTAACCGGGAAGCAAGTCCAGCTGTGGGGCCTTCTTCCCAGGGCCGCTGGAGATTTATTGGTAACCACAGACTACATAGAGATCGAAGAATCAAAAGGGATTTATTTCTTAAGGAAACAGAAGAGCTAAGTATATAATTTGCAGTTTATACAAGTTACAGAATGTAAAGTCTTATTGAATTGTAAACTTCCTATATATAGCTAGAACAAAAGGGAAACACAAGCTTGTATGAAATGTGATTGAGTATAATGAAATAAATAGTTTCTGTGACTACGATTAGTCCCTGTGAAATGTTCAGTCCAAGTCCTAAGTTCTTTGGTGCTCGGTGCTTGCAGCAAGTTTCCAGGTGTCCCATTGTTCAGGCCCAATCTGGTTATTGAGGACTATTCAATAGCGGGTGCCATTTCCCCGTCAAGCCACCCAAGAAGTCCTTTGTCATGGTAATGTTCTATTATAGTGTTACTAACCTTCTATGCTACTTGAGTAGCATAATCACAGGCAGTGCTGTTAATACCATCTGAGCAGTTAGATAACCACATACTATTGGGTCCCCATTGACAATTGTATGATTAGCCACAAACATCAGTTTTCCTGATTTGGCCTGAAGCTTGTCCCAACGAACTGGAGTATATTTAAAGTACTTATTAGTAAACGCTTTGCAAAGTGTTCTTTGTTCTTTCCCTAACTCTTTCCCTAAAGTTTCAGTAGTATAACATGCTTCATGGACAAAGTAAGCACAGTAAATCATCTAAGCAACATCTGAAAATTCTCTTTTTGGAGGCAGGGCAAAAGCCCGTTTGTCTGCTAACGTTTATACATAATTTTGCTGAGCCCATACACAAAGGAAAGACTTCATAACCTAGAGAGATACTAGTTTCCCTTCTTCTTCAGGGTGTGAGGGCCCTTTAAGGCTTCAGGGAGAAGGCATATATATGTAGTCATTGGTTAGTACGATTGGTCCTTTCTCTGTCCATTCTACAACCTGAAGTAAAGAGGGGTTGGTTATGTAAGCCCAGTGTGATTGATTAGTTCAGCTTAAGTTGGGTGGAGGCACACAAGCAAGCAAAGCAAGCAGGGCAACAAAAATATTTTCAGGACTCCGAGGCATTCTCTATTGAGAAACCGGATTTTCAGCTTGATTAGTAAGGGTTTTTATTTATTCCTTAAGATGGGAGATCCTAAGGTTGATGCTGCCAACGATGGTGCTTTCTGGAGCTCTTTAGAGCCACCATGGCCTGTATTGGAATTTCTTCCTCCTGGGGTTTTTGTTGTCTCATTTCTTTGTTGAAGGCCGGGGGGTCCCCTTGGGTCGGATCTTCCAAAGAGGAATCCGTGTGAGTTCATTGGATTCCATCTGGGGAAATACAAGCTTACCCTTCTTTCTATAAGATTAATTTCCCAGATTACCTTTGTTTATTCAACCTGTCTTGGTACCAAATGGGCAGAGGAAAGGAAGAGTCCTTCAATTTCTCAAAATGTTTTTCTGCTCGTGTCAAGATATCTCCTTGCAGTAAGTTTTAAAAATGCCTGGGTCCAACCCAGGTGGATTCAGGGTAATTCGAAGGGGAGACAGATTCAGCACCCTAGGAAAAAACTTATTTAATTACAGATATATAGAGAGATTAGAAATGGATAGTGTAGTAGGAAATATTAGTGGAGAAAAAGAGGCTGAATAATTCAGCCAGAAAAACGAGAACAAGAACGAACGACATGGAGGAATCGGTCTTTCCAGAAATTGATCCATTTTATTATCAGGTTTGCTTGTATACCTTTTGTTACACATAGAGATGAATGGAAATTTTAAAGTCACACGGGGGTCAGCAATCCTGACGTTTGCAAGATCAGGTGCTTCATATAAATGTACAAAAAAAGGTCTTAGGGGTTTTACATAATCTTCTGGCCATGAGGCCTGCTGATCCTTTATGATCCTTTCTTTCTGATAACCAAACAACTTATTTTTTCCAAGGGTGTTTTTCTTAAACCAGGCACCACCCCCCACATAAAGTTGCATTCCTGTAGGATGAGGGTGTAGTGAGTTATAATCAATAAAGGAATTTATTTAACCTAGGTTTAACATGATTAATCTGAAAGGTTAATACTTATTTCTCCTATATACTAGTTATATTCATTATAAGGGCAGGGAATATGGAGATTTAGCAGCAAACATCAGCCCAACAAATGAAAACCCTTCACCAGTGTTCCCTTAAGATCTATTAGGACTTAAGATAGTGATAAAGTTACATTTTTACATAGCAAAGACACCATGATTTATAACAAAGTACAGTGATCCATAACAATGGAGAAAATTCATTAACTCAAAAAGTCTAGTATTGCCAACATCAAAAATATATTTCCTTTCCTGGGGAGTGGTGGCTGGGCAGGCGCAGGAGGGCCTAGAGCAGCTATCCCACATTTAAGGTCAGGAATGGCGACGGTAAGGAGATAGCCCTTGTCTAAGGTAAGGAGCAGCCATGAAGAGACCCCATGTCCAAGGTAAGAGAAACTCAAGTAAAATGGTAGGTGTTTCAAGAGGGCATCAGAGGGCAGACACACTGAAACCATACAGAAAACTAGTCAGTCTAATCACACTAGGACCACAGCCTTGTCTAACTCAATGAAACCAAGCCATGCCTGCAGGGACAACCCAAGACGGGCGGGTCATGGTGGAGAGGACTGACAGAACGTGGTCCACTGGAGAAGGGAATGGCAAGCCACTTCAGTATTCTTGTCTTGAGAACCCCATGAACAGTATAAAAGGCAAAATAATAGGATACAGAAAGAGGAACTCCCCAGGTCATTAGGCACCCAATATACTACTGGAGGTCAGTGGAGAAATACCTCCAGAAAGAATGAAGGGATGGAGCCAAAGCAAAAACAATACCAAGCTGTGCATATGACTGGTGATAGAAGCAAGATACGATGCTGTAAAGAGCAATATTGCATAGGAACATGGAATGTCAGGTCCCATGAATCAAGGTATATTGGAAGTGGTCAAACGAGATGTCAAGGGTAAATGTCAACATTCTAGGAATCAGCGAAATAAAATGGACTGGAATGGGTGAATTTAACTCAGATGACCATTATATGTACTACTGCGGGCAGGAATCCCTCAGAAGAAATGGAGAAGCCATCATGGTCAACAAAAGAGTCCAAAATGCAGTACTTGGATGCAATCTCAAAAATGACAGAATGATCTCTCTTCGTTTCCAAGGCAAACCATTCAATATCACAGTTATCCAAGTCTATAACCCAACCAGTAATGCTGAAGAAGATGAAGTTGAACGGTTTTATGAAGACCTACAAGATCTTTTAGAACTAACACCCAACAAAGATGTCCTTTTCATTATAGGAGGCTGGAATGCTAAATTGGGAAGTCAGGAAACACCAGGAGGAATAAGCAAATTTGGCCTTGAATGCGGAATGAAGCAGGGAAAAGAGGAATAGAGTTTTGCCAAGGAAATAAACTGGTCATGGCAAACACCCTCTTCCAACAGCACAAGAAAAGACTCTACACATGGACATCACCAGATGGTCAACACCAAAATCAGATTGATTATATTCTATGCAGCCAAAGATGGACAAGCTCTATACAGTTAACAAAAACAAGAACAGTAGCTGACGTGGCTCAGATCATGAACTCCTTATTACCAAATTCAGACTTAAATTGAAGAAAGAAGGGAAAACCGCTAGAACACTCAGGTATGACCTAAATCAAAGCCCTTATGATTATACAGTGGGAGTGAGAAATAGATTTAAGGGCCTAGATCTGATAGAGTGCCTGATGAACTATGGAATGAGATTCATGACATTGTACAGGAGACAGGGATCAAGACCATCCCCATGGAAAAGAAACCCAAAAAAAGAAAATGGCTGTCTGGGGAGGCCTGTGAAAAGAAGAGAGGTGAAAAGCAAAGGAGAAAAGGGAAGATATAAGCATCTGAATGCAGAGTTCCAAAGAATAGCAAGAAGAGATAAGAAAGCCTTCTTCAGTGATCAATGCAAAGAAATAGAGGAAAACAACAGAATGGGAAGGACTAGAGATCTCTTCAAGAAAATCAGAGACACCAAGGGAACATTTCATGCAAAGATGGGCTCGATAAAGGACAGAAATGGTCTGGACCTAACAGAAGCAGAAGCTATTAAGAAGAGGTAGCAAGAATACACGGAAGAACTGTATAAAAACAAATTCACAACCCAGATAATCATGATGTGATCACTCATCTAGAGCCAGACATCTTGGAATGTGAAGTCAAGTGGGCCTTGGAAAGCATCACTACGAACAAAGCTAGTGGAGGAGATGGAATTCCAGTTGTGCTGTTTCAAATCCTGAAAGATGATGCTGTTCAAGTGCTGCACTCAGTATTTCAGCAAATTTGGAAAACTCAGCAGTGGCCACAGGACTGGAAAAGCTCAGTTTTCATTCCAATTCCAAACAAAGGCAATGCCAATGAATAGTGAAACTACCACAGAATTGCACTCATCTCATATGCTAGTAAAGTAATGATCAAAATTCTCCAAGCCCAGCTTCAGCAATACATGAACTGTGAACTCCCTGATGTTCAAACTGGTTTTAGAAAAGGCAGAGGAACCAGAGATCAAATTGCCAACATCTGCTGGATCATGGAAAAAGCAAGAGAGTTCCAGAAAAACATCTATTTCTGCTTTATTGACTATGCCAAAGCCTTTGACTGTGTGGATCACAATAAACTGTGGAAAATTCTGAAAAAGATGGGGATATCAGACCACCTAACCTGCCTATTGAGAAATCTGTATGCAGGTCAAGAAGTAACAGAACTGGACATGGAACAATAGACTAGTTCCAAATAGGAAAAGGGGTACGTCAAGGCTGTATATTGTTACCCTGCTTCTTCAACTTCTATGCAGAGTACATCATGAGAAACGCTGGACTGGAAGAAACACAAGCTGGAATCAAGATTGCCAGGAGAAATATCAATAGCCTCAGATATGCAGATGACACTACCCTTGTGGCAGAAAGTGAAGAGGAGCTAAAAAGCCTCTTGATGAATGTGAAAGAGGAGACTGAAAAAGTTGGCTTAAAGCTCAACATTCAGAAAACGAAGATCATGGCATCCGGTCCCATCACTTCGTGGGAAATAGATGGGGAAACAGTGGAAACAGTGTCAGACTTTATTTTGGGGCGGCTCCAAAATTACTGCAGATGGTGACTGCAGCTATGAAATTAAAAGACACTTACTCCTTTGAAGAAAAGTTGTGACCATCAGATAGGATATTCAAAAGCATAGATATTTGCTGACTAAGGTCCGTCTAGTCAAGGCTATGGTTTTTCCAATGATCATATATGGATATGAGAGTTGGACTGTGAAGAAGTCTGAGCACTGAAGAATTAATGCTTTTGAACTGTGATGTTGGAGAAGACTCTTGAGAGTCCCTTGGACTGCAAGGAGATCCAACCAGTCGATTCTGAAGGAGATCAACCCTGGGATTTCTGTGGAAGGAATGATGCTGAAGCTGAAGCTCCAGTACTTTGGCCTCCTCATGCGAAGAGTTGACTCATTGGAAAAGACTCTGATGCTGGGAGGGATTGGGGGCAGGAGGAGAAGGTGACTACCGAGGATGAGATGGCTGGATGGCATCACGGACTTGATGGACGTGAGTTCTAGTGAACTCTGGGAGATGGTGATGAACAGGGAGGCCTGGTGTGCTGCGATTCATGGGGTCCCAAAGAGTCATACATGACTGAGTGACTGAACTGAACTGAACTTAATTCCAAATATATTAATATATTCCCAGGTGCCTAAGGATATGGAGGCCTGGCGGCAATCATTGACTCAACAATGAGAAAAGCCCTATGCTAATTAAGATTTTTTAAATACTCTAAACTCTCTGTGCCTATGGTTGAGAGGTAGTAAACAATCATGTAGTTTGGGTAATCTTGTCACACAAGCTAGTCTGCAGGGGATTAGCAGCAATTATTGGCACAACAAATGAAAAACCTTTCACCAATATAATTCTTAGCTAACCCACTATACCAATAATTTTTAAGTTCCCAGAAGAATATGTCTTTAGTAAGTCTAAAACATGTCATTCCTCTCACTGTCGGGAGGCTGTAAACAATCACATGTGGCCGGACGAACCTGTACAGGCAAGCTAGATAACCTTCAGAGGAGTTCATAAGTTGAAACACTCTTGTAATGCCCAGGAATTTTTATTGACTTGGAGTGGTAAGTTAACCCTTCTCCGAGAGAGGTAATGGGGTTCAGCCCCCATAAAGTAAGAAGTATAGGTGAGAGCATGAAACAGTAAAGTAGGTAGACTCTGGTTTTGGGGGTAGATGCTCGGGAACAGGGGGTTTCATTAGGCTCTATCCTGCCTTTGCGTATGCCAAAGCCTCCTTCTTCATGACCTTTGCCATAGGTAGAGTTCCTCACGCTGGCTCGCGGCATAAAAAAATTAAAGCTATATCAATAGTTATAGGCTTAAAGAATATATTGCGTTGGAATCTAGTAGTCTGCTCTGGATAAGGAAGATAAAAGTGTTCCTGTGTATTTCCCCATATTTGTTTTTTTTTATTTGTAGTTTCAGTGTGTGTTTGTTTAACGGTGTCGTGTTTGTGGATTTTAAGAAATGTCTGTAATCTGTTTAATAGAGAATGAATGTAAAAATTGTTTGAAATGCTTAGAAATGCAGGCAGGGTCATTGTCTGTTTTTATAGAATTAGGTGTTCTTATTATTGCAAAGTAAGCTAACAGATGGGTTATAACATATATAGTTTCATCTTGGAGACGTGTAGCCCATGTAAAAGTAGAATTTGTATCAATCGAGACATGTAAGAAGGAAGGGAAGAAAGTTTAGAGCAATGATTTACCATAAAATTCTCTTTCATTTGTCAGAAACCTTTTTATATGTTTGTATTCATCATTATGACAAATAAAACATATATTTATTAATAGTTAAAATCTCTTTAGTTTTTCTGTAAGAAAAACTTTTTGTAAGAGGAAGTTAGTGTTTCATAATTAATGTTCTAAAGTCTTACTTTATTTGGAAATGACCTAGCTATTTAATAAACTTTTATTATTTCTTTTAGTACAATTTTATGAATTTAAGTTTACTCAATCCTAAGAGATTATTTTGTGTAGACATTTTGAAAATATAATTATTTTTATTAGATTTTATCTAAAAGTTTTTGTCTCATTTATATATATATATATATATATAAAGTTACTTTTTTCTTGACAAACTTAATTTACCTTAAAGCTAAGCACAATAAAAGTATTATATAATGATGATTTAAGAATGTCTTAATTAGACTAGCAAACAGTTATATTTAATTTATATTTAAATAAACATTTAATATGGAATATTTTTCAGTTCACATGAACTCGAATTTAAATAGAGCTCATTAATTTTATATTATCTAAAAATAAAGACGTACATTGAGACATAGATAATTTTAGATAGACAGATATAGTTTTCCATTTGACATTTAAAATATGTTTTTGATATATAGATATAGATATATGTATGTGTATATATGTGTGTGTTTATATATATATATATATATATATTTTTTTTTTCCTGTTTCCTGAGTTACACCAATTTGTTTATGGCTGGAGTCCCAGATAGAGTGGGATGTGTATCCCAGGCCATGATAAGAGTTAACTTCAGGTTTTTTCTTAGCCTGTTTTTGTTTCCCTGGCAGAATTGGAGCTCCAAAAAGTATTTTAACAAGTTAACTTTTTCCTAACTGCACAGTAAGAAGAACCAGTTTTGCAGTTTCAAAAGATTTTATGTTAATCAGTTTTTTTTCTGGAGTCTAAAGAATGAATATCATAGCCATACAGTGTCAAAAATATCACTTCTCCTTTTTGTAGTTACAGTATATTATTAATGGTATCTGCATGAGAGAATTGCTGTTACATTGGATGTAAAGCCTTGGCCACAAAATTTTGACAAATAGTAGGACTGTTAAGCATATCTTGAGGTAATGCAGTCTATTGAAATCTCTTATGAGGCCCGATGTGATTAGGAAAAGGGAGAGAGAAAGTGAATCTCGGTCTAAAGCATGCAAAGGTATATCTAAAAATCAGTCTTGTAAATCAGTAATAATAATGTGCCAATTTTGAGGAATAGTAGTAGGGGGTGGGATCCTTGGTTATAGTGCACCCATGCGTTTCATAGATGCATTAACTTTTCTAAGGTCTGTTAAGAGATGTCATTTGTTAGATTTATTTTTTATAACAAATATAGGCAAGTTCCAAGGAGAGTAAGATTCCTCAATATGTTTTAATTCTACTTGTGTGTCTCTAAGTTCTTTAGTAGCCTGTAATTTTTCTTTCGTAAGGGGCCATTGTTCTGTGCAAATAGGCTCCTCATTCTTCCAAGTTATTTTAATCATTGCTTTGTTTGTTAAATGAGCAGTGACCCCTAGGAAAAATGTGGAATGTATATTTGAGTTTGCCATTGCATAAGTAAGTCCCGTCCTATTAGATTAAGGGGTGCATCTATCACATAAGGTCTTAATGTTGCAGGCTGGCCTTTTGGTCCTTCATATGGGTAGATTTGAATATTTTGATAAATTTCTTGTACTTTGGTTTAAGAAATCCCTGCAATTTGCAAGAGATTTTTTTGTAGAGGCCAGGTTTGGGGCCATAAGTGTTTGGAAATAATAGTAATATCAGATCTAGTGTCGAGGAGACCAGAAAGTCTTGTACATTTAATTTTGATTTATGTGGTCCGGCATATTGAGATATCAGTGATGTCCATCAGGATTGTTTTTGATCTGCTGAATCTGCTTGTCCATACATTCTTAGAGGAGTTAATAGAAATGTAATGCAAAATAAGTAATTGAGCAATTTTGTCCCTGTTTTTGAATTGCCATAGAATCTGAGATGACATCACCATTTAAATCTCTCCTTTATAATCTGAGTCAATTACTCCAGAGTGAACAGTAATTCCTTTAGATGTCAAACTAGATTGGCCAAGTATAAGACAAAAGGTTTGTGGGGGCAGGGATCCAAAAGTCCGGTATGTACTCCAGAAGGGACTGCTTGAGGGTAAAGGGAAAAATCATTTAGGGCTGGTTTATTGACGGCACTAGTGCTAGATGTTGAGGAGTTGAGGGAAAAGATAGAAGTTGCCCCTGGTTTTTGTTGTAGGGGACCTGGGAGGGGGAGGTCCTCTTTTGGTTTTTCCCGGAATAGGTTTTCCTTCAATATCAAATTTAGATTTACAGTCTTTGGCCCAATGCATACCTCTACGGCATCAAGGGCAGGTTTTTGAAATTTTTTATTAGCCTTCTTAGGGCAGTCTGGAGAAGAGAATGGCAAACCACTTCGGTATTCTTTCCTTCAGAACCCCAGGAACGGTATGAAAAGGCAAAATGACAGGATACTGAAAGAGGAACTCCCCAGGTCAGTAGGTGCCCAATATGCTACTGGAGATCAGTGGAGCAATAACTCCAAAAAGAATGAAGGGATGGAGCCAAAGGAAAAACAATACCCAGCTGTGGATGTGACTGGTGAAAGAAGCAGGGTCGGATGCTGTGACCACCAATATTGATTACCTGGAATGTCAGGTCCATGAATCAAGACAAATTAGAAGTGGTCAAACAAGAGATGGCAAGAGTGAATGACGACATTCTAGGAATCAGCGAACTAAAATGGACTGGAATGGGTGAATTTAACTCAGATGACCATTATATCTACTACTGCAGGCAGGAATCCCTCAGAAGAAATGAAGTAGCCATCAAGGTCAACAAAAGAGTCCAAAATGCAGTACTTGGATGCAATCTCAAAAACGACAAAATGATCTCTGTTCGTCTCAAAACAAACCATTCAGTATCACAGTTATCCAAGTTTAGGCCCCAACCAGTAACACTGAAGAAGCTGAAGTTGAATGGTTCTATTAAGACCTACAAGACCTTTTAGAACTAACACCCAAAAATGATGTCCTTTTTATTCTATGGGACTGGAATGCAAAAGTAGGAAATCAAGAAACACCAGGAAGAACAAGCAAATTTGACCTTGGAATGCAGAATGAAGCAGGGCAAAGACTAATACAGTTTTGCCAAGAAAAAGCCAAACACCCTCTTCCAACAACACAAGAGAAGACTCTACACATGGACATCACCAGATGGTCAACACTGAAATCAGATTGATTATATTCTTTGCAGCCAAAGATGGAGAAGCTCTATAGAGTCAACAAAAACAAGACCAGGAGCTGACTGTGGCTCAGATCATGAACTCATTACCAAATTCAGAATTAAACTGAAGAAAGTAGGGAAAACCGCTAGACCAATCAAGTATGACCTAAATCAAATCCCTTATGATTATACAGTGGAAGTGAGAAATAGATTTAAGGGCCTAGATCTGATAGATAGAGTGCCTGATGAACTATGGAATGAGATTCATGACATTGTACAGGAGACAGGGATCAAGACCATCCCCATGGAAAAGAAATGCAAAAAGCAAAATGGCTGTCTGGGGAAGCCTTACAAATAGCTGTGAAAAGAAGAGAGGCGAAAAGCAAAGGAGAAAAGGGAAGATATAAGCATCTGAATGCAGAGTTCCAGAGAATAGCAAGAAGAGATAAGAAAGCCTTCTTCAGCAATCAATGCGAAGAAATAGAGGAAAAGACCAGAATGGGAAAGACTACAGATCTCTTCAAGAAAATTAGAGATACCAAGGGAACATTTCATGCAAAGATTGGCTTGATAAAGGACAGAAAATGTATGGACCTAACAGAAGTAGAAGATATTAAGCAGAGGTGACAAGAATACACAGAAGAACTGTACTAAAAAAGATCTTCACGACCCAGATAATCACGATGGTGTGATCACTCACCTAGAGCCAGACATCCTGGAACGTTAAGTCAAGTGGGCCTTAGAAAGCATCACTACGAACAAAGCTAGTGGAGGTGATGCAATTCCAGTTTAGCTGTTTCAAATCCTGAAAGATGATGCTGTGAAAGTGCTGCGCTCAAAATGCCAGCAAATTTGGAAAACTTAGCAGTGGCCACAGGACTGGAAAAAGTCAGTTTTCATTCCAATTCCAAAGAAAGACAATGCCAAAGAATGCTCCAACTACCGCACAATTGCACTCATCTCACACGCTAGTAAAGTAATGCTCAAAATTCTGTAAGTAAGGCTTCAGCTATACGTGAACCATGAACTTCCCGATGTTCAAGCTGGTTTTAGAAAAGGTAGAGGAATTAGAGATCAAATTGCCAACATCTGCTGGATCATGGAAAAGCAAGAGTTCCAGAAAAACATCTATTTCTGCTTCATTGACTTTGCCAAAACCTTTGACTGTGTGGATCACAATAAACTGTGGAAAATTCTGAAAGAGGCTGGAATACCAGACCACCTGAACTGCCTCTTGAGAAATCTGTATGGAGGTCAGGAATCAACAGTTAGACCTGGACATGGAACAACAGACTGGTTCCAAATAGGAAAAGGAGTATGTCAAGGCTGTATATTGTTACCCTGCTTATTTAACTTCTATCTAGAGTATATCATGAGAAACGCTGGACTGGAAGAAGCACAAGCTGGAATCAAGATTGCCGTGAGAAATATCAATAACCTCAGATATGCAGATGACACCACCCTTATGGCAGAAAGTGAAGAGGAACTAAAAAGCCTCTTGATGAAAGTGAAAGTGGAGTGTGAAAAAGTTGGCTTAAAGCTCAAGAAATTCAAAAATGAAGATTATGGCATCCGGTCCCATCACTTCATGGGAAATAGATGGGCAAACAGTGGAAAGAGTGTCAGAGTTTATTTTTTGCCCTCCAAAATCTCTGCAAATGGTGATTGCAGCCATGAAATTAAAAGACGCTGACTCCTTGGAAGAAAAGTTATGACCATCCAAGATAGTATATTCACAAGCAGAACCATTACTTTGCCGACTACAGTCCCTCTAGTCAAGGCTATGGTTGTTCCAATAGTCATCTATGGGTATGAGAGTTGGACTGTGAAGAAAGCTGAGCGCCGAAGAATTGATGCGTTTGAACTGTGGCATTGGAGAAGACTCCTGAGAGTCCCTTGGACTGCAAGGAGATTGAACCAGTCCTTGCTGAAGGAGATCAGACCTGGGATTTCTTTGGAAGGAATGATACTAAAGCTGAAACTCCAGTACTTTGGCCTCCTCATGAGAAGAGTTGACTCACTGGAAAAGACTCTGATGCTGGGAAGGGTTGGCGGCAGGAGGAGAAGGGGACAACCGAGGATGAGATGGCTGGATGGCATCACGGACTCGATGAACGTGAGTCTGAGTGAACTCTGGGAGTTGGTGATGGACAGGGAGGCCTGGCGTGCTGCGATTCATGAGGTCGCAAAGAGTCGGACACGACTGAGCAACTAAACTGAACTGAACTGAAATAATTGAACAATATTGTGGTTCCTGAGGTTTAGAAGAGAATCATATGTAAGAGATAAAACACTTTAGAGTAACAATAATTTATTATCTATTAAAAATCATATCATTATTCCCTTCAGTTCAATCGCTCAGTCGTGTCCGATGCTTTGTACCCCATGAATTGCAGCATGCCAGGACTTCCTGTCCATCACTAACTCCCGGAGTTCACTCAGACTCGCCTCCATCGAGTTAGTGATTTCATGGCTGCAGTCACCATCTGCAGTGATTTTGGAGCCCCCAAAATAAAGTTTAACACTGTTTCCCCATATATTTGTCATGAAGTGATGGGACCAGATGCCATGATCTTCGTTTTCTGAATGTTGAGATTTAAGCCAACTTTTTCACTTTCTTCTTTCACTTTCATCAAGAGACTTTTAGTTCCTCTTCACTTTCTGCCATAAGGGTGGTGTTTTCTGTATATATGAGGATATTAATATTTCTCCCGGCAATCTTGATATATCATTATTAATGGAGGACTAAAGAGAAACTCTTGGCAGAGCTCTATTAGCCTTTGCCCTGCTTCAATTTGTACTCCAAGGCCAAATTTGCCTGTTTTCCAGGTGTTTCTTGACTTCCTACTTTTGCATTCCAGTCCCCTATAAAGAAAAGGACATCTTTTTTGGCTGTTAGTTCTAGAAGGTCTTTTAGGTCTTCATAGAACTGTTCAACTTCAGCTTCTTCAGCATTACTGGTTGCGACATAGACTTGGATTACCGTGATATTGAATGTTTGCCCTGCAAACGAACAGAGATCATTCTGTCGTTTTTGAGATTGCATCCAAGTACTGCATTTTGGACTCTTTTGTTGACTATGATGGCTACTCCATTTCTTCTGAGGGATTCCTGCCTGCAGTCACCCATTTCAGTCCACCTTAGTTTGCTGATTCCTAAAATATTGAGGCTCACTCTTGCAATCTTTTGTTTGACCACTACCAATTTGTCTTGAGTCATGGACCTAACATTCCAGGTTCCTATGCAATATTGCTCTTGCCAGCACTGAACCTTGCTTCTATCACCAGTCCCATCTACAAGTGAGTGTTGTTTTTCCTTTGGCACCCTCCCTTCATTCTTTCTGGAGTTATTTCTCCACTGATCTCCAGTACCATATTGGGCACCTACTGACCTGGGCAGTTTATCTCTCAGTGTCCTATCTTTTTACCTTTTCATACTGTTCATAGTGTTCTCAAGGCAAGAATACTGAAGTAGTTTGCCATTCCCTTCTCCAGTGGAACACATTCTGTCTGACCTGTCCACCATGACCCATCCTTCTTGGGTGGCCCCACACAGCGTGGCTTAGTTTCATTGAGTTAGACAAGGCTGTGGTCCGTGTGATCACACTGGATAGTTGTCTGTGACTGTGGTTTCAGTCTGTCTGCCCTCTGATACCCTCTCTCAGTGCCTACCGTCTTATTTGGGTTTCTCTTACCTTGGATATGGGCTATCTCTTGATGGCTGTTCCAGCAAAGCATAACCACTGTTCCTTACCTTGAGCATGGGGTAGCTCCTCTTGGCCACCACCCCTGACCTTGGACATGGGGAGCTCTTTGCCGCCGCCGCCCCTGACCTTGGACGTAGGTTAGGTTCTCTCAAATGCTGCCGCTGACCTTGGACGTGGGGCAGCTCCTTTTGGTCATGCTTGTTAAAGGCCACAAAAAAACAAGGGGAATTCTCAGTTAGTGGTACACTGGTGTGTGGCATTTTCAGATCCAGTAAGTTATAAAACTGTTTAGCTTGTGAAGTCAACAAGAGAGTTCCGGAAAAACATTTCTGCTTTATTGACTATGCCAAAACCTATGATTGTGTGGATCATAATAAACTGGAAAATTCTGAAAGAGATGGAAATACCAGACCACCTGACCTGCCTCCTGTGAAAACTATATGAAGGTCAGGAAGCAACACTTAGAACTGGACATCAAACAACAGACTGGTTCCAAATATGAAAAGGAGTATGTTAGGGCTATATATTGTCACCCTGCTTATTTAACATGTATGCAGAGTCTATCATGAGAAACACGGGCTGGAAGAAGCACAAGCTGGAATCAAGATTGCCGGGAAATATCAATAACCTCAGATATGTAGATGACACCACCTTTATGGGAGAAAGGGAAGAGGAACTAAACAGCCCCTTGATGAAAGTGAAAGAGGAGAGTGAAAAAGTTGGCTTCAAGCTCAATATTCAGAAAATGAAGATCATGTCATTTGGTCCCATCACTTCATGGCAAATAGATGGGGAACCAGTGGAAACAGTGGCTGACTTTAATTTTCTGGGCTACAAAATCACTGCAGACAGTAATTGCAGCCATGAAATTAAAAGATGCTTACTCCTTGGAAGGAAAGTTATCACCAATCTGGACAGAATATTAAGAAGTAGAGACATTACATTGTAAACAAAGGTCCATCTAGACATTTCTGAAACTGTCTTGAGTTGAGTGAAAGAACCAGATATAACTGAATTCTGGAGAGGTCGCATGATGGGCTACTCACTGGGCAGTTTGTCCTTAGTGTGCATCCCACTTAAAAACACTGGGACCATCATCTGTGTCCATAAGCACAAAGGAAAGCTCTCTTTCAAGATCTGATCACACTGGTGGTGGTTTAGTTGTTCAGTGTCCAACTTTGCAACCCCATGGACTATAAAGCCTGCCAGGTTCCTCTGTGCATGGAATTCTTCAGGCAAGAACACTGGAGAGGGTTGCCATTTCCTTCTCTAGAGGGTCTTTTCACACCTCCTTCATGGCAGGTGGAATCTTTACCACTGAGCAAACAAGAAATCCCTAGTCACATAGATAACAACCATGTAATTCCTCTTTGCCAGAAAAATCGAAATAAAATGCTTTAAAAAAATACTGAGTTGCAAAAACATAGCTACTCCTCAGGAAAACACTGAAATGGAGTTAGGTTAGAAATGTGCTGAACAGACATGTCTATTTATCTCATCATGAATAGACAGATTCTCATTTACAGAGAAAGGACTTAGGTGATTGTCTATTTACTACCTCACAGCTCACTGTTTTACATTATAAAAAAGGGAAGAAAAGAGACTGTTAAATGATCATCAACTTTCTTTACTGGGCTTTCCTGGTGGCTGAGATGGCAAAGAGTCTGTCTGCAATTCGGAGACCCTGGTTCTATCCCTGGGTCCAGAAGATCCCCTGGAGGAGGGCATGGCAACCCACTCCAGTATTCTTGCCTGGGAAATCCCATGGATGGAGGAGCCTGGCAACTACAGTCCAAGTACTTGGTAATACTTCTTACCAAGTACTCATCAAATGTGTAAAATTATTAAGTTATTACCAACGAACTTTTTCAACATGTAACATAAAGAGGAGAAAGCATACAAGTCCTGATCTAAACTTGAAATGAATGAAAAAAATATATATATATATATAGTTTGTTTGTTTGTTTGTTTGTTTTTTACTTAAAAAAAAAAAGTCTGGTATCACGTTCCTTCTACCCTAGTGGTCCAGTGGCTAAGATCCCACATGCTACAACTAAGACCCAGCATAGCCAAATATTTTAAAAGCTTTTAGAATATAGCATAAGAATATGAGTGGATTACAGGAAGCCAGCAAAGTACATTTCAGAATAATTCTTTGTAGAAAACAATTCAGTGTAAAGCAAAAAGCAAAACCATCACCAGAAGGAATGAAAGCACCTTTAACATTCCTTCAGAGAGGCACCGCATGGTTACTGATGTTATTTCTGGCTCCACCAGTCTCCTTGTCCTCTACTCCACACCAGGAAACAGAAGGGGTGACCCATAGCTGTCTGAGTCCAGTCACTGTCCCCTGGGGTTAAAGGATGACAGATGGAAGCTCTATTATGATACAAATAATTACAAGATGCAATCATACAGACAGGACATTTTCAATTCTCATCCTTATCAGAATAATTTGAAAAGGTATTTTTGGAGTCCAAAGCCACAAATCTAATACATCACAACTTAATCGTGCATAAGCAAACAGCTCAGCACTCATCTGGGTCCAGATCTCCACCCCCTCACTTCCACGTGTTTCCCTTTCATTTGGTTTGTCTCTCTGGACCCCTCTGCTGTCCTGCCTCTCTGCACGTTGTTCCCCCTCAACCTTTCTGACCTGTTTCCTTGTCTCCCTCTCTTTCAGTCCTCCAGGTTACCACCATTGAATCCGTGACATGCCCTTCATCCCCACTCTGCCCCACCTCTGGTGGCCAAACTACCTTTCCACCCTCTCTTCCTCTGCTCACTTTGTCCCCACTCCAGGCCTTCTCTCCCAGCATCAAGTCTCTCCCTAGGTCATGTCTTTCACCCTTTTATACCCTCACTATATTGATCAACCCTGGAGCAGGAAATGGCAACCCACTCCAGTATTCTCACTTGGAGAATTCTATGGACAGAGGAGCCTAGTGGACTACAGTCCATGGGAATCGCAAAAAGTCAGACATGACTAAGGGACTAACCTTCCCTTTTCATACTGATCAGGGGCTCCTCTCCTATTCTGTCTTTACTCCTTCATGTCCCAAGAGATCCCAACTTTTTTCACTTTGTCTTTTTACCATCTGCTACTTTCACTGTTTATTCTTTCATTCCTACAATCTCTTTGCCAAACACCCATCCTCCACACTGCCCTCTGATCTCACCCACTCTTCTGTTCTCCTCTCGTTTCTATTTCTCTCAGTCACTCTGTCTCCTGATCCCTCTTGCCCACACATTCAGAGTAGGTGGGATGCACTAAGATGTATGCCTCCTGGAGAGAGCACTGATGAAACGAAAACTCAACAGTTTAAGGCAAGACAGGAAAATTAAATGCAAACTTTTCCTCTGCCCATTTTGTCCCCCTCCCTCCTCTCACATGAGCCCTCTGTTAACCAGACATCAATGGAAGAACCTGCTCAACCATAAAGATCAATTTTTATTCCTCTGAAACCAAGCCACATCACTCCTTAGAAGACAACATTCTCAATATTCTAAAGGATCGCAATGAGACAGAAGGAAGGGGGCAGGGCACAACCATTAAAAGGAATGGGGGACGGGATGACACAGTCATTGAGAAGAAAAGGATATGACAAAAACTAGGCAGAAGATGGCAGAAGAGTCTACTTGCAGTTGACCTTAAGCCTCATTACACTCTCACTCTAGCACATTACCTAAATGACACACGCGCAGGCACAATGATACTTCACAGGATAAACATAAAAGGCCAAAAGGCAGGCAGAGGCCCAATTCCCAGAAACCCTGCCCCTTAAATAGAATGTTCCTCCCATCTACTTCTGCGTCATTGAATAGTCTTTGACTGTGTGGATCACAACAAACTATGAAATATTCTTCAAGAGATGGGAATACCAGACCACCTGACATGCCTCCGGAGAAATCTGTATGTAGGTCAGGAAGCAAGAATTAGAACTGGACATGGAACAACAGACTGGTTCCAAACAGGAAAAGGAGTATGTCAAGGCTGTATATTGTCACCCTGTTTATATAACTTATACGCAGGGTACATCATTCAAAATGCCAGGCTGGATGAAACACAGGCTGGAATCAAGAATGCCAGGAGAAATATCAATAACCTCAGATATGCAGATGACACCACCCTTATGGCATAAAGTAAAGAACTAAAGAGCCTCTTGATGAACGTGAAAGAGGAGAGTGAAAAAGCTGACTTAAACTCAACATTTAGAAAACTAAGATCACGGCATTCTGTCCCATCACTTCATGGTAAATAGTTGGGGAAACAATGGAAACAGTGAGACACTATTTGGGGGTCTCCCAAATCACTGAAGATGGTGACGGCAGCCATGAAATTAAAAGACACTTGCTCCTTGGAAGAAAAGCTATGACCATCCTAGACAACATATTCAAAAGCAGAGACATTACTTTGCCAAGAAAGGTCCATCTAATCAAAGCTATGGTTGTTCCAGTAGTCAAGTATGGATGTGAGAGTTGGACTATAAAGAAAGCTGAGTGCCGAAGAATTGATGCTTTTGAACTGTGATGTTGGAGATGACTCTTGAGAGTCCCTGGGGCTGCAAGGAGACCCAACCAGTCTATCCTAAAGGAAATGAGTCCTGGGTGTTCATTGGAAGGACTGATGCTGAAGCTGAAACTCTAATGCTTTGGCCACCTGATGCAAAGAACTGACTCACTGGAAAAGACACTGATGCTGGGAAAGATTGAAGGTGGGAGGAAAAGGGGATGACAGAGGATGAGATGGTTGGATGGCATCACTGACTCAATGGACATGAGTTTGAGTAAGCTCCGGGAGTTGGTGATGGACTGGGAAGCCAGTCGGACATGACTGAGAGAATGAACTGAACTGAACTGACAGCATTACAGTAAGTATATCTGAGAAAGTCTTTGAGAGAAGTACCCAGGCAAAAGAGCTTAGATAAATTCAAGAGATACACCAAAAACCCAATGATGATCCATCAGAGTTTCTAGAAAGAGTTTATCATACTTATAGGCACTGCTCTGATGCAAACCCTGAGGCCTCTGAAAATAATGAGAATGGTAAACATAACCTTTATTGGACAAAGCTCCCCAAACCTAAGAACATCACAAAAATTAGATGGTCCACTTGGAATGACCCCTTTTCAACTGGCAGATGTTGCTTTAAAAGTGTTCAGCAACAGAGAACAACAAAAGAAGCAAGAAGATGCAAGACTGAAAGCCACATTACCTGGTGGCAGCTGTGGATTCCCAGAGCACGAGTAACCTGAGGAGAGGTGAGCCACCGTGGGGGAGGGAACAATGCTCTTAGTGAACGGAGGGCACTGGAAAACAGACTGTCTTTGGCTAAGGAGTAAGAAGGAAAGCAGTAACAGACAGGAGCCTGTCACTGCAGTCGAAAGAGATGAACACTCTGATGATGCTCCAGGAGCCCCAGGTACCTGTGACAGTGGGGGCAAGCTGACTGACCTTCTGATAGCTACAGTGCAGCATACTCTGGTAGATACCAAGATGGTACAGAGAACTGCTGGGGGCCAGAGTGAGGAACTCCGCCCATGGCAAAGGTCATGAGGAAGGAGGCTTCGCCATACGCAAAGGCGTGATGAAGCCTCAGGAAACCCCCTGTTCCCGAGCATCTACCCCAAAACCAGAGTCTGTTTTGTGCTCTCACCTACACCTCTGACTTTACGGGGGGCTCTCCCCCATAACCATTTCTCTCGGAGAAGGAATAAACGTGCAGCTCTAAGGCAATAAAAATTCCTGGGCGTGACAAGAGTGTTTCAACTTACGGGATTCTCTGAAGGTTATCTAGCCTGCCTGTATAGGTTCGTCTGGCCACAACAGCCCCCCAACCATGAGAGGCACGAGATGTTTTAGACTTACTAAAGGCAAATTCTTTTGGGAAGTTAGAAATTATTAGTATAGTGGGTTGGTTGGGAATTATATTGGTGAAGGGTTTTTTCATTTGTTGTGTCAATAATTGCTGCTAATTCCCTGCCCTGGGTGGGACAAGGGCGTCTCAGGTCAAACCTCTCTGCTGACAGACTAGCTTGTGTGACAGCCTCTCAACCATAAACAGCACAGAGAGTTTTGGAGGATTTTGAAAGTCTTAATTAGCATAGGGTTTTTCTCATTATTGAGTCAATGATTGCTGCCAGGCCTCCATATCCTTAGGCACCTGGGAATATATTAATCAATGTATTTGGAATATAGAAAAGGAAATATTGTAGTTTTTAAGGTTAGCATATTGGACTTTTGACTTAATGAATTTTCTCTTTTGTAATAGATCGCTGTACTTTGTTATAAATCACTGTGTCCTTGCTACATAAAAATGTAACTTTATCACTATCTTAAGACTAAATAGATCTTAAGGGGAGCATTGGTGAAAGGATTTTCATTTGTTGGACTGATGTTTTGCTGCTAAATCTCCACATTCCCTGCCTTTATAATAAATATAACTAGCATATAGGAGAAATAAGTACTAACCTTTAAGATTGATTATATTAACCTTGGGTTACATAAATTCCTTTCTTGATTGTAACTCACTACACCCTCACCCTATAGGAATGCAACTTTATGTGGAGGGTGGTGCCTGGTTTAAGAAAAATCACCCTTGGAAAAAATGTTTTTTGGTTATCAGAAAGAAAGAGTCATAAATGTCAGCAGGCAGAAATGGCCTGAAAATAATGTAAAACCCCTAAGACCTTTTTTTTAATGTGAAGCATCTGATTTTGATAAAGGTCAGGACTGCTGACCCCGCGTGACTCTGTATTCATCCCTATGTGTAACAAAGGGTATATAAGCAAACCTAAAAATAAAAAAAATGGGATCAGTTCCTGGAAAGACTGACTCCTCCATGTCGTTCTTTCTTCCTCCCCGTTTTTCTGGCTGAATTCCCATCTGGAGCATGGATGCTATTCCATGTGAACCACGTTATTCGGCCACTTTTTCTCCACTAATTTTCCTACTACACTATCCGTTTCTAATCTCTCAATATATCTGTAATTAAATATGTATTTTTCCAAGGACGCCGACTCTGTCCCCACCTTCGAATCACCCTGGATCCACCGGGGTTGGACCCCGGCAGAGAACGAATCAGTCCATCCCGGTCACTGGAGTTTCTGGAGAAGTGGAAAGCTGTTCTTTCTTACAACCTCTGCAATGCCGATTAGGGGACCTCAACCTGAAACACAGTTTCTTATATTTGCCAACATGTCCAATCCCTCTTCTGTAAATTAAATGCACAAATGATTTTTTACCAGAACAGCTTGACCTCTGCTTCCTGTCAGGGCATCCGGTAAGCAGGCAGATGACGTTTGTGGACACTCTGGAGAAGGAGGCTGATTCCCCCTCCCCAGTATACAAAAAGGTAAGGCAGGCAGTGTGGACTGACAGCACCGCAGGGAAGGCCGACAAACACGTGGCTAATACAAATCCTGTTAGTAGGGACCCTGGAGGGATTCCCTGGTGGGTAAGTGGTTACAAGTTGGCACTTTTGCTGCAGTGGCCCGGGTTCAGTTCCTGGTGAGGGAACTTAGGATCCTGCAAACTGTGCAGGACAGCCAAAAAAAAAAAAAAAAAAAAAGTAACCTGGGACACCTAATTTAAAACAATATCTTCTGAGGCAAGAGACCTCAAAGATAATTCAGACAATTCTTGAAAATTTGGCTTAACTGGGACTAATTAAACCTTGCAGATTCCTATATCAAACTCCTATCCTCCCAAAGAGCCAAACTCAGCAGCGTATGAATCATTGTCCAAGATGTGAGGGCCATTTGTGAGACAGCCCAAGGTTTGCATTCTGTAGTAGGTAATCCATATATGTTCTGCTCACAACTACTGTGGGGCAATGCTGCTGGTTCTCAGTTCTGGACTTGAAGCATACTTTCTCCTGCATTCCTACTGCAGAAGAACCACTGCAGCTGTCTGCTTTCTGGTGGCAGGACCCAGAAACACAGGGAGTCAACAGTACTGCTGGACAGTGTTGCCTCAGGGACTGAAGATTTCCCCTACCTTGTTTGGGGAAATGTTGGCTCGGACTTTGTGTGTGGATGACTTGCTCACAACAAGCAAAGTGTCTAAAAAATACCATACGAACCCTGAACTCGGCCAATTGTGGATGGAACTGCTCCCAGAAGGCTCAAGTATGTAAGTAACAAGTCACGTACCTAGGTTTCATCCTCTGCCTGACAGAAAATAGGCAACTGCCGGCTTGGGAACACCCAAGACACACAGAGCTGAGGGGCTTCTGGGAAAAGCAGGATTCTGTCGAATTAGGATTGCGAATTCAGGATTTAAAAGAACATATCTTGAGCTCTTTTCTTCGACAAAAGAGCACCAAACAGCCTGGGAAATGACAAAAACAAGGTTAGTCTTGCCTCCAGCTTTAAAAGTAGCAGACTTAAACCTTGTACACTGTAGGTCCATGAGGGACAAGGCCTGAGTCTCACGTATTAATTCAAGCTCCGGGGAACATCGCTTGGCCCACTACTTACTTCTCAACTAAAGCAGAGTGTTCAGGGTGGCCCCCTAGCCTTCGAGCTGTAGCAACTCCTTGTGCCAGACTTCAGGAAACCGAGCAGTTCACCCTGGGGCAACCCACCACTGTGTACATCTCTCACCATGTCCTTTCTTCGTGCTTCCCTGGTAGCTCAATCGGTAAAGAATTTGCCTGCAATGCAAGAGACCTCAGTTCAATTCCTGGGTCGGGAGGTCCCCTGGAGAAGGGAAAGGCTACCCACTCCAGTATTCTGGCCTGGAGAATTCCATGGACTGTATAGTCTATGCAGTTACAAAGAGTCAGACACGACTGAGCGACTTTCACTTCATTTCATGTCCTTTCTTCACTGGAACAAAAGGGGAGCTATTGGCTGACTTCTGGGAGAATGGGGAAGTACCAAGCCATTCTCTCAGGCAATTCCACTCTAAAACTTCAGGTCACTTTGGCCCTGAATCCAGCATAACTGCTCCTGACGGTTGCTGCACAACCCCCTGAGCATGACTGCCTCGAGCAGACCGGGCTCAACACACAACCCTTGGCTGAGCCGGAGGTGGACCTGCTCATGGGTGGAAGCAGCTTCCTGGGCCAAGGCAGGGGACGTATTCGGTATGTAGTGGAAACCCTTTGTGGTTTTTTGCCACACAGCCTACAAGATCTTAGTTCCCCAACCAGGGATCAAACCCGCACTCCCTGCAGTGGAAGTGCAGAGTCTTAACCGCTGGACCGCCAGGGGAAGTCCTGTGCTGCTAACCCTTGAAAAGGTGGTAGAAGCAAAAGCCCTGCCCCTGGGGAGCTCAGCTCAGAAGGCCGAAGTCACTGCTCCGACAAGAGCCCTACTGCTCCCTGAATGCACGTGAGTGATACATCCAGAGGCTCCTGCTCTGCTTTCTCGGTGGTGCCTGCTCACAGGACCATCTGCAGAGAAGGGGGCTCCTCGCTTCAGACAATAAAGATAGAAAACATGCTTTGAGATTCTGTCATGATGAGAAGCCATCCACAAGCCCTCACTGGTGGCCGGAGTGCACCGTCCAGGCCACCAGAAGGGTGAGATTCATAGAATCCAAAGCAACCAGTTAGCTGACCAAGCTGGAAAGGCAGGCAGCAAAGGCAGGCGATTCTCAAGCCATGAGAGGGTCACTGCAGATCAACTTGTCAAAATACCAGGTGGTGTATCCAGAAAAGGAGTGGGGATTCACTCTGGACTACACCACTCCCGGGGAGATGTGTGCATGTGGAACTGTCCTGCCTCCTAAGGCCCTCTTGGACACCGTGCCACACCACACTGTAACAGCACCCACACCAGGAGAGATGCCACAACGGATTCATATGTTCCTAATGGAGCCTAACCTGCGGAAGACCATCCAACGAGCCCCTCAGACTTGCATGATTCATGCTAAAAATAAAGACTGCTGTCAGACCTCCCCAGATGGGGACCCAACACGGGCACCTGGGTCACCCAGACTGGCAAGTAGACTAAAGTAAATCAAATTGGTAAGGATAGAGAAAAGAGACACAGTAGGTGATTAAATAGTTAATCCCACTAGAGGATTGTAAGTAAAGAAAAATATGGGAGACTCTGTAAGTTAAAGGATCAGTCAAGAAAGTAGGTTTGCTCAGCAACAAAACCATGTGGCAAAGGCACAGGACCTGCCCCCAAACAATAAAACAGCGGTGGCATGAGCCCCACATCCTGCCCAGTGGGCTCAGTAAGTTAATGACCCCCTAGGACATGCTTCTTGGTGTGCACTAAAAACAAAAATATAAGGAAAGGGTGACATTATGCTGAAACCTGAGATGATTTACCAAATTTTTGTGCATTTCCATTGAGCCATGAGTGTCCAAGCTTGACCATGTAAGGACAAGAAAATTCCCCTGCCCGATGAGGAGGAGGAGTTGACAGTGGAAGCTGACTTCTAATCAAGAAGTTTGAACTTAACTTTGCTAGCCGGTGAGATGAGTGCAATTGGGTGGTAGTTTGAACATTCTTTGGCATTGCCTTTCTTTGAGATTGGAGTGAAAACTCACATTTTCCAGTCTTGTGGCCACTGCTGAGTTTTCCAAATTAGCTGGCATATTGAGTGCAGCACGTTCACAGCCTCATCTTTGAGGATTTGAAATAGCTCAGCTGGAATTCCATCACCTCCACTAGCTTTCTTCACAGTAATGTTTCCTAAAGCCCACTTGACTTCACATTCCCGGATGTCTGCCTCTAGGTGAGTGATCACACCATCATGGTTACGTGGCTCATTAAGATCCTTTTTGTATGCCATTTCTGTCCTCTGTACCTCTAATTTTCTTGACGAGATCTCTAGTCTTTCCCATTCTATTGCTTTCCTCTCTTTCTTTGCATTGTTCACTTAAGAAGGCTTTCTTATTTCTCCTGGCTATTCTTTGGAACATTTCATTCAAGTGGGTTTACCTTTCCTTTTCTCTTTTGCCTTTCACATCTCTTCTTTTCTCAGCTATTTGTAAGGCTTCCTCAGACAACTATTTTGCCTTTTTGCATTTCTTTTTCCTTGTGATGGTCTTGATCACTGCCTCCTGTACAATGTCATGAACCTCTGTCCATAGTTCTTCAGGCATTCTGTCTATCAGATCTAATCCCTTGAATCTATTTGTCACTTCCACCATGTAATCATAAGAGAGTTGATTTAGGTCATACCTGAATGGTGTCTAGTGGTTTTCCCTACTTTCTTCTATTTCAGTCTGAATTTGACAGTAAGGAGTTTATGATCTGAGTCACAGTCAGCTCCTGGTCTTGTTTTTGCTGGCTGTATAGAGCTTCCCCATCTTCAGCTGCAAGGAACATAATCAATCTGATTTCAGTATTGAGCATCTGGTGATGTCCTTGTGTAGAGTCATCTCGTGTTGTCTAAAGAGGGTGGGTCAACTAAAAAAAAACTGTACAACTTGAGAGTTGCAAGTGTTATTTGGGGAAAATGAGGGCTGCAGCCAAGGAGGCAGCATCTCAGATAGCTCTGACAAGTGTGCAGAGATCTTTGACTATTAAGACCTAGTCCAGTAATAGCACACTGAGCAGCATATCAGCAAAAACCTTCAGAAGTGGGAACGAGCCTTCCCAGCAATGCGGGACCGAATGGTCATGAAATGCCCCACAAAGTAGGGTCATATGCGCTAAACAGTCATATCAGTAGAATAGTCTGAGCATTCTGAGAGACTGCTCCAAAGCAGCAGTGGGGGAAGTTCAATATATAAGGTTTCTGTGAAGGTTCAATACCATGAAGCACTCATTTCACAAAAGGTTTTTGTTAGTCATGAGGATCTGATGTCACCATGAAGAGATTTAGTACTTCTCTAGATAGGAGGAGATGCAAGGATTGAGATCATAAAATCTGTTCCATAAAAACATCCAACTATCTACAGACCAGTCCTACCAGAGTCCCTGGAGCAGAGTGCCTCGCTCCACTCTGAAGTCCCTCCAGGGCTGTTGAAAGTCAACAGATTTAGCAGAATGGGATTCAGTTTCTGTGGAGGCAGAGGGTAAATACCTTTGCTGTTCACTCGTCGGCAATGCCCTCCGTAAGTGCCAGTTTGTAGCTGAGACACGGCCCTCTTGTGGCCATACATCCGATGATGTTTTGGGGGGCATTTCACGAACATTTTGTCTCGCATTGCTGGGAAGGCTCCTTCCCAGTTCTGAAGAATGCTTTGCTGACAGGTCACTCAATGTGCTATTACTGGACTAGGTCTCCACAGTCAAAGATCTCTGCAGACCTATCTTCTAGTTATGGTCCAGGAACTTTATTCCTTCTCATTGCATCTTCCCATATCTAAGTTCAATTCAGTCACTCAGTCGTGTCTGACTTTGCGACCCCATAGACTACGGGAGGCTATGCCTCCCTGCCCATCCCCAACTCCTAGAGCTTATTCAAACTCATTCTATCATGTCGGTGATGTGATCCAACCATTTCATCCTCTGTCGTCCCCTTCTCCGCCCACCTTCGTATTTTAATGTCATGGCTGCAGTCACCATCTGCAGTGATTTTGAAGCCCTCCACCCTGAAAAAAAGTCTCTCACTGTTTCAATTGTTTCCCCATCTAGTTGCCATGAAGTGATGGGTCTGGATGCCATGATCCTCGTTTTCTGAATGTTGAGTTTTAAGCCAGCCTTTTCACTCTCCTCTTTCACTTTCATCAAGAGTCTCTTTAGTTCTTCTTCACTTTCTGCCATAAGGGTGGTGTCATCTGCATATCTGAGGTTATTGATATTTCTCTCAGCAATCTTGAGTCCAGCTTGTACTTCCTCCAGCCCTGCATTTTGCATAATGTACTCTGCATATCAGTTAAATAAGCAGGGTGATAATACACAGCCTTGATGTACTCCTTTCTCAATTTGGAACCGGTCTGTTGTTCCATGTCCAGTTCTAACTGTTCCTTCTTGACCTGCATACAGATTTCTCAGGAGGCAGGTCAGGTGATCTGGTATTCCCATCTTTTTAAGAATTGTCTTCAGTCTGTTGTGATCCACACAATCAAAGGCTTTGGCGTAATCAATAAAGCAGAAGTAGATGTCTTTCTGGAACGCTTGCTTTTTTGATGATCTAGCAGATGTTGGCATTTTAATCTCTGGTTCCTCTGCCTTTTCTAAATCCAGCTTGAACATCTGGAAGAGGAAGATGCTCCTATATTTAGAGTAACATGATTACAATCACTGATCACATATCAGGCTATACATTTGATCAACTGCTTCAAATCCAATCATTATTGAGCCCATCTTTGCATGAAATGTTCCCTTGGTACCTCTAATTTTCTTGAAGAGATCCCTAGTCTTTCCCATTCTATTGTTTTCCTCTATTTCTTTGCACTGATCACTGAAGTAGGCTTTCTTATCTCTCCTTGCTATTCTTTGGAACTCTGCATTCAAATGGATATATCTTTCCTTTTCTCCTTTGCTTTTTGTTTCTCTTCTTTTCACAGCTATTTCTAAGGTCTCCTCAGACAGCCATTTTGCTTTTTGCGTTTCTTTTTCTTGGAGATGGTCTTGACTCCTGTCTCCTGTATAATGAATGTCATGAACCCCCATCCATAGTTCATCAGACGTTCTGTCTGTCAGATCTAATCCCTTAAATTTATTTCTCACTTCTACTGTATAGTCATAAGGGATTTGATTTAGGTCATAGCTGAATGGCCTAGTGGTTTTCCCTACTTTCTTCAATTTCAGTCTGAATTTGGCAATAAAAAGTTCATGATCTGATTCATAGTCTGCTCCCGGTCTTGTTTTTGTTGACTGTATGGAGCTTCTCCATCGTTGGCGGCAAAGGATATAATCAATCTGATTTCAGTGTTGACCATCTGGTGATGTCCATGTGTAGAGTGTACTCTTGTGTTGTTGGCATAGGATGTTTGCTATGACCAGTGTGTTCTCTTGGCAGAAATCTGTTAGCCTTTGCACTGCTTCATTCTGTACTCCAAGGCCAAATTTGCCTGTTACTCGAGGTGTTTCTTGACTTCCTACTTTTGCATTCCAGAAGGGTTCAGTAGAGCGAAAACACAACTATTTCAATTTGTGTATAAAATGTAATTTTCCCAAATTGCTGTCATAATTAGTTTCAGGGGAAGGTTTTTTTCCCTTACACCTAGAAAACACTTATTCTAACCAGCAATTTTTCAGATACACACCATAAATGTTATCAGCATAGTCATCAGTCCTTCTGTTAAGCTTTGTGACGTCATCAGGTTTTCCATTAGAATCCTTACCCAGTTCAGAAAGTGATATTTATCCGAAAGTCCTTTCTGTGCATCTTCTTGAAGAACAAATATTCTTGTGAAACTTAATTAGTACTATGACAATATTTTGAGATAGTAATTAGAATTATGCCTGATAACATTTTACCCAAACATATCAGAATTATAGGAGCACTGTATGGTTTCTACGATATCTATATTAGTAACATTTACCATACAATATCAGTTCAGTTCAATTCAGTCGCTCAGTCATGTCCGACTCTTTGCGACCCCATGAATTGCAGGATGCCAGGCATCCCTGTCCATCACCATACAATATACCCCGAGACTTATTCCTCACTTGACAATACTTCCCATGTCATTCTGTACAGAACATGAGCCGAATTGGTGTAATATCTCTCTTTGGGGTGTTTCAGGGCCCTCTGAAGCATCCCAAAGTTAGCTAGAAATCAAGTTCTTTATTACAATGACTTAGGAAGTTTTGTCATAAATATCAAAAAGGTTTAGCACACTCAGTCAGATAGGATTGTTGGTCATTGTGAAACAGTAGCTTTTCATATAGCTAAAGTAACAATAAAAGGTTTCAGAAGGGATCATTTAAGAGATAAAGAAATTTAAATCTGTTATCAAAGGCAGTTCACCATCTGAAGAAAAGGTGTCAACAGACAGAAAAGCTAAATTCAAGTTTTGCAACAGACGGAAAAGCAAAATTCAAACCTAAATAAGTTTTACTTTATTTAAAAGGCAAACTTAATTCAATTTATTTTACACTTATTTTAAACCATGTTCACTTCTCATGGTTCACTTTTCACAAAACTTATCACTTTCTGTACCCATTACTTTGTTCTTCCATCCTAAAAGCCACCTGTAAGTCAGGCTTACTTCCTTTTCCCTTCACAAAATGCAATTCCATTCCTCATAACTTCTTTACTGAAAACACACTTCGTACTTTCCTTAAGCAACCAAGAATTGACTTTTTTTTTTTTTTTGGCAAGTTGGTCCATTTTTAATACTGAGTCAAAAGAAGTTGTTTTTGGCCTCCCACAGAGCCAGTCCCTTTTTATTGAAGTGAACATATTTCCGGATTTTAAGTAAACAGTTGCTGTGCCTGGGTAAAGTTGCCCCAGGTCCATCCTCCAGGAACTGCTGTCATTATTAGAACGCCATCCAGTCTTCAAGGGGGATATCAGCCTGGATCTGCTCTGTAATTATTGCAGAGCTCTAATTTGCTTTATCCGTGTCAACAGTTCCCCTCTGTCATGAATATTTACTAGATCAGTGCACTCTTTACCGATGAAGACCCGAGGCACCATTCTGGCTCCTGTGAGCTGTTGCAAGTAAACTTGTATCTCAGCGGTGTCGCCGTTGGCTGTGATATCGACAAATTCCAAAAGCCCTCGTTTGAAGGGCAGTTGACTGAGGAGCTCCTGAGTCCTTCTGCAGTAGGGGCAGATTGGGTTGATGAACACGACCACCTTCCTAGACTGGATCTTGCTGTTCACGAATGCTTGAGCCATGCTGCCTGTCCTGGGAGGACACTTTAACTGCCAAGAACTGACTTTTAGATTAGCATTTTATAGATTGGTGAGCATAAATACCAGTGATAATTTCTAAAACCTTTGCTTTCTTAGAACATTTTAGGATGGCACCAAAGAAAATGAGGGCAAAATGAGGACTGTATCCCGGGAGGCAGCATCTCAGATAGCTCAGAGACTGCTTCAAAGCGGCAGTGGGGAAAGTCAATATATAAGGTTTTGGTGAATGGGAAGTTCAATACCATGAAGCACTTATTTTACAAAAGGTTTTTTGTTAGTCATGAGGATATGATGTCATCATAAAGGGATTTAGTGCTTCTCTAGACAGGAGGAGATGCAATGATAGAGAACATAAAATCTGTTCCTAAAAACATTAAAAAAAAATCCAATTGTCTAAAGACCCATCTCACCGGATTCCCTGGAGTATGGAGTGCCTCACTCCATAGCTGTTGAAGGGCAACAGCTATAGGAGCGTGGGGTTCACTCTCCATAGAGGCAGACGGCAAACGCCTTTGTTGTTCAGTCACTGGCAGTGCTCTTGGTCAATGCCATTTTGTAGTTGACAGGCATTTGCTATGACCAGTGCGTTCTCTTAACAAAATCGTTAGCTTTGCCCTGCTTCATTCTGTACTCCAAGGCCAAGCTTGCCATTTACTCCAGGTATCTCTTGACTTCCTACTTTTGCATGCCAGTCCCCTATCATGAAAAGGACATCTTTTTTTTTTTTGGTATTAGTTCTATGAAATCTGTAAGTCTTCATAGAACTGTTCAACTTCAGTTTCTTTGGCATTAGTGGCTGAGGCATAGACTTGGATTACTGTGATATTGAATGGTTTGCCTTGGAAATAAACAGAGATCATTCTGTAGTTTTGAGATTGCATCCAAGTACTGCATTTTGGACTCTTTTGTTGACTATGGTAGCTACTCCATTTCTTTAAAGGGATTCTTGGCCACAGTAGTAAATATAATGGTCATCTGAATTAAATTCACCCATTCTGGTCCATCTTAGGTCTCTGATTCCTAGAAAGTTGATGTTCACTTTTGCCATCTCCTGTTTGACCACTGCCGATTTACCCTGATTCATGGACATAACATTCCAGATTCCTACACAATACTGTTCTTTACAGCTTCAGACTTTACTTTCACCACCAGAGACATCCATAACTGGGCGTTGTTTTTGCTTTGGCTCAGCCTCTTCACACATTTTGGAGCTATTTCTCTGCTTTCATCCAGTAGCACACTGGGCATCTACCAACCTGGGGAATTCATCTTTCAGTGTCGTATCTTTTTGCCTTTTCATAGTGTTGATGCTAGCAAAGTAATGCTCAAAATTCTCCAAGCTAGGCTTCACCAGTACATGAACCAAGAACTTCCAGACATTCAAGCTGGATTTAGAAAAGGCAGAGGAACCAGAGATCACATGTCTAACATCCACAAAGCAAGAGAATGTCAGAAAAACATCTACTTCTGTGTCACTGACTACGCTAGAGCCTATTACTCTGTGGATCACGGCAAATTTTGGAAAATTCTTAAAGAGATGGGAATACCAGACCATAATACCTACTTCCCGAGAAACCCGTATGCAGGTCAAGAAGCAACAGTTAGAACCAAACATGGAACAATAGACTGGTTCCAAATTGGGAATGGAGTACGAAGAAGTATGTCAAGGCTGTATATTGCCACTCTGCTTATTTAACTTAGCTTCAGAGTACATCATGCAAAATGCCGGGCTGGATGAAGCACCAGCTAGAATCAAGATTGCTGGGAGAAATATCAATAACCTCATATATGCAGATGACAGATGACAGCAAACTTATAGCAGTAGGTGAAGAGGAACTGAAGTGAAAGAGGAGAGTGGAAAAGCTGGCTTAAAATTCAACATTCAAAAACTAAGATCATGGCATCCAGTTCCATCACTTCATGGCAAACAGATGGGGAAACAATGGAAACAGTGAGAGACTTTATCTTAGGCTCCAAAATCACTGCAGAAGGTGACTGCAGCCATGAAATTAAGACACTTGCTCCTTGGAAGAAAAAGTATGACCAACCGAGACAGCATATTAAAAAGCAGAGACATTACTTTGCCCACAAAGGTCCATCTAGTCAAAGCTATGGTTTTTCCAGTAGTCATGTATAGATGTGAGAGTTGGGCCATAAAGAAGGCTGAGTGTTGAAGAATTGATGCTTTTGAGTGATGGTATTGGAGAAGACTCTTGAGAGTCTCTAGGATGGCAAGGAGGTCAAACCAGTCAATCCTAAAGCAGATCAACCTGGAATATTCATTGGAAGGACTGAAGCTGAAGCTTCAATGTTTTGGCCACCTGATGCAAAGAAGTGACCCATTAGAAAAGACCCTGATGCTGGGAAAGATTGAAGGCAGGAGGAGAAGGGGGCAGAGGATGAGATGGTTGGATGGCGTCACTGACTCAATGGACATGAGTTTGAGCAAGCTCCTGGAGATGGTGAAGGACAGGGAAGCCTGGTGTGCTCCAGTCCATGAGGTCGCAAAGAGTTGGACACAACTCGAGCTGCTGAACAACTCAAGAAGAGGAAGCAGAAGAGAGAGATAAGGACACGCTCTCCCTCCCCACTTCTCCTTTTATTATAAAACTGTAGCCCACTAATTACTCTGGGCAGCATCCTCTCCCCATCTGCTTGTAAGCCTCACAAGTGTCCTATCTTTTCTTTTTCTTTTTTTCAATCAGTACAGGCTGCCATAGAAATATGGTATAGATGTCTAGAGACACAGAAAGGATCTTGTTGCTAGCGCAGGAGACAGGGTAGATGGTATGTGAGAAGGAAGAAATTTTACTGTCTGAGTGCTGCTCACAGGATCTAAAAGGCAACATTCTTCTTAATTCGGGGATTTTTCTCCTATGCTCGAACTCTAAACCTGTTAAAACTCAAGTCTATAAATTTCGGTTATTCTACCTATTTATATTTTTTTAAAAAATAAATACTTATTTATTATTTATTTGGCTGCAATGACTCTTAGCTGTGGCAAGTGGGATTTAGTTTCCCGTCCAGGAATGGAACCTGGGCCCACTGCGTTGGAAGCATGGAGTCTTAGTTACTGGACCACCAGGGAAGTCCTCAAATATCTCTTAGTTGGTAAGTTTTGCATTGCAAGGCCTGTTTTATGACTAAGTTTTAAACTGAAACAGTAAGATCTCTACTGGGATATATGTATTGCTCAGGTTAATTTGTAAGTGAGCTCTATTTAACTGTCTTTTTAAAAATGCTTCCAAATGAAACATTTCTAAATATAACAGAAACTAAGCTAAATGGATTTTGGATTCGTATGACCCAAGAAACATTTAGTATTAACATGTGGCATTAAAGTTTGTTGTTTGCTTGTTATTTAATAGAGACATGTCATTTAGACACATCACTATCAAGCACAATGTTTTTATGGTACCCAGGTTTACTCAAAGCCAGTAAGTATATTTGTTGTAAAGTTTGTCAGCAAGAAAATTAACTCATGGGCTTTCCTGGAGGCTCAGCAGTAAAGAATCCCCTTACCAATGCAGGAGACGTGGGTTCGATCCCTGATCTGGGAAGATCCCACATGCTGTGGAGCAACTGAGCCCTTGCGACCCAACTACCCAGCCTGTGCTCTAAAGCCTGGAAGCCACAACTACTGAAGCCCACGCCCCCTAGAGTCCGTGCTCTGCAAAAGAGAAGCCGCCTCAGTGAGAACAGTGCACTTCAGCAAACAGTAGCCCCTGCTTGCTGCAAATAGAGAGTCCGAGCAGCAGTGCAGACCCAGCACAGCCAAAATTAAATGAATAAATATTTTTGAAATGTGTTTTTCACTTGCGGTGTACTTTGTACAGTTTTTAGTGATCAAGACACTCCCTTTCCTGGACAAATTTTACAAGCCTATGTTATCAATTAACCAGACTCATTTTACAAACAAATTAATCTTAACTTGGCTACATTTAGGACAAATGAGGGTGATTTAAGAAGAACGGAATTATGTTTTAATAGATATTAAATTTTAGTTTGGCTGAGATCAGTATCTACTGTCTAAAACTCAAGTTTCAAATAGCACTTTTGTCATATTCTTGTAATGTTTGATTGAGTTGTTAGGAAGATATTCTAGGCTTGGGTCTGAAGCTCAGCAGTGTAAGCTATCTTTGGATGCAGATCAGATGCCCATAATCTATAACCAGGTGATTATATGTCCTAGGAAAACAAACAAACAAACAAACAAGACATCATTTAAAAGACTGTGTCCAGCCTGGATAAATGCCTCTATGAGGTATTCTCAACATCCTGCACAAGGATACTGAAGGGAATCAACTTCCAGGATTTACCCTCTTCCCCTGACCCTTTACTTCCAATTTGCAGCCAGACCAGTTCCTGAAAGCTCTCTGTCAGTGCCACTGGACACACACTCTGTATTATTCCTCTGGGACAGTTTCTCAGCCATTCACACCTAGCTGAGAGACTACTCGGAAGGGATAACATCTAAAGCTGTAAGCACAAGTCTGATTAAACTGCATAGTGAAGTGCGACACAGGAACGTAACATCTGGATGGCTAACTATTGCTCGAGGGATGGGAATGGCCAGGACTGTCTCAGCTGCTGCTCCAGCCACGGCCACTAGCCCAGAGTCAAGGGCACCCAAGAGTGAGGAGACTGCCCACTATATCCAGGAGCTCCTTCTCTGTACCCCGAGCTACCCAAGGGCCAAATCTCAGCCCAGACAGCACCTGCAGCGTGTAAGTTATGGACCAACTTCCCCATGGCTCCGTCTCTGTGAGAAGCCCCTTTCTCCATGTCCATCTTTCTCTGCCTTTCTACTTGTCCATCTCCTTGTCCATAAGTCAGCAGAAGATAAATTGATACATTTTTCTGAGAACCCTGAACTTTCCAGTATGGAGTTTACCCAGTTAATGAGCTCTTTTGATCTCATCCAAAGGGAGATTTGCAGACTTTACTCTCCTACAGGCAGCTAGGGTCCATGCTGACCCAGTGAGAGCCCGAGCCCAACAGGGCCACGGGGGGGGCAGAGGGGCACTGCTGCTGTTCTGAGGCAGGTCCATGGCTACATGTTTCTTTAACAGAGGTTATGAAAACACTAGAGATCCCTTCAAGAAAATTAGAGATACCAAGGGAACATTTCATGCAAAGATGGGCTCGATAAAGGACAGAAATGGTATGGACCTAACAGAAGCAGAAGATATTAAGAAGAGATGGCAAGAATACAGAGAAGAACTGTACAAAAGGATCTTCACGACCCGGATAATCACGATGGTGTGATCACTCATCTAGAGCCAGACATCTTGGAATGTGAAGTCAAGTGGGCCTTAGAAAACATCACTATGAACAAAGCTAGTGGGGGTGATTCAATTCCAATTTAGCTGTTTCAAATCCTGAAAGATGATGCTGTGAAAGTGCTGCACTCAATATGCCAGCAAATTTGGAAAACTTAGCAGTGGCCACAGGACTGGAAAAGGTCAGTATTCATTCCAATCCCAAAGAAAGGCAATGCCAAAGAATGCTCAAACTACCGCACAGTTACACTCATATCACACTCTAGTAATGTTCAAAATTCTCCAAGCCAGGCTTCAGTAATACGTGAACCGTGAACTTCCTGATGTTCAAGCTGGTTTTAGAAAAGGCACAGGAACCAGAGATCAAATTGCCAACATCTGCTGGATCATGGAAAAAGCAAGAGAGTTCCAGAAAAACATCTATTTCTGCTTTATTGACTATGCCAAAGCCTTTCACTGTGTGGGTCACAATAAACTGTGGAAAATTCTGAGAGAGATGGGAATATCAGACCACCTAACCTGCCTCTTGAGAAATCTGTATGCAGGTCAATAAGCAATAGTTAGAACTGGACATGGAACAACAGGCTGGTTCCACTCCAACAGGAAAAGGAGTACGTCAAGGCTGTATATTGTCACCCTGCTTATTTAACTTATGTGCAGAATACATCATGAGAAACGTGGGACTGGAAGAAGCACAAGCTGGAATCCAGATTGCTGGGAGAAATATCAATAACCTCAGATATGCAGATGACATCACCCTTATGGCAGAGAGTAAAGAGGAACTAAAAAGCCTCTTGATGAAAGTGAAAGAGGAGACTGAAAAAGTTGGCTTAAAGCTCAACATTCAGAAAACGAAGATCATGGCATCTGGTCCCATCACTCCATTGGAAATAGATGGGAAACAGTGGAAACAGTGTCAGACTTTACTTTTGGGGGCTCCAAAATCACTGCAGATGTTGATTGCAGTCATGAAATTAAATGACGCTTGCTCCTTGGAAGAAAAGTTATGATCAACCTAGATAGCATATTCAAAAGCAGAGACATTACTTTGCTGACTAAGGTCTGTCTAGTCAAGGCTATGGTCTTTCCAGTAGTCATGTATGCATGTGAGAGTTGGACTGTGAAGAAGGCTGAGTGCCGAAAAATTGATGCGTTTGAACTGTGGCGTTGGAGAAGACTCTTGAGAGTCCCTTGGACTGCAAAGAGGTCCAACCAGTCCACTCTGAAGGAGATTAGCCCTGGGATTTCTTTGGAAGGAATGATGCTAAAGCTGAAACTCCAGTACTTTGGCCACCTCATGCGAAGAGTTGACTCATTGGAAAAGACTTTGATGCTAAGAGGGATTGGGGGCAGGAGGAGAAGAGGATGAGATGGCTGGATGGCATCACCGACTCGTTGGACGTGACTATGAGTGAACTCCGGGAGTTGGTGATGGACTTGGAGGCCTGCGTGCTGCGATTCATGGGGTCGCAAAGAGTCAAACACGACTGAGTGACTGGACTGAACTGAACTGAAGTTTTTCAACACTTAAAGTAACTCGAGGGAAGAAACTTTTAAGAAAAGAATACAAATGCGATTGGAGCGTTTAGATAAACTCTCTTAGGAATGGTTATACTTTAGAAATGTCTATATAAAATAATCTCTCCAGATTTGAATAACCTGAATTTCTAGGGCTTTACTAAACTAAATGATGAAAGTTCATTGAATATCTAGGTCATTTCCAAATAAAATAATATTCTGAAATACAGATTACTGAAAACTCATTTCCTCTTACGGACTAACTAAAGAGATTTTGCACTATTAATAAATACATTTGGTGCCACCTTGAGATGTTCTCTATAAGAAAGCAAATATTCTTAAACAGTATCATTGGTATTTATGTTCACCAGTCTACAAAATGCTAATATAACGGACAGCTCATGGTTGCTTAAAGAAAGTAAGACGTGTGTTTTCAGTTAGAAAGGTATGAGAAATCACCTTGCTTTGTCCCTCCTGGTTAATTTGTCTCAGGACCCTCCCCTTGGGTACACAGGCACACCCTGGATCTTGAAGTAAAGGCTTCTCAGAGGAGCAAAACTCATTATGGCCTGGACTGATCCTCTGACTTTTGACTCCTTGGTGCCTTTCTGCACTTGTGTACTGTCTCCTGTATCAAACAGGATTTTTCCTTTCTTTGTCCTTGCCATGATTGTTCCCTTGAATTAAAAGACAAACTGCCTGTTTACTTTGTTTTTGTTGGCTGTAAATTCCTCAACCGAGCCCACCTCTCTCTTATCTCAGGGCATGCAAGAGGAGGGTAGCTGATGGTAGATGTCCAATATGCAGCCCTTCCAAGTCCTACCTCAAAATTACATTTTATTAAGGAAAATGCAAAGTACTTCTGACCTGCAGATGGCTGTTTCTAAATGAACAAAGTGATTTTTTTTTTTTTTTAAAGAGAGAGGTTTCATGGAAATTGGACTCCAAGGAAAGAGGTCCCAAAGGCAAGGTCTTTATATGTTCTGCAACAATCTGTCATTTGACTCCTGTCAATTTTGTTGCTTGACTTTGGGGAGCATGTGATGAGCTATTTCAAAGGGATTAATTTCCCCTTGTCCCCCTCCTGTGGTAATTAGTGCTGTTAAATGTCATAGACTCTTGCATGCTTTATAGAAAAAAATAGTTATTATTATTATTATTAATTTTTGCTGTGCCACATGGCAGTCTGGTTCTTAGTTCCCCATTCATGGATGGAATCTGTGCCCCCTACAGTGGAAGCACATGGTCCTAACTACTGGACCCCAGGGAGTTTGCCTCAAAGGTTACTTTTGCTTAAAAGATATGTTTACTTCTTGTCATGCTTATTGCCACATGTCTCATCTACATTACATCTTGTATGTTATTTTACATTTCGTTCCCAAGACAGTTGTCTGTGACTCTAGTTAACTAGGTTTTCCAATCACATTCCTTTATCTTCATAATAGTATGTTAAAAATTTATTTAAAT
This sequence comes from Nanger dama, assembly GCA_917880005.1. Classification (NCBI taxonomy): domain Eukaryota; kingdom Metazoa; phylum Chordata; class Mammalia; order Artiodactyla; family Bovidae; genus Nanger; species Nanger dama. The sequence continues at coordinate 1,420,484 of CAKJTW010000140.1, forward strand.
TTTATTTGTTTTTGGCTGCACTGGGTCTTTGTTGCTTCAGGGGCTTTTCTCTACTTGTAGCAAGCAAGGGCACCCTCTAATTACAATGCATGGACTTCTCATTCTAGTGGATTCTCTTGTTGCAATGCGTGGTCTCTGTGTGTTTGTGCAGTAGCTGGACTCCCCAGCTCTAGAGCACAGAATCATCACTTGTAGCCTACAGGTTTAGTTGTTCTCAGGCATGTGGGGAGTTCCCGGATCAGGGATCAAACCTGTGTGCCCTGCACTAGCAGGCGGATTCTTTACCTCTGAGCCACAAGGGAAGCCCCAAAGCTTGTTCCTTTACATATATCTTGGAGCCAATGAACTGGGTGAGTTTAGGTTACTGTGTAGATAGGAAGTTGATGTATTTAATGATTCTTGTATAAGCAGAGAATGTTTCACTTATTTTTTGTTTTAAAAAATGACAGTCTTTTTGTATTACACAATAGAACTTACATGAACCACTTATTAATGGTTCTTTTTAATAGTCATAAAATGCCTATATGTCTATCTACTGATAGATTTCTAAGAGGTATTTAGAAAAGTGTTTATTTCTTTATTTTTAAAATTATTTTAGGAAATTCCCTAACAGTCCAGTGGATAGGATTCAGTACTTTCACTGCAGCGAGCATGGATTTAATCCATGGTCAAGGAACCAAGATCTCGTAAGCCACATGGTCCAGCAAAAATATAGATATATACATATAGTGTACAGAATTATTTTCTCAGTGCAATACTTGTTAAACAGTTACTCACTGCCATTTATTTTTTACATTATTCATTAGAATGCTTCTTTTGCATTGTTTACCATTCCAATGTATTGCCTGATTGATGCTTGTTTGCTCAGTTGCTCAGTCCTGTCTGACTCTTTGTGATCTCATGAACTGTAGCCCTCCAAGCTTTCCTATCCATGGAATTTTTTTCAGGCAAGAATAGTGCACTGGGCTGTGATTTCCTGCTCCAGGGGTCTTTCCTACCCAAGGATTGTATCCCCCTGTGCCGTCTTCTGCATTGGCAGGCAGCTTCTTTACCACTGAGTCACCTCTCTAGTCCTGTATATTCTTTACCTTTTAAGTATGTATAAGTGTGCATAAAATGTGTACCATATGCCATTAGTTTCTCCTCAGTTATGAGACAGCAGTGTGTTCAGTACAAAGTAGGAAGAGCTTTGAGGTCATGGTGAGAAAATATGTTTTCTTTGCAAACTGACATGAGTTTGCATGAATGTTTTCTGATTGTGTTTGAAACTACACTACCGTAAAGTTAATTTGAATTACATATGATCACTCCGTTTTAAAGAGTTTTATTCCTTTAGTGTTCTATAGTTTTAAGATCATCATTATGAAGATTCATAATTCTGTTCAGGATGGATATGACTTTGACAAGAAATAATTTATTTATGAATTGTAACTAACAGAATACCTGTGGTTCTTTATGTCTTGTAGATATGTCTCATATACATATAACCAAGAAATTACAGGCAAAAGCAAACAGTGGGAAAGGGGAAATTTTTCAAAGAGTGATGTTTGAACGAGCTGAAAGCCTTGAAATCAAAGATTTTCGCCTCAGGAAGATCCAGGAAAATATACATGACTTTGGTTGTCTGTGCACAGATAATGAAAGAAATGATAAAGGAATGTCTACATCCCATCACAAAACCTCACTGATGGAAGAGATACTCATAGTAGAAGTGATGCAGGAAATAGACCTTTTGAAAGGCACGGATCCACCTTTCAGGATGAATTGCAGATGATACAATCTGAAGAGATAATTTTGGAATGTAGTCAAGTTGTGACAAACGTCAGTGCCTCAGGTTTATCGTCTCAGAGAACTCCTAATGTCTGTGAAGGCTTTTCTCATAAACATGAGAATGCTGTTATGCCCCCTTCAGAACTGTTACCAGACCATGAAACACAAAAGAAAAGACCTGACAAATGTAATGAGTATGACATAACCTTTCTTCAGGACTCAGAACTCACTAGACATCAAAGAATCCATACAGGAGGAAAACCAGATAAATGCGACGTGTGCGACAAGGCTTTAATCAAACTACAAAACTTGCAATGCATTGGAGAATTCATACTGGAGAGAAACCACATAAATGTGCTGTATGTGGCAAGGCCTTTAGTCAAATTTCAAACCTTGCAGTTCATCAGAGAATTCATACTGGAGAGAAACCATACAAATGCAATGTGTGTGACAAGGCGTTTAGTCATACTGCAAACCTTACTGTTCATCAGAGACTTCATACTGGAGTGAAAGCATGTAAATGTGATATATGTGGTCTGGCCTTTAATGAAGTTGCAAAGCTTGCAGTTCATCAGAGATTGCATGTGGGAGAGAAACCACGTAAATATCATATTTGTGGCAGAGCCTTTAGTCAAAGTGCAAATCTTGCAGTTCATTGGTGAATTCATACTGGAGAGAAACCATATAAATGTGATGTGTGTGGCAAGGCTTTCAGAGCAAGTTCAAAGCTTGCTGTTCACTGGAGTGTTCATACTGGAGAAAAACCACCTAAATGTGATGTGTGTGGCAAGGTGTTTAGTCATACTGGAAAACTTGGTATTCATCAAAGAGTTCATACTGGAGAGAAACCATATAAATGAGGTCTATGTGGAAGGGCTTTCAGTGTGAATGCAAACCTTGCAGTTCATCAGAGAATTCATACTGGAGAAAACCTTACAAATATAAAAATTGTGACAAACCATTTAGGCACCGTCATCCATAACTCATCATCAGGCAGTTCAGACAGGAGAGAAACCATATAAATATGATGTATATGGCTGGTGCTTTATTTGAAATGATGAACTTAGAAACCATTGGAGAATTCATACTAGAGAGAAACATTAGATGTGACAGTTGTGAGAAACATTTTATTACAAATGTCGTGAGTGTGACAAAGCCTTTAGTCAGTTTTCAGGCCTTATAATTCAGAGAATTCATACGGCATAGAAAAGATACAAATGAAATGAAGATGGCAGTTTCTAGTGCATGTTCAGCATGAACTGTCCATTAGGCAGCTCATACAGGAGAGAAGCCACATAAATGCTATTATGTGGCAAACTCTTCAGTCACAAGGAATGATGTTACAGATCATCTGAGAATCCATACAGCAGTGAAAACTTAGACATGTAGAGAATGTGGTAAAATATATCAACTTTTGACCCTCAGAAAATTCAAACTGGAGGAAAAGTGCACAAATCTGTTAGGTGTGGGAAAGCTTTGATTCTGTGTTCAGGCCTAACTCACCATCACTTAATTTTTTTGTTTTCAATATTGTGATGGTTTTTGCTGTACATCAACATGAATAGGCCATAGGCTTACATATGTCCCCTCCCTCCTGAACCCACCTCTCTCACCACCGTATTCCTCCAGATTGTCCCAGAGCACTCGCTCATACATCAGACTCCCACAGGCTCTTTTACATATGGTAATATATGTTTCAGTGCTAATCTCTTAAATCCTACCATCTTATTTCTTTTTTTTAAATAGTTTTTCCTTAGCATTACTTTTTCTATCCACATGTTATGACCCAGATTTAATGTTGAATTTACATTTCTTTCCTGCCTTACACTAACAAATACATAAGTCAGTGGGTTATTTTGAGACTTTTGTAATATTAAAATGCATGTCGACAATGACAGGGAACATAGTATGTGTCCTGTAAATGTAAAGAAAGACAGTTCCTTTAGCACCTGAGTTCAGTCAGTAATACACATAGAAATATTCATAAATAGTGCCAAGTCGATAATTTTTGTGAAAATAAATTCTAATGTCTTAAGACTTTATATTTTACAATGTGCTTTCGTTGTCCACCACTGACAGATCTTTCAGAAACAGACAAGAAAGAAATGAGAGAAAAATATATTACAATTTTTAAACCAGAAATAAATTGCCTAATTACCGTGAAGTGATCTTATATATAATTTGACATTCCATTACATTGAAGTACTGACTTAAGTATTGTATATTATGATGCAAACAAGTTTTTCTCATATACGTATTTGAAGCTTTGTCATCATAAGCATGGAACAGAAACTTTTATAAAGAAGAGTTCATTTCTCATTAAAAGTTTTTTTCTCTCTTTAATAATGTTTAAAATTCATTTTTGGCTATGCCAAATCTTCATTGTGCTGGCTTCTTCTTCTTTTTGCAGCAATCGGGCTATGAATTCTCCACAGAAACTTGGCTGGGGTATGCTTGGAGACTGGCAGTTTGATGCTTCTTTTGGTCAGTCCAGAGGACTCAGTCTTTTTTTTTTTTTTTGCTGTGCTGAGCCTCTTTTTGCTGCACGTGGGCTTTCTCTAGCTGTAGCTAGGAGAAGTGAGTTTCTAGTTACTTGTGTGCAGGCTTTTCATTGCTGTGTCTACTGTGTGGCAGAGCACAGGCTTTAGAGCACAGGCTCAGTACTTGTGTTGCACGGCTTAGTTGCTCTGAGGCACATGGTATCCTCCCAGACCAGGGATCAAACCCGGGTCCTTTGCATTGGCAGGTAGATTATTTCCCACTGGACCACCAGGGAAGTTCTACTCAGTGTCTTTTAACTGGGCGCTATGTATGTTAAAACACTGCCAAACAAAATGGGGGTCATCAATCAATAACTGGGAGATCTGAAAACCAGGAGAGACTCCGCCAAACTTCTCTGGACTTGCTGAAGAGGTGGATGGACCGAAGAGACCCTTCCTGAACTACCAAGGCCAGAATGTCCAAAGCACAGTACGGTGCTTGCTTTTCTCAGTCCTGCTTTCCCCTCAGGGTGCACTGTCGCTGGGCCACTGCAGTGACTAATAAGCTTGATCCTTGAAGAAGTGGAATGGCAAGACATTTTTCTCCTTAGACGTGTTAGTATGAAGTAGCCCTTTCAAGAGTTGTGTGTTTCACATTCTAGCTTGTCATCTGTACATAAAGCCAGTTCTTGTTTACTTAAACTGCTTAAATTCTAATTGCAGGAATATTCCTGGGTCCAACCAGCACCCCACATCCAGCCCCACCCCACCAGCACCCCACATCAACCCCGACCCAACCCCAACCTGTCCACCAGACCAGGTTTCAGTTCCCAGGCCTCTGAATCACTTCAGCCTCAGCAGCAGGACTCCACGGACAGTTTGGTTCAGTCACTCAGTCATGTCTGACTCTTTGTGACCCTATGGACTGCAGCTCACCAGGCCTCCCTGTCCATCACCAACTCCCAGAGTTTACTCAAACTCACTGTGTCCGTGATGCCATCTAACCATATCATCCTCTCCAGTCGGACATGCAGGACTCCAAATGTTATGCCAAAACCTTGCTTTCCCTTGTGATTATCCCACAGAATTTTAAGGTTTTATTAAAAGGGTTGCTGCTGCTGCTGCTGCTGCTGCTAAGTCGCTTCAGTCGTGTCTGACTCTGTGCGTCCCCATAGACGGCAGCACCCCAGGCTCCCCGGTCCCTGGGATTCTCCAGGCAAGAACACTGGAGTGGGTTGCCATTTCCTTCTCCAATGCATGAAAGTGAAAAGTGAAAGTGAAGTCACTCAGTCGTGTCCGACTAGTAGCGACCCCATGGACTGCAGCCCACCAGGCTCCTCTGTCCATGGGATTTTCCAGGCAAGAGTACTGGAGTGGGGTGCCATTGCCTTCTCCGATGGAAAGTGTTACAGTTATTTAAACCAATAGGAGACACGAGGAACCCTCAAGTACTACTTACCCCAACAAGATGCCCCGCTCGGCCCCACTCAGCCCCGACTCAGGCGTGTGTCCTAGGCTCTGCCCCTCGTTGTCCCTTTCCTCTGGAACCTAACGCTTGGGAGTCTCTGGTGTCTTTACTTGAAGGAAGTGAGTTTACAGCAATTCCTGAAGCCGAGACGTGGTAGGTGCGGGCTCCTAGGGAATAGTGAAGTACTGTTTTTTGCTTTTTAGTCTTGTGAAGCTCCGCCAGTAGGGTCCCCTCTACTCTATATCTGTGGTCGCGGGTCACTTCGGACCTTCCTTATCGCCTAGCCTTTCCTCCCCAAGTAAATTCAGTTGTTAACTTCGAGAGGCCAGTGGTCTTAATTTCCTTTCAGTGTAAAATCCCGAGGTAATATATATCGTGCACGAAATATATAGTAATTTCTAGGGGGAAAGTCATTATCATTGAGACATGGCAGTTGATAATTTCATAAATATACCAAAACACTTGTTCAGGAGCTAGCTTAGAATTTCATCTTTGCAACTGGTGGTGGAGCTGGAGTTCTTTCTCAAGTGTTAGAGAGGCGTATTACTGTCCTTTTCTGGTTTATTTGACCAGGGTAATAAATTGACTACAAACACTCTTCACTTTAGGAAATTATTTTCGGTGATGCTGCTTACTGGTATGAGCTCTAGAATCAAAGAAAAATATAAAATGGTCTCTATGCTCAGACATTTCCGACTCTTTGAGACCCTATAGAGTGTAGCCCGCCAGGCTCCTGTGTCCATGGGATTTCCCAGGCAAGAATACTGGACTGGGTTGCCATTTCCTAATCCTGGGGATCTTCTGACTCAGGGATAAAACCCCCCATCGCTTGCATCTCCATTGTCAGGAGGATTGTTACCACTGAGCCATCTGGGAAGCCTCTTTGGTCTGATACTAGTGTTTTATTTGAATTAAAGAAGTGAGTTTAGGTTGGTAGTTTTCCAGTCAGTGAGACCGAGTGTGGATAATGCTGAATTATGGACTGCTGGCAAGTGCAGTGGAAAGTGGTGTATAATAGTGGGAAAATATCTTACAAGATCGGAGAATCTGAGACATTGCAGGGATAGTTTTAGATTTTGTGCATCATGGTTGACTGTCAGTGCTACACTAAACCTAAGATGATTATGTGGGGCAGGTGGACAAGGAGGTGTTAGCATCAGGTAATGAAGCCTGGTTATTTGTGGGAATGTCATTGGTGGAATAGTGTCAGAGATTAAAAATTGGTTGAAAATGCTTCTAACTAACAGAGCTTTGATAGAGTTGAGTAGAAGTGGGTTGTCTTCATTAACTAAAATTAACCAGAGAAGGGAGGTTGTCCTGGAATTGTGAAGCCAGTGACAGGAGTGCTGAACACAGCTGTGTGGGATGTAGACCCAGGGTTATTAATAGGCCCACGTCTTGGTGTGCAACATGTGGGCTGATTGGATAATAAGATCTTAAGAATGGAAGCCTGTGAGGGTTGGTAATCCTGTTAATGGGAGACTTCATAATGAGGGCTGTAGTGGGGAAACGCACTGCTTTCAGCGGTTTATCTCCTCAGAGTGGGGGATACTGAGTTTACTGTGGTTAGAGTGGCCAGAAGCTTTGGAATCTAAGGGGCTATGAAGAAGCACCCCCCCCCGCCTTTCTTAAACAGCTGGGGTATCTTCCAATTAGGTCAGTCAGGAACAACAGGCTGCAGTGAGATTGGGGCCTTTCTCTGTGACTTCTTCAGTGAGCTCAATCGAGCCAAATCTCAAAGACCTTTAAAACTTTGTGATATCCACCGTTCTTGGCCTCTTTTCCCAGGAGGGCCAGTTTCTTGGTCTCCATACTGAGGGCCCAGTGTCCTTACATTTGCAGCTTGTGTGTTTCTGTGTGTTGCCCGGGCCCAGGGGTCTCTACTGTTTAGCTCTGTTGCTCAACAGAGCACAGAAAACTGGTGAGAAAATGTGGGAAAGTGGAGAGGAAGCTATTTGGGGTTGTGAGAGGAGGCAGGTTTCAGCCTCTGGATGAGCCCTATGAATGGCATATGCGTGTGTTGCAAGCACAGTGGTGTGACCCAGTTCAGCCTCACTCTGCTGCCTGCGAAAGAGGCCAGTGCTTCGGGGAGACGACTTCTTGAGGCAAACAATGGGACTTCACTTTGAAAACCAGCCGACCAAGAAAATGGCTAACTAATATCTCAAAATAGCCATCTTGTTGGATGCCAGATTCTTTTATGAAACTAGAGAAAGAAGCAGTGAGGAAATAGTCAGAAGGGAGGATCGAGAGGGAGAGGCAGTGGGGAAGTAAGGCAAAAGGGCCATCAGTCTTGCAGTACATCTCAGGGACAGCCAGCCTTCTGTGTTCATCTCTTCTTTCCTTCAGCCATTCACAGGTTGTGAGGTCAGAGCATCTCCCTGTGAGCTCAACAAAGGCACTTTAGTTTAACAGTCTGGCCAAGAGGTAGGGTCCTCTGAGGCCAGCCATTATGGATGATTACAATAACCACAGCAGTGAGAAGCAAGGCAAAGAAACCATTCCAACTTGGAATCAGCATTGGCTCTTCCCTGCAACAGTTGTGTGATCACGTTGTGTGGAACTATTGACAACGGTGGTCTCAGTTTTGAGTATAGGACTTGGATGTGGGCTCATGGCTAATTGTGGGTTGCCTGGAAGGGTGGGCATGCCACAGTGTCTTAGCTCAGTTTCTCTGGGGCACAGATGCTGTGACTGAGGTTTGTGTGTGTTGGTTGATTGGGAAGGTCATGACCCCACCTGTGGAGGAAGGAAGGAAGTGGAACTGGGAAGAGGACTGTCACCCGGCAGTGTGTTACAATCAAGGCCTGAGCTGAGCCCACAGGGAAGGATAGGTGCACTGGTCCTAGAGGTGGGATCCAGAAGGTTTCCCACAGCATCAGCTCCATGGAGTGGATTTTGTGATGTCTTTTGGAAGAGCAAGAATCACTATGCAACTTTAAAATAACTCTTGGTAAAATCCCGGAGATGATATTGTTGGTTACTTTTAGTATTTTCTGTGATTTTGAGTTGTAATGAAGGTTTCCGATGGATTTGGAAGGGAAATAAGACCTTGGAGTATATCTTTGGAAGTTGCTGAAGTCTCACTGGGACATGTGCATCAGCATACACATCTTCTTTTTATTATTAGAGTTCGGAGATGACAGTTTTTGGGCTGGCTGAGGTCACTGTGCCTGACAAGAAGCTGTCTTGAATCCGATTTGCTGCTCGGGCACCTTCATGTGTATTATTCCATCATAAATGTATGAGTCGTTAAACCTTGGAATCTTTCTGGGGATTGCATAGCACAATGGATGGATTATTACTGAATGTGTGGAGAGTGTGTTGAACCAGATGAAACTTCATAAGGGTCTTTCAACATAGAAGGAAAATGGTGCTAAACTTTGATGGCAGAGGGATTTCGTTAGGGAGAGGCCATTAAATCTCAGGATGTAGGGAAAGATCGAGGCTCCCCAGGTGGTGCTAGTGATAAAGACTCACCTGCCAGTGCAGGAGACAGAAGAGACGCGGGTTTGATTCCTGAGTTGGGAGGAGGGCATGGCAACCTACTCCAGGGGCAGAGGAGTCCGGTGGACTACAGTCCATAGGGTCGCAAAGAGTCAGACATGACTGAAGCGACTTAGCTCACAGGCACAGGGAAGGATTATTCGTAGACTCCGAGGACCATCAGCTCCATAGCAATCTGGAGTACAAAGGCTTATTCTGGAGATGATGCAGCTGCTATTTCTTGCTGCCAGTGCAGTGGGGGGTCTCTCCATGTCTTTCCAAATCACGTGCATGTGCCACATACTTGCACAATACAGGTAAACAGGAACTCTTGTGAATGGTTAGTGGGAATGTTAATAGTACATGGAAAACAGTACAGAGGTTCCTCAAATATTAAAAGAGAACATGCATAGGATCTCAGAGTCTCACTTCTGATTATATACCCAAAGGAAGCAGAATCAGTGTATTTTTTTAATCATTTATTTATTTGATGCCCATGGGCCTTAGTTGTGGATCACAAGATCTTTTCTGCATCACGCAGGACCTTTCATCCTGGCAGGAGGGCTCTGGAATATGCCTGCTCTGTCTTTGCGGTACCTGGACTTAGTTGCTCTGCTGCATGTCGGATCTTATATCCCCAACCAAGGATTGAACAAGGATTGAGTGCCCTCTGTTGCAAGGCAGGTTCTTAACCTGGAATTCCTGTGACCACCAGGAATGTCCTGTGAAAAATCAGTATTTTGGAGGAGTTATCTGCATTTGTATAATCATTGTTTTAGTCACAACAATCATTTTTCTTCAAATAACACAGTTTTATCCGATTTCAATTCTTCAAAACAGAACCTAGTATTGCCCCAAGGCTCCCAAGGTTGAAAGAATCTATTAAGAGTTTCTTTTCATGGTGAAATCAAAGACTAGTTAATTTGGGGATTATATACTAATAATTTGCACTTGAGCTATTCTCTCCACACTCTGTCCATAGTGGAGCTTTTTAGACTCTGGCCCCCTAAAACCTACTCCCCTGTTTATGGATGTTTCTGTATGATATTTCCCAAAGTCCTCTTTTGTTCCCAATAAAACCAGTAGTATGCACCTGATTTACATGAAGTGAAAATAGGAAAATAAACATGTAAACTATTCGAAAATAAACTTCAGAACTAAGGTTAAAAGTAGTATCTCGTTTTGACCTTGGAGAATTCTGAAATAATTTATTTGTGATTATTTATTTATTATTGGCTGAACAGTTGTGGCTCAGGGGCTTAGTGGCTCCACAGCATGTGGGAATTTCCTGGACCAGGCATTGACCCCTCGTCTCCTGCTTTGGCAGGCCGATTCCTTATCCCTGAGTCACCAGGGAAGTCCCAGAAATCAGTGAGAATACAGACTACATGGTGACAATTTTTTGTTGGTTTGATAAGCTAGAAATTTCATACATTCAATCCCCAACATTTTTGTTCTTATTACTCTGAAGTCACCATAAGCACAAGAATGAACCAAACCCAAAGTTTGGTTTGGATACTGGGACAGATGATATGTTATGAGAATGTTTGTTAACTGATAAAGCTTTCTAGTTGGAGCACTATAGACTTCCAACCTGATGGGAATTTCTCAGCCTGCCCAGGTAGGTAGCACAGGAAGCAGTTGGCTTTAAAGTCTAAAGGTATCAGTTGTCAAACATCGGAGAAACCACAGTGAGACTGTTTAACAGAACACTGAATGTTTAGTCCTGCCATGAATTTGTTACATTCCTTTTCCTATTGTACAGATATGTTCCATTGTTCTATATGGTTGTTGAAGATGGTAATAAATTACTATTTATCTGTTTTACTAAACAGAGAAATTACTATTTACTATCTCTTGCTTAAGACATTTTTACACTAGTCTAATGAACAGTCTGTTTAGAAATACTTAATATTAATACTAAATAGAAGTCCAGTTTTCCAGAGCATATTAAAATGTTGATGTAACATTATAGAATTAATAACTATGCTCCATAGTTCATTGTCAGCTGTAGTAGAATTTCCATTTTCTTGAGTTTTTTTTTCTTCTAATATTGTGATGGGTTTTGCCATATCTCAACATGAATTGCCCATACGCATTCATGTGTCCCCTCCCTCCTTCCCCACCCTGTCCCTTCAAGTTGTCACAGAGCAGTGGCTCTGGATGCCCAGTCATATATCAAACTCTCACTGGCTATCTATTTTATATATGGTAATACATATATGTTTCAATGCGATTCTCTCAAATCATGCTACCCTATTTCTTTGGCTTTTTTTTTTTCAAGTTTTTTCCTTAGCGTTATTTTTTCTGTCCACATGTTGTGACTGAGATTTAAAGTTTAATTTACATTTCTTCTCTGCCTTACACTAACACATACATAAGTCAGTGGGTTCTTTTGAGACTTTTGTAATGTGAAAATGCACAGAAGACAATGACAGGGAACATAGTAGCTGCCCTATGAACATGAAGAAAGTTCCTTTAGGACCTGAGTTCAGTCAGTTAATTCACATAGAAATATTTATAAATAGTTAAAACTTTTCCCTACTTTCTTCAATTTAAGTCTGAATTTGGCAATAAGGAGTTCATGATCTGAGCCACAGTCAGCTCCTGGTCTTATTTTTCTTGACTGTATAGAGCTTCTCCCTCTTTGGCTGCATAGAATATAATCAATCGGATTTTGGTGTTGATCATCTGGTGATGGACACATCTGGTGATGTGTAGAGTCTCTTCTTGTGTTGTTGGAAGAGGGTGTTTGCTATGACCAGTTCATTTTCTTGGCAAAACTCTATTAGTCTTTGCCCTGCTTCATTCTGCATTCCAAGGCCCAATTTGCCTGTTACTCCAGGTGACTCTTGACTTCCTACTCTGCATTCCAGTCCCTTATAATGAAAAGGACATCTTTTTTGGGTGTTAGTTCTAAAAGGTCTTGTAGGTCTTCATAGAACTGTTCAACTTTAGCTTAACTAGTTCGGGCATAGACTTGGATAACTGTGATAGTGAATGGTTTGCCTTGGAAACGAACAGATCGTTCTGTCGTTTTTGAGGTTGCATCCAAGTACTGCATTTCGGACTCTTTTGTAGACCATGATGGCTACTCCATTTCTTCTGAGGAATTCCTGCCCGCAGTAGTAGATATAATGGTCATCTGAGTTAAATTCACCCATTCCAGCCCATTTTAGTTCGCTGCTTCCTAGATTGTCGACGTTCACCCTTGCCATCTCTTGTTTGACCACTTCTAATTTGCCTTGATTCATGGACCTGACATTCCAGGTTCCTATGCTATATTGCTCTTTACAGCATCGGATTTTCCTTCTGTCACCAGTCACATCCACAGCTGGGTATTGTTTTTGCTTTCGCTCCATCCCTTTATTCTTTCTGGAGTTATTTCTCCACTGATCTCCAGTAGCAGTTAAGCTGTTTCAAATCCTGAAAGATGATGGTGTGAAAGTGCTGCACTCAATATGCCAGCAAATTTGGAAAACTCAGCAGTGGCCACAGGACTGGAAAGGTCAGTTGTCATTCCAATTCCAAAGAAAGGCAATGCCAAAGAATGCTCAAACTACCGCACAATTGCACTCATCTCACATGCTAGTAAAGTAATGCTCAAAATTCTCCAAGCCAGGCTTCAGCAATATGTGAACCGTGAACTCCCTGATGTTCAAGCTGGTTTTAGAAAAGACAGAGGAACCAGAGATCAAATTGCCAACATCTGCTGGATCATGGAAAAAGCAAGATAGTTCCAAAAAAACATCTATTTCTGCTTTATTGACTATGCCAAAGCCTTTAACTGTGTGGAGCACAATAAACTGGAAAATTCTGAAAGAGGTAGGAATACCGGACCACCTAACCTGCCTTTTGAGAAATATGAATGCAGGTCAGGAAGCAACAATTAGGACTGGACATGGAACAACAGACTGGTTCCAGATAGGAAAAGGAGTACGTCAAGGCTGTATATTGTCACCCTGTTTATTTAACTTGTATGTAGAGTAGATCATGAGAAATGCTGAGCTGGAAGAAACACAAGCTGGAATCAAGATTGGCGGGAGAAATATCAATAACCTCAGATATGCAGATGACATCACCCTTATGGCAGAAAGTGAAGAGGAGCTAAAGGGCCTCTTGATGAAGGTGAAAGAGGAGAGTGAAAAAGTTGGCCTAAAGTTCAACATTCAGAAAACGAAGATCATGGCATCTGGTCCCATCACTTCATGGGAAATAGATGGGGAAACAGTGGAAACAGTGTCAGACTTTATTTTGGGGGACTCCAAAATCACTGCAGATGGTGATTAGTTCGCTGATTCCTAGCAAGTCAACGTTCACCCTTGCCATGAAATTACAAGACGCTTACTCCTTGGAAGAAAAGTTATGACCAACCTAGATAGCATATTCAAAAGCAGAGACATTACTTTGCCAACTAAGGTCCGTCTAGTCAAGGCTATGGTTTTTCCAGTGGTCATGTATGGATGTGAGAGTTGGACTGTGAAGCAGGCTGAGCACCGAAGAGTTGATGCTTTTGAACTGTGGTGTTGGAGAAGACTCTTGAGAGTCCCTTGGACTGCAAGGAGATTCAAACAGTCCATTCTGAAGGAGATCAACCCTGGGATTCCATTGGAAATAATGATGCTAAAGCTGAAACTCAAGTACTTTGGCCACCTCATGCGAAGAGTTGACTCATTGGAAAAACTCTGATGCTGGGAGGGATTGAGGGCAGGAGGAGAAGGGGACGACAGAGGATGAGATGGCTGGATGACATCACTGATTCGATGGATGTGAGTATGAGTGAACTCCTGGAGATGGTGAGGAACAGAGAAGCCTGGCGTGCTGCGATTCATGGGGTCGCAAAGAGATGGACACGACTGAGCGACTGAAGTGAACTGAACTGAGTGCAAAGTTGGTGATAATTTTGGTGAAACTAAATTGTAATGTGTTCTCAACATGTTATTTTGTAGTCTGCTTTGTTGTCCACATCTGATGGAAGTTTTGAAAACAGACAGCAAAGAAAAGAGAGTATATAATTTTTAAATATAAACTAAAACTGCCTAATTACTGTCAAGTGATCATCTAGTAATTTCTGACATTGCATTACATTGAGGAAGTATTCACTTATGATGTTTATATGTATATGACATATATTATAATGTAAACAAGTTTTTCTCAGAAGTATTTTAAACTATGTCATCCTAAGCATGGAACACAAACAGCTTCTATAGAGAAAAATGCATTTCTCGTGACAGGAAATTTAAAAGTATTGGAGCTTCAGATTCAGCATCAGTCCTTCCAGGGAATATTCAGGGTTGCTTTCCTTTAGAATTTGTTATGGAAAAATGAGAATCCAGAGTCGCAAAGCACACCTCGGAGGACACTCAAGACAGTGGAGTACAGTTTATTACCCCAGCACGTCCCAGGGGAATCAGTTCCAAAGAAGAACCCCAACATTTTCAAGAGACTTGGTTTTATACTCCTCACTGAGTGAGTTTTTACATGTTTGCAACTTTTTGTGATGTATATGATTTAGTTTTGCGTAGGCTGTAGTCCATGGGGTCAGTAAGAGTCGGACAGGACTGAGCGACTTCACTTTCACTTTTCACTTTCATGCATTGGAGAAGGAAATGACAACCCACTCCAGTGTTCTTGCCTGGAGAATCCCAGGGACAGGGGAGCCTGGCGGGCTTACGTCTATGGGGTCGCACAGAGTCGGACACAGCTGAAGTGACTTAGTAGCAGCAGGTGTATGGAGAACTAGCAATTAAGGTTAAAGGGGAACAGTGATTATCCTTCAAGGGGGGATATCTTCATGGGTAATCTAACCGGGGCAGCCTGACCTTAACTCCAGTCTTTGCCATCTGTGGGGAGAGAGGTCTCCAAGGAGACCTGGTTTTACTTTAAGGGTGGTTTCCTCATTCTTGGGCAAAGTTCAGGCTCAATTCAGCTGCTGTCTTAAGATGAGTGACAGGCCTCAAGATGGAGTTCTTCCTGCCCTCCTCAAAGCAGCCCCAAGAGAATGATGGTCCTAGACGACTCGCCTTGCTGTCCAAGGGACTCTCGAGAGTCGTCTTCAGCACCACAGTCCAAAAACATGAGTTCTTCTATGTTCAGTCTTCTTTATGGACCAGCATTCAAAACGCAAAACTTTGATTCTAATTTTTATATCATAGGCTCTTCAGATAAAACATTCAGTTGCTTAAGCACTGCATAAGAACATGATAAAATTTTTATTTTCTAGTGTTTCCTTTACATACTTGTTGAAATGGAGATGATCTGTAATGTATACATGATATTTAGGTCGTGAATAATGTTGACAATGCCATTTATCATGTTTTAAAATAGTCCACAAAAATGTCTTCTTACCTGTTTACACCTCTCATACAGAGGGTTACCATATGCAGCTGTTTTGGGTTAGATGCTACATCCAAAGACTCAACAGCAGTATGTTTCGTGACAGGCTAAAGCAAAATCAAACAAAAAACCTGTGAATTTAATTTGAAACTGTATGTGATATTACATATTTGCTAGGAATTTGATATTTGGAGAGAAGAAAATACAGTCGACCCATCCTATCTGCATATCCATGGATTCAATCGAAGCACGGAACAATTTTGGGGGAAAATTCCATGATATTCCAAAAACACAACCTGAATTTGCCACTCATCTCAACTATTTCCATCTCACTTACATTATATCTGAGCTTCGCTGGTGGCTCAGAGAGTAAAGAAAGTGCCTGCATTGCAGGAGACACGGTTTGATCCGTAGGTCAGGAAGATCCCCTGGAGAAGGGAATAGGCACCCGCTCCAGTATTCTTGCCTGGAGAATTCCCGGGACAGAGGAGCCTGGCGGACAGAGGAGTCCGACTCCATGGGGTCGCAAAGAGTCTGACACGACTGGGCGACTAACATTACGTTATTTGAGTATAGGGACCTTTGCTGTCAGTGTGATGCCTTTGCTCTTTGCTTTCTAACTTCCCTTCCAGGAAGCAGCTGTCTTTTAATTTCCTGCACTCACCTTCCTCAGAGATTACACTACTGAATTGTTGGGCCCCCGCCCCCTCGGCAGACCCGGCCTCCCTCCACGACCCGCACCCTGACAGCCTGTCTCCCTTTAGGCCGCCTCCCCAGGCCGCCCCGCCGTTTCACTGCCGTCGCGCGCAGCTTCCCACATCCCGAAGCCGAGAGCCGGCGGTGCAGCTGTCTCAGCAGCGCGGCGTCAGTTTCTCTCCTTCTTAGTCACACGTGCCCCTCTCACTCGGCTTCCCTCGGTACCCCGGGTCTGAGGGCTCTGCTGCCTCTAAATCCTGGCGCCGCCCCACCAACCCCAGCAAATCCAGACGTCTCCGTGAGCAGCGAAGGGGCGCCTCGCTTTTGGTTTAAAGTCTGCACTGAAGCTGGGCACTTCCTTTCATCTTAAAACCATTTGCTGTCCCCTCTGCACTTCCTGCAGCGCATAAAATTCTCTTCCACGAGATGGGTACTTACGCTCCGCGGTCCTCAACCTCGCATTCTCGGGCCCCTGCAGGCCACGTCCTCTCCCAGGTCCCGGGATTCTGGGGAGCATGCCCTGATCCCGAGACCCACTGGCTCTCAGCGCCCGTGTCTCCTCGGGCCTTGTCTTTGTAATGACCTTTCCCCTGATTCTGTGTCGGGGTGGGTGACCTGAGCCAGGCACTTGACCCCCGTGGTTCTTCCATGCCAAATTCCACCAGCTGGAATTCGGCTCTTGCAGGAGGAGGGCTTATTCAGCCTCCATTCCGGTAAATAGTGGGGGGGTGGGGTGGGGTGAGGTGTCATGAGAAGCAAAGACATTGAGAGAAATAGAAAACTGAAAAAGCCTGAGGAAGACTCGATGACAAGGGAATTGGTGAGGAACTTGCGAAGAGACAGCAACATGAAAGAGAGGAAGTCTTGAAGGTTGTGGGTAGGGAAGGACAGAAGCTTAGAGAAAATCAGGACCTCCGGAGAGTTAAAGGTGAACAAAATAGGAAGGTATCGTTCAGTCCAAGTCTTGGCGACCCCTGTATCTCTCAGAGTTTGCTCAAATTCATGTTCATTGAGTCCAGGGATGCTATCGAACCATCTGATCCTCTGCCGACCCCTTCTATAGCCTTCAAGTAGAGGGGCTGTAAATCAGGGGTCCCAAGGAGGGCGACAGTGGAGAGGCGGTTCACACAGAGAGCCCGCAAAGGGGACACAAGAGTTGGAACCTTGGCTTACAGAGCCATATCCTGCTGGGAGAGAAAGGGGACTCCTAGTGATCGGCCTTCCCTCGTGGCTCAGCTAGTAAAGAATCCGCTGGCAATGCGGAAGACCTGGGTTCGACCCTTGGGTTGGGAAGATCCCCTGGAGAAGGGAACAGCTACCCACTCCAGTGTTCTGAGCTGGAGAATTCCACGGACTGCAGCCATGGGGTTGCAAGAGTCATCAGGACTGAGCGACTTTCACTCACAGCCAGTAACTGGAGGAGCTGAGAAAGCAAGCAAGGTGAAAGGAAGCATAGCCACTTGGGGGTGCCAGAGAGTTGGGAGGAAGGGAGGGCGGAGACTGAGGAAGAAAGGCAGAAATTCATGGGAGATTAGGATCGTCAAGGAGGTTGGATTAGAAGCATTTTACAGCGAACAGAGGCAGCGAGAGGCCGGATGGGAGTCAGGGAAGTAGAGAGGAGGACAGCCGGAGAGCATAGCAGAAGAGAAAGGGAGACGGAGAAAGAAGTAGGAAAGCAGATGAACTAAATGAAGTGGAAACAAGTAGTGTGCAGGTGGGGGAAGGGACTAGATCCAGGAGACTGTTGAATTGGTTGGATAAGGATTATGAAGTCGTGATGCATTGATTTTTGCCTTACCTCATAGCTCAGTCGGTAAAGAATCTGCCTGCAATGCAGGAGACCTGAGTTCAATTTCTGGGTGGGGAAGATCCTCTGGAGAAGAAAATGGCAACCCACTCCAGTATTCTTGCCGGAGAATCTCATAGACAGAAGAGCCTGACGGGCTACAGTCCATGGGATCGCAAGAGTTTAGTGACAAAACCAACACATTGATTTTTGGCTTTAGGATCTAATAAATTTAAAACTTGTTTCTTTACATTAAACAGATGAGAACTGCAAAACTTCTGTCTGTAAGGCTTGTGCCTTTTATAATTATTTGTATTAAAAGATAACATCCATGTGCAGAACTGACTAACTTTCTTACTACATGGTGCTTTTTCCAGGAACATTAAATATGTTCTTGGTGATCATCTTTTGCTTTCTCCTTTCTTTACATTTAATTCTTTTTGTAGATTGGGATAGATTAGATCATTCAATACCGACTTTCTTGTAAAGAATTATTCGCTTCTGAAATAAGATTTGTTGCCCTCCTGTAATTCTCAAATGTTTTTTTTTTTTTCCACTTGGCTTCATAATTCTTCAGTGGAAAAATTTTTAACAAACTGATTCACTTTAGGTTTGTTTCATGTTTATTTGAGGCCCATTTACTGTTCCTTTTTGATGTTATATTTTCGAAGCATTTTTCTGGTAACTAGTAAAGAGATGTAGACTGTTTTGATGAGTACTTAGGAATAATGTCAGTGATCTTTTATATTAAGAGTCACGACCTAATTTAAGCAGTTCATCTGATACTCCATTTTCTTCTCTGTTATGTCATCTAGTAACTAGTGAGCAATGAGGTGATCTGATGATGTTTCCCTCGGGTCCAGAATCTGAGCAACAGTGACCACTGAAATGATTGGCCAAATAGGGTGTGTGACTGTGTGTGGCAGTTCCTCTTGGAAGGAGAGCCCAGTTGTTACTAGAATTTGAAATGGGTCCCAGTTTTGCAAAATGAAAAAGGACAACAGTAGGAAGGAGGCGGGAACATATGCTTAGAATGAGATAGATAATCAGCACATGTCTTCTATGAATAAGGGTCAATCTGCTGGGAGGCCTCCCACCCTACTGGCTTCCCCCATGTTCTCAAGGCAGCATCCTGACTCCTCAGGTGGCTCCACAGCCCTTTGTCACCCTCAGGTCACCGCCAGTGTCTCCAGCCTCATCCTGGGAGCTGACCCCGTTCTCATGGTCAGTCTGTCCTGGTCACGTTCACTTAGTCTTTGTTCATAGACACCAAAACCTTCTCTGTCTGGGATCTTAGATTCTATGCCTGCTTTAGTCATTAATCACTGTGGCCCTTGCTCTTTCTGTTCCTTCAGGTCTAGGCCAGCGAGGTCTCCCCATTTCCTTCCTATATTCTCTGTCACATTAACCAGGTTTCCTGCTTCTATATTAATCACCTTCATCAGAAATGCCCTTGTCCTTTGACTGTTTGGAATCTTTCCTCTTTTCCCTCCACTGAAGGATGCAGTGTTCCTTCAGTGTTCCTCTTCCTCCCTGGATGCTCACAGCATCTCCCTCTGGGGGTGAGGACTGGGAATGTGGGCTGGCCTGAAGAATTCTCAGGGGAGACATGGGGACAGGGTAGGTGATGATGGTTCCTGTGTCTGTTCTGGACATTTCAACTCTAATTGATCCTTACCCTATGAGGACACTTAATCACTGAAAAGCAAAAGATACGGGGAGTCCTAATGAGCCCGATAGATCTAGTGTCTTGAGGTGTCCCCATGTTTTAGTCTGCTGTGTCACTGCTCACTGCAGCCCCCAGGTCTTCTAAGCTCTGTCCACCCAGGGACCGGTTGCCATCTTAGACAGCACCTCTGCCTTCCAGCAGTTTATCTGCTCAGATCAGGGGATGCTGAGTTTACTGTGGTTAGAGTGGCCAGAAGGTTTGGAATCAAGGGAATATGAAGGAGTCCCCCCTCCTTAAAGATCTGGGATATCTTCCAGCTAACTCTCACCTGGGGGAACAGGGGTCAGTGAGACTGGGGTCTCTCTATCTTTGTTAATTCTTCACTGAGCTCAATCCAACCAAATCTTAAGGGCCTGTAAAGTTTTCTGATGTCCAGTAGTGCTGGCAGGTTTTCCCAGGAGGGCCAGCTCCTTGGTCTCTGTACAGAGTGCCGAGTGTCCTTGGATTTGCAGCTTGTGCGCAGCTCTGTTGTGATGCTCATGCCCTTGGTCTCTGCTGTTTAGCCCTCTTGTTCAACCATGAATGAAGGGGTAGAAAACTGGGAGAAAGTGAAGGGGAGCTTGTCAAGAGTCTCCAGGAGGGCTGTGGCAGCAAGAGTAGGCCTCTGGATGAACCCAGTGAATGGGTGTGTATGTGTGTGTGTGTGAGAGAGACGGAGACATTCATACTTGTGGGATCACGGGGTGTGTAGAACTGTTGACAAAGGTGGTCTCAGTTCTACCTGGAGGACCTGGATGTGGGCTCATGGCCAATTGTGGACTGTGTGGAATGGTGGGCATGCCATAGTGTCTTAGCTCAGTTTCCCTGGGACACAGATGCTGTGACTGAGGTTTGCATGACTGGGTTTCATTGGGAAACACATGATCACACCTGTGGAGGAAGGAAGACAGTGGAATTGGGTTGAGGACTGTTACCCTGCAGTGTGTTAGAATCAAGGCCTGGGCTGAGCCCACAGGGAGGTCTGGGTGCAGGGGGATGGGTACAGTGGTTGCAGAGAAGGGGGTTGGGATCCAGGAGGTGCCCCACAGCACCCCCATCCACACAGTGGATTCTGTGGGGTCTTTAGGGAGGGCTAGAATCAGGCGCATAGAATAACTGTCATTAAAATTCCAGAGATCACTTTGTGGGTTACCTATAGTTTTTCTGTTAGTTTGAGTTGCTAATGAAGATTTCAGATAGAAGGTAAAAAAAAAAAAAAAAGAGAGAAGTTGTCATGTTCCTTGAAAGATGGTGAAGTTGCACTTGGGCGTGTGCATCAGCCTACACATCTGTCTTGTATTAGCTTTTGGTGATGACAGTTTGGGACTGCTGAGGTCACTGTGACTGATAAGATGTCCTGAGTCTGGTTGGTGTTTGGGCATCTTCATGTATATTATTCCATCATTAACACAGGAGTTGTTTGGAACCTTCTGGGGGTTGCATAGCAGGATGGGTGGATTATTACTAGGTCTCTGGGGAGTGTGTTGACCCAGATGCAGGTTTGGAAGTTTCTTTCAGCCTCAGAGGGTAATGGTTGGGCCTCAGCTTTGACGGCAGAAGTGTTGCATGATGCATTAAAGGCTTGTTCTTAGAATCTGAGGATCATCAGCTCCACAGCAACCCGTAGTACAGAGGCTTATTCTGGAGATGACGCAGCTGCTACTTGTTGCTGCCAGTGCAGTGGATTCCTCTACTGTTCTCTCATCATCTTTACAGATCTCGAGCGTCTTCCATGTACATGCACAGTACAGTTAATGGTTGTAAATGGTTGAAGACAATACAAATGGTACATGGAAAACAGTACAGAGTTACCGAAAGATTAAAAATAGAACATGCATAGGATCGCGCAGTCACACTTCTAATTATGTAGCTAAGAAAAGGAAAATTTTACAAACTCTTTATGTATTTGGCTTCACCTGCGTCCTTCAGGATCTTTGGTTTCAGTGCACTGAAATTCTAGTGTGGTGCTCGGGCTTAGTCGCTCCGTTGCCTGTGGGATCTTAGTTCCCCCACCGGCGACTGAACCCACATCCCCCACAGAGCTACGCAGGTTCCTCACCACTGGACCACCAGGGAAGTCCTGTGCAAAAATCAGTATTTTGCAGGAGTAACCTGCACTCCCGTAACCCATACTGTATGATTCACAACAGCCATGTGTTGTAGAAACAACCTGAATGTCTGTTCTCAACGGAGTGGGTGATGAAACTGTGATGTGTGTATGAGACAGGCTGGATCCTGGGGCCTTTACTGCACCTGGACTAACCTCTTCTTAGGCAACAGGCCACAAAGAAAGTGTAATTGAACAAAGAAACTATACCCACATTCATGAGCGGACAGCAATTCTGAACAATAGGTAAAAGGACCACAAACCAAGCTTGATTTCTGAGGCTCCAGAAGCAAAATCAAGTCACTTCCCGTGATCCCTGGTCACAGCACCACCTGGGGGCCCCAGGTGGGGCAGATCACCTCAGCTTCCTTCCCACCTTAACCAAAAGGATCAGCTCACCCCCTTTTGGGAGGAGGAGGGCACACACTTCTTTTTCTGTCTCTCCTTATTGCAGCAAGAGTTTCAATAAAGCTTTTCTTGAAATTCCCCTTTGGTCTCATAACTATTTCTATTGATTAAAGAGCCCCAGATTCCAGTATTAGTCACTAAGTGTTAGACACTCAGTCATGTCACAATCTTTGTGACCCCAAGGACTATACCCTGGCAGGCTCCTCTGTCCATGGAATTCTCTAGGCAACAGTACTGGAGTGGGTTGCCATTTCCTTCTCCAGGGGATCTTTCCAACCAAGGGATCAAATCTGGGTCTTCTGCATTGCTGGCAGATTCTTTACCTTCTGAGCTCCCAGGGAAGTCCTCATTGGTAACCCAGGCAAAGATGCATACAAATTTGTAACGGCATATTCACTTCAGTTTAGTAGCTCAGCCATGTCTGACTCTTTGCCAGCTCATGGACTGCAGCACACAAGGCTTCCCTGTCTATCACCAACTCTCTGAACGTACTCAAACTCATGACTATCGCATCGGTGATGCCATCCAACCATCTCACCCTCTGTCATCCCCTTCTCTCCCCTTCAATCTTTCCAAGCATCTGAGTTCTTGCCAGTGACTCAGTTCTTTGCATCAGGTGGCCAAAGTATTGGGGTTTCAACTTCATCATCAATACTTCCAATGAATAGTCAGGAATGATTTCGTTTAGGATTGACTGATTGGATTACTTTGCTGTCCAAGGGACTCTCAAGAGTCTTTTCCAATGCCACAGTTCAAAAGCATCAATTCTTTGGCACTTAGCTTTCTTTAATTCCAACTTTCACATCCATACATGACTACTGGAAAAACCATAGCTTTGACTAGACAGACCTTTGTTGGTAATGTCTCTGCTTTTTATATGCTGTCTAGGTTGGTCATAGACATAGCTTTTCTTCCAAGGAGCACGTGTCTTTTAATTTCATTTGTGCAATCATCATAAGTAGTGATCTTAGAGCCCCCCAAAATAAAGTCTGTCACTGTTTCCACTGTTTCCCCAGCTATTTGCCGAAAGTGATAGGACCAGATGCCATGATCTTAGTTTTCTGAATGCTGAGTTTTAAGCCAACGTTTTCACTCTCTCACTTTCCTCAATAGGCTCTTTAGTTCTTCTTCATTTTTTGCCATAGGAGTGGTGTCATATGCATATCTGGGGTTATTGGTATTTCTCCCAGCAATCTTGATTCCAGCTTGTGCTTCATCCAGCCCAGCATTTCGCATGATATGCTCTGCGTGTTAAGAGCACACTTTTAACTTTTCTGTAAGTTAAGTAAGCAGGGTATTAGTATGCAACCTTGATGAACTCCTTTCCCAATTTGGAACCAGTCTGTTATTCCATGTCCAGTTCTAACTGTTGCCTCTTGACCTGCATGCAGATTTCTCAGGAGGCAGGTCAAGTGGTCTGGTATTCCCATCTCTTTAAGATTTTTCCACAGTTTGTTGTGATCCACACATTCAAAGAGTTTGTGCATATTCAGTAAAGCAGAAGTAGATGTTTTGTGGAAGTCTCTTAGTTTTTTGATGATCCAGTGGATGTTGGCAATTTGATCTCTGGTTCCTCTGCCTTTTCTAAATCCAACTTGAACATCTGAAAGTTCACAGTTCAAATACTGTTGAAGCCTGGCTTGGAGAACTTTTAGCATTACTTTGCTAGCATGTGAGCTGAGTGCAATTGTGTGGTAGTTTGAACATTCTTTGGCATTGCCTTTCTTTGAGATTGGAATGAAAACTGAACTTCTCCAGGCCTGTGGCCGTTGCTGAGTTTTCCAGATTGGCTGTCGTATTGAGTGCAACACTTCCACAGCATCATCTTTCAGGATTTGAAATAGCTCAGCTGGAATTCCATCACCTCCACTAGCTTTGTTCGTAGTGGTGCTTCCTAAGGTCCACTTTGTATATTTTTATGTCTTGTCCATACCCACGATGAATTCATGTTGACTGGAGGATATCATCATCTTATGAAAAAAACAGGAACTTAAACTAGAGAGCAACAATTTGCTCCATATAGATTTGCATGGATCTATCAGAATATTTCTTGACCTTACCTGTCTCACTTCTCCTTTTCTGTGAAAATAAAAACCCTTCTCAGGGCCCATTGGTGAAAAGTGTTTTCATTTCAGGCACAATTGACCTTCAAAGATGTGTTCATATATTTCACTCCTGAGGAGTGGGACCCTGCCCAGAGACCCTCAGGAACCTGCTGTCTGTGGGTGAGGATCACTTCCCTCTGAAGTAGGGATCTATTTTGGGGTATCTCAGCATTTTCCCTCGTTGTCTCTTGGGAGCCCTGTTTTTCTTGACTGAGCTGAAAACCTTGTTTACTCGGACATGTAAGGCTTTGTGTTTGGCATCGGGAGTTCAAACTTGCCTTTCCTTCCTGTGATCTGCCCACTGTGTGATACACAAGTTTTTCCAGAGCTTGAGTGTTTATGAAGCTGATTTCAAACTTTGAAATATCCAGTTGCCTGTTTTATACCCCTGTGTTCTTGGTTCAGTAACTCTTGGAAAAGAACTAGACACCTGATGCATACTATACTGTATAGTATACTGTTCCCTGTGCATTCCAGCGGAAACAAATAGTCAAGTAATTTGTGAAATATTTTTTTGTCCATCATAATGTCCTCATTTCTTGACTGACAAAAGAGCTGGGATTTCCCACCTGTCACTGCAGAAGACACAGGTTTGATCCCTGGTTCGATCCCAGCGTTACTGGTTGGGGCATCAATTTGGATTACTGTGATATTGAATGGTTTGCTTTGGAAACAAACGGAGATCATTCTGTCGTTTTGGAGATTGCATCCAAGTACTGCATTTTGGGCTCTTTGTTGACCATGATGGCTACTCCACTTTTTCTAAGGGATTCCTGCCCACGGTAGTAGATATAATGGTCATCTGAGTTAAATTCACCTATTCCAGTCCATTTTAGTTCATTGATTCCTAGAATCTCAACATTCATTCACTCTTGCCGTCTCTTGTTTGACCACTTCCAATTTGCCTTGATTCTGGACCTGACATTTCAGGTTCCTATGCATTGTTGCTCTTTACAGCATCGGACCTTGCTTCTGTCACCAGTCACACCCACAACTGGGTATTGTTTTTGCTTCGGTTCCATCCCTTCATTCTTTCTGGAGTTATTTCTCCACTGATCTCCAGTAGCATATTGGGCACCTACCGACCTGGGGAGTTCCTCTTTCAGTAGCCTATCATTTTACTTTTTCATACTGTTCATGGGGTTCTCAAGGCAAGAATAGTGAAGTGATTTGCCATTCCCTTCTCCAGGGGACCACATTCTGTCAGACCTCTCCACCATGACCTGCCCGTCCTGGGTGGCCCCACATGGCATGGCATAGTTTCATTGAGTTAGACAAAGCTAAAATCAGTCCTTCTGATGAGCATCCAGGGCTGACCTCCTTTAGGACAGACTGGTTGGATTACTTCGTATTTTGAACGTCAGCTAGATCTTTCTCTAATAAACATTGGAATATTGATTTGTATAGAATGAGTGGCATATTAACAAATCCCTGGAACCTGAGACAAAAGTGAGAACTTTTTGCAAGGCATGAATTGGCGCTGTGAGCAAGATTTGTGAAACAAAACACCACTCTTTAAAAAGCAAGAGATTAAGGTTTATGACTTTTTTTTTTTCAGATGGGAAAATTCACCTTATTACTCATTAGCTAATACATGAGACATCTTCTCTGGATTGTGTGAGAAGTGGAACCATTAACTAAACAGGGCTGAACCCTTAGAAGTTACTGACTGTTCGTGACTCTTGCCCCTTGAGAAAGGATAAGAACCTGCCCTGCTGGATGAGAGGCTGGATTCTCCTCTCTCCTACCATAAAGTACATAAAGCGAAGTTAAAACTGTCTTAGAAAAGTTATTGGAAAAATAATTATGTGATTAATGAGGATGTTTCTCCATATTATAGTGTCAAAATTATATTTTGGCTGATCAAATCCTCACTTTTTAAGTCAGCTCTCTATTGAGCCAGTCCACAGCTCCAGGAGTATCCCCCACCGCCCTTTCTCTCTCCACTCTTTGTCCTGTTGTGTCCTTAAACCCCTCCCAACCACTCCATCTCCCTCTCCATCAGCTGGTCCCCTTCTAACTTTGCCTGTCTCTCCGGGGAGGATGAGGCCAGCTTCCCCCGTTCTTGCCCCCACTCTAGGAAGTTTCTTTTCCCCTTCAGTTTCTTCTGAACAATCCAAGACCCCCATCTTCCCAGAGGGACAATCCAAGATTTTATCACACCATCTGCTCTTGTTTCCACTGTCAATTTCAGCACTATTTGATCTGTATTTTAGCTACAAAACTATGATATGGAAAGGAAAGTTAAGTTTTTGACATAGGATAACTGCTTTTCTGTAGACTCTGGAAAATACTGGTTAAAATGATTTCTTTTTTTTTTTTTTTTCTCTTTGAAAGTGCACAACTGATTCTTCTTGCATATGGAGTTAAAAGCAACTAACCTGTTGTGACAGCTAGTCTAGAAAAAAGCTTGAAGTTAACCTTTACCAGGGCATCCCAGATGACTCTAATTGTACAGAACCTGCCTGCAAGTGTGGCTAAGGTGGATTTGATCCCTGGGTAAGGAAGATGCCCTGGAGGTGGGAATAGCAACCCACCAAGTGTTCTTGCCTGGAGAGTCCCATGGAAAGAGCAGCCTGGCAGGATACAGTCCATGGGATCACAGATATTCGGGCATGACTGAAGCAGCTTAGCACAGCAGGCAACCTTTACCAATTCCTTGACATACATAACCCACTTGGGTGAGGCCTCAATCTTGGGTAAATTAGAATTTCAAACCAAAGGGAAAGAAAAAGGGCAAAGAGACATTTTAAATCTCAAGCAGAAAACTGTGGTCTCTGTCCATCTGTGTGTCTGGATTTTTGCATGTCACACTGTGTGTCTTTGTTTTTGGATAATATTGCTGAGCTTACTTTGTAAGTGAGATCTAATTCAGTTGATTTAGAAAAGAAAAACTAAGCACTTACAAATCAAACAGTTATGAGAAATTAACCTAAATGAATTTCAGATGTACATGAACTGGGAAATAGTCACCATTAAATATCTAGTAAAAACGTTTGTTTGCTCATCTGAGTAAGACATGAGTTGAGTCATCAAACTGTGTAATGCTTTTATTGTATTACACTGATTACTGAGAGTTCAATCCCTGCATTGGAAAGATCCCTGGAGAAGTAAACAGCAACCCACTTCAGTATTCTTTCCTGGAGAATCCCATGGAGTAGCTGGCAGGCTACAGTCCATGTGTCTGCAAAGAGTTGTACATGCCTGAAGCTACTTAGCACACACATAGGCACTGATTACTGATAATTTCCTGTCATAGAGAAACTAAAGAGTTTTTGGGTTATTAATATGTTTGCTGCTCCCCTGAGATGTTCTCCATAAGAAAGCAAATGTTTTTAGAAGCTATCACTGATATTTATTGCCGGGGTCCAGCCCCAGTGGATCTAGGGAATTTGAAGCTGGGACGGAGTCGACGAGGAAAAACTTATTTAGAGATATAAAGAGAGATTAGGAAAGAATAGTGTAGTAGGAAAATTAGTGGCCAAAAGATGCTGAATAACTTGGTTTACGTGGAAAACCAATAAAGTTCCAAGACAAGGAACTTGCACCATCTACATAGGCCACTGGTGCCCCCTTGAATAGCAGTTTGGCCCTGCCCTGGGCTCCCCTCTCGTGTGGGTCTTAGAAACCAGGGCAAATAAGAAGACACAGTGAGCCTCCATGATCCAGATGGGAATTCCACCAGAAAAGGGAGAAAAGAATGACATGGGGGAGCCAAACATCAGTGCCAGACCTAAGACTTTATTATCAAAAGTAGCTTATATACCCCAAGTTGTACATAAAGAAATAAGGAATATGCAGAGTTATGCAGGGGCAGCAGTCCTGACACTTATTGAGACCAGGCTTTCTTTTTGCATTCCTTCCCGTACACAAAAGGTCTCAGGTGCTTTACATTATCTTCTGGCCGAGGCCTGTTAACATTTTTATGGCTCTCTTCCTAGATAAATGTCTATCAACCAGAAAACTCTTTTTCCCTTGAAGTGTTTTTTTTTTTTCTTCAATCTGCATCACTCTCAAAGTACTAAATAAAGTTACATTCCTGTAGAATGTGGGGAGCTGCCTCAAAGAGGGTCTGAAAACAGACATAGCCCTGGGAAAGCTCAAAGAACTGCTTTCCCTGTCCCGCCACCCCTGATTGATAAGTAACCCTTGGCATTTCAAGCCTGAGCTCCTTGAGGAAAAACAGATTGTTTTTAGGATTAATCATGTGTACTTTAAAGAAAAACATATATTCTTAGATAAGCTAAATCGAGATTCCACTATGACACCATACTGATGTTTATCTCGGGGTCTGGTGGTCTGCAACAATATCTATAATCTTTATGGCTTTGTTTGATGTATAACCTATAACCTATTGTGATTATGAATTTTTCTTTGAAGATTTCCTTGTAGACTAGTATATATACTGTCCTGTATTTTCAATAAAGTGCTGACATCCTTTGAGGTGATCAGTCCTCTCAACCCCATGCTTTCTGTCTGTCTTTATTTCTAAGCCCTTGTGCCGTTGCCTTCAGGACCTGTTTGACTTGCCGGCAGGCTCCGGCAGTAGAACAAAGGTGCAGTGAGTTATAATAAAGAAAGTACTCAACTCAAAGATCTAATGTTGCTAATATCAGGGCTACTACCTGTTTTTCTATATACCAACTATATCTACAAATAAAAGATATGAAAACTTTGCAGCAAATATTGTCTCAACAAATTAAACCCTTAATCAGTCCTATTCTAATGATTTTTACTCCTCGGAAGCCCCTACATTCCTAGGATATTTTAAGCTTCCTGTGCCTCTCACAGTCCAGAGGCCGCAAACAGTCACATGCGAAGCTGGAAGAGTCTGGCAGGCAGGCTAGAAAGCCATCAGAGGGGTTTTGGATTGAAACACTCTTATTATGCCCAGGAGACTTATTATCTAAAAGCTCTAAGTTAACTTTTTCCAGAAAAAGGTGTTGGGTGGACAACCCCCTCTTACTGTCAGAAGAGTAGGTGGAAAGGATACCACAGTAAAGCAGCAGACTCTGGTTTTGGGGGTAGATGCTCGAGAATTTCCAGGGGGACCCCTGAGGCTCTATCCCACCTTTGCGTATGCTGAGCCTGCTTCCTCATGACCTTTGCCATGGGCGGGGTTCCTCATGCTGGCTTCTGGCAATTTATGGTCACCATTCTACAAAATGCTAATATAAAGGACAGTTCATGGTTGTTTAAGGAAAGCAAGATCTGTGTTTTTAGTAACAAAAGGTATGAGCAATGACATTGATTTGGGATGCTCATAGCAGTGAATGGGAGCGAGCAGAAGCTGGAAGCTTGTTCTTAATTTCCCAGATCGAAACTCCTAACCCCTGAACCACAGGAGACAACATTTAAGGTTAAGGTGCCTAGTCTTGTAGCCAGACAGCAGCCATGACAGGTCTCTGAAGATGAGTTAGGCCTAAGTTTCAGTTCCAGGAAATGAAGTCACCTCTGCCGATTAGCCCGGACCAATCACTGAAAAGGTCAAAGCCTAGCAAGACCAATTATGGCGGGATTGGAAATCCCCCAGAAATCTCCCGTGCCCGCAAAAGGAATGACCAATCCGCAGATGACAAACAACCCCTGAATTCAAACCGCCCAATCAGCACTTGCCAACTCCCTGCCTTTGTTTGTAACCTATAAATATTGTTCTCACCCAAGGGTCGGGGCTCTTGCTCTGCTCCACTGCGCTGGAGGCAACAAGGGCCCTGACTCGAGTCAGAAATAAATTTCCCTTTTTGCTTTTGCATCGCTGTGGTGGATTTGTCTCAGTTGGTCTCGGGATTCGAACATGCGGGCATAAAAGTCTGGCCTGCCTAGTCAAGAACAAATTCAGATGATGAGGCAGATGATAAAGAGTAAAGGACAAAGTTTATTGAAAGGAAAAGTACATGTGGCAAGGCACATGGGCAACCTCAGAGAGAGAGAGAGAGAGAGGCCTTTGGGAAGTGTAAATTCTTTACAAAGGGGCAGTTTTCCAGGTCTTCATCTTCCCTCAGGCCAATCACCTTGTTTATTTGCCCTGGCTAATTTGTCTCAAGACCCTCCCTGGAGTGTGCATGCACACCTTAGCCAAGTTGGATCTCAAAGTTAAGGCTTCTGGGAGGAGCAGGACTCACTATGGCCTGGAATTATCCTGTGAGTTTTGACTCCAAGCAGCCCTTCTGGGCATGTGTAGTGTCTCCCTTAACAAACAGAGTTTTTCCTTTCTTTGTCCTTGCCATAATTATTCCCTGAGATCAGAGAATGACTGTCTATTTACCGTGTTTTTGTTGGGTGTAAATTCCTCAACTGGAGCCCATGTATCTCTTATCTCAGGGAATGCAAAGGGGAAGATGACACATTCAAGACATTTACCATGGAGCCCATCAGTCTCCTACCAGAAAATTACATTTTATTAGGGAGAAAGAAACTGTGTCTGACTTACAGGTGGCTGTTTCTAAATTAAGAAAATGATTTAATTAGAAAAAAAACCACAATTGTTATGCAAAGTGGACCTCCAAGAAAAGAGATCCCAAAAGGCAAAGTCTTTATATGATCTGTAACAATCTGTCATTTGACTCCTGTCAGTGTTGTTGCTTGACTATGGGAAGCATGTGATGAGGTGTTTCAAAGGGATCTGTTTCCTCTTTGTCCCCCTTCTGTGCTGGATTCCATCGGTTGCCTCCTTTTTGGTCCATGTAGAACAGCGCTGACACCTCCAGAGACTATTTCGGACCCAGCCTGGTTCTCTTCCTATTTGCTGCACTTGGGAGACCTCACTGGAAGAAGGGAAAGACTGGCAGCTCTTTGATTGCATTTGGTGTCTCAGATCCAACACAGAGCTCCCTTCAACCTGTCTTCCTGTTCAGAGCCCTCAGCTGTTCTTGTTGTTACTACCTTTGCCACATCCTTCAGGGGTGTGTGTAACAGGAATGTAGTTTGGATCTTCTGTGATTATAACTCAGGAAACCTGTAAGAACAGTGGATATTGATTGAGGTCCTCTCTTAGACAGGACCTGAATTGATATCTTGTTGGTGCCTTGGAAACGATTTCCAAGAGGGATGGCTGAGTAACACAATTACACAGGGCAGTTCTTGTGTCTGATCTGAAGTTTCCTTTTTACACTCCTGGAGTTCATTGTAACTTTTTGTCCTCTGTTCTGCCCAAGTGGGCCCTGATGCTTCAGACATGTATGAATCTGTAAGTTTTGGTTTCAGTCCTGCTTTTGCTCATTTGCTTTCATGTTACCTGGAGTTGTGTACAGGAACCCTGTGAATCCACTATCTTTATTTGTAAAATTGAGATAATTAGTGCTGTTAGGTGGCATAGAATGTTGCCTGTTTTACAGAAAAGGTCAGAAGTTACTGGGTTTTGTTTTTTCGCTGTGCCATGTGGCAGGTTATATGTTAGTTCCCCATTCCTGGATGGAATCTGTGCCCCCTCCAGTGTATGTGCATAGTCCTAACAACCGGACCACCAGGGAATTTTCCTCAAAGGTTACTTTTGCTTAAAGAATATATTTACTCCTGTCTTGCTTATTGTGACATCTCTTTGTTTACTTTACATCATGTATGTTTTTATTTTATTTTTCATTTTTATGAGAGTTGTCTCTGACTCTGGTTAATAGGTTTTCAAAGAATATTGGTTTTCTTCATACCAATATATTACATTTTAAAAATGTTTTTTATATTTGGTTGCACTGGGTCTTTGTTGCTTCAGGGGCTTTCCAACACTTGTTGCAGGCAAGGACTACTCTCTACTTGTGGTGCACGGACTTCTCATTCTAATGCCTTCTCTTGCTACAATGTGTTGGCTCTATGCCTGTGCACAGTAGTTGTGACTCCCATACTCTGGACCATGGAGTTGTGGCCTACAGGCTTAGTTGCTCCCAAGATATGAGGGAACTTCCCAGATGAGGAATGGAACTCTTGTGCATTAATTACCAGGTGGATTCTTTACCTCTGAGCCAGAAGGTAGGCCCCAAATCTTATTCCTTGACATGTATCTTGGAACCAATGTACTAAGCTAAATTTACTGTATAAACAGGGAATTGCTATACCGAATGACTGTTTAAGTCGAGAATGTTTCATTTATTAATATTTTGTTATTTAAAGATGATAGTCTTTTTGTATTACACAGTGTAACTGACATGAACAACTTGTCAATGTCATAAAATGCCTATACGTCTATCTACTGATCAATTTATAAGAGGTATTTAGAAAAGTTTTTTTCCCCCATTATTGTAGGGAATTTCCTGAACAGTTATAACCTTCTATTTATGTTTTCCATTATTTGTTATAGTGCTTCTTTGGGATTATTTACCATTGCAGTGTATTGCCTGTTAATGAATGTTTGTTCACTTGATCATTCTGTCTGACTCTTTGTGATCTCTTGGAGAGTAGCCTGCTAAGCTCCTTATCTATGGAATTCTTTTCAGGCAAAAATAGTTTGGTGGCTGTCATTTCCTCCTCCAGGGGATCTCCCCCACCTAGGGATTAAAGCTCCTTATCCTATGTCTCCTGCATTGGCAAGCTAATTCTTTACTACCAAGTCACCTATGTAGCCCTATCTGTTCTTTACTGTTTACTTATGTATAAGTATCCATAAAGTATGTACAATATGCCATATTTTCTCCTCAATTATGAGACAGCAGTGTGTTTACTACCAAGTAGAATGAGCTTAGAAGTCATGGTGGAAAAACACCCTTTTCTTTAAGAACTGACATGAGTTTGAAAAACATTAATATGTTCTCACTGTATCTTTGAAGCTAGGCTAGCCTAAAATTAATTTGGATTACATGTGATTACTCTTTGATTTCTAAAGAGTTCTATTTGTTTAGTGTTTCAAACATTTTTAAGATCATCATTAGGAAGATGTGTAATTCTGTTCGGCATGGATATGCCTTACCATGTATTCAGCATGAAACTATTTATTTATGAATTGTAGTTGATAGAATGTATATGGTTTTTATATTTTGTAGATGTGTCTCAAATACGTATGATCAAGAAATTACTGGCAAAGGAGACAGTGGTAAAGAAGAAATTTTTCAAAGAGTGGTGTTTGGAAGAGCTGAAAGCCATGAAATCGATTATTTCCTCAGAAAGATACAGAAAAATATGCATGATTTTGAGTCTCTGTGGACAGATGATGAAAGAAATGACAGAGAAACCTCTATATCCCATAACAAAAATCTCACCAATAGAAGAGATCATGATAGTAGCAGTGATGCAGGAAATAAGCCTGTTGAAAGGCATGGATCAGTTGCAGATCAGTTTCAGGATCACTTGCAGATACTTGACTCTGAAGGGACAGTTTCTGAATGTAGTCAGGTTGTAGTGAATATCAACAGTAGTGCCTCAGGTTTACCACCTCAGAGAACTCGTAGTGTCTGTAAAGGCGACTCTCATAAACAAGAGAATGCTGTTATACATCCCTCAGAACTGGTACCAGACCAGGAAGCACACAAGAAAAATACTTACAGTTGTAATGCGTGTAACATAACTTTTCTTCAGGACTCAGAACTCACTCGGAGAAGGCAATGGCACCCCACTCCAGTACTCTTGCCTGGAAAATCCCATGGACAGAGGAGCCTGGTAGGCTGCAGTCCAAGGGGTCACTGAGAATTGGACATGACTCAGTGACTTCACTTTCACTTTTCACTTTCATGCATTGAAGAAGGAAATGGCAACCCACTCCAGTGTTCTTGCTTAGAGAATTCCAGGACAGCAGACCCTGGTGGGCTGCCGTTTATGGGATCACACAGAGTCAGACATGACTGAAGTAACTTAGCGGCGGCGGCAGCAGCAGCAGCAGCAGCAGCAGCAGAACTCACTAGACTCAAAGAATCCATACAGGAAGAAAAGCATATAAATGTAGCATATGTTGTAAGGCTTTTAATGATAAATCGACCCTTATAGTTCATCAGAGAAATCATACTGGAGAAAAACCATATAAATGTGATGTATGTGGCCACTGCTTTAAACAGCATACACAGCTTCAGCATCATCAGCGAGTTCATATTGGAGAGGAACAATGTAAATGTGATGTGTGTGGAAAGGGCTTTAGTCTAAAAGCGAGGTGTACAGTTCATCAGACCCTTCATACTGGAGAGAAACCATATACATGGCTTTATTCGAATGTCACACCTTGGAAATCATTGGAGAGTTCATACTGGAGAGAAACCATATAAATGTCATCTATGTGGCAAGGCCTTTAGTGTAAATGCAAGGCTTGTATTTCATTGGAGAATTCATACTGGAGAGAAGCCTTACAAATATAACCATTGGGACAAACATAAATGTGATATGTGTCGAAAGGCCTTTAGTCGAAATTCAGGCCTTGTAGTTCATCGGAGATTTCATACTGGAGAGAAACTGTGTAAATGTGATGTATGTAGGCAGGCCTTTCATTAAAATTCAATCCTTGTAATTCATCAGATAATTCATACTGGAGAGAAACCTTACAAATGTAACAGTTGTGAGAAACATTTTAGTGCACAGTTCAGTTCAGTTCAGTTCAATCACTTAGTCGTGTCCGACTCTTGGCGACCCCATGAACTGCAGCACGCCAGGCTTCCGTGTCCATCACCATCTCCCGGAGCTCACCCAGACCCACGTTCATTGAGTCCGTGATGCCATCCAGCCATCTCATCCTCTGTCGTCCCCTTTTCCTCCTGCCCCCAATCCTTCCCAGCATCAGAGTACTTTCCAGTGAGTCAACGCTTCACATGAGGTGGCCAGAGTACTGGAGTTTCAGCTTTAGCATCATTCCTTCTAAAGAAATCCCAGGGCTGATCGCCTTTAGAATGGATTGGTTGGATCTCCTTGCAGTCCAAGGGACTCTCAAGAGTCTTCTCCAACACCACAGTTCAAAAGGATCAGTTCTTTGGCACTCAGCCTTCTTCACAGTCCAACTCTCACATCCATACATGACCACTGGAGAAATCATAGCCTTCACTAGACGGACCTTCATCGGCAAAGTAATGTCTCTGCTTTTGAATATACTATCTAAGCGTCTTTTAATTTCATGGCTGCAGTCATCATCTGCAGTGATTTTGGAGCCCCACAAAATAAAGTCTGACACTGTTTCCACTCTATTTCCCATGAAGTGATGGGACCGGATGCCATGATTTTTGTTTTCTGAATGTTGAGCTTTAAACCAACTTTTTCACTTTCCTCTTTCACTTTCATCAAGAGGCCCTTTAGTTCTTCTTCACTTTCTGTCATAAGGGTGGTATCATCTGCATATCTTAGGTTATTGATATTTCTCCCAGCAATCTTGATTCCAGCTTGTGTTTCTTCTAGTCCAGCATTTCTCATGATGTACTCTGCATATAAGTTAAATAAATAGGGTGACAGTATACAGCCTTGATGTAGTCCTTTTCCTATCTGGAACCAGTCTGTTGTTCCATGTCCAGTTCTAACTGTTGCTTCCTGACCTGCATACAGATTTCTCAAAAGGCATGTTAGGTGGTCTAGAATTCCTATCTCTTTCAGAATTTTCCACAGTTTATTGTGATCTACACAGTTAAAGGCTTCGGCATACTCAATAAAGCAGAAGTAGATGTTTTTCTGGAACTCTCTTGCTTTTTCCATGATCCAGCAGATGTTGGTAATTTGATCTCTGGTTCCTCTGCCTTTTCTAAAACCAGCTTGAACTTCAGGGAGTTCACGGTTCACATATTGCTGAAGCCTGGCTTAGAGAATTTTGAGCATTACTTTACTAACATGTGAGATGAGTGCAATTGTGCGGTAGTTTGAGCATTCTTTTGCATTGCCTTTCTTTGGGACTGGAATGAAAACTGATCTTTTCCAGTCCATATGGCCAAAATATTGGAGCCTCAGGTTCAGCATCAGTCCTTCCAATGAACATCCACGGTTGGTCTCCTTTCGGATTGATGGGTTTGATCTCCTTGCTCTCCAAAGGACTGTCAAGTCTGATCTCCAACACCACAATCCAAAAGCATCAGTTTTTCTATGCTCAGACTTCTTTATGGACTAACTCTCAAATCCCTTTTTTAATCACATCTCCAGCTGACTACTGGAAAAACCGTTGTTTGTCTATAGGGAGCTTTGCTGGCAACGTGATTCATTTGCTTTTAATAAACCATCTAGTTCTATCGTAACTTTTTTTCCAAGGAGCAGTCCCCTGGCTGCAGTCCCCTTTAGCAGTGATTAGAGTATTGAATTACAGTTTCCTCCGCCAGCTGCAACCCCACGTCCAAGGAGTGGTGGCTACATGGGCGCAGGAGGGCCCTAGAGGAGCTACTCCACTTTCAGTGTAAGAAGGGCGGCGGTGAGGAGATACCCCTCGTCCAAGGTGAGGAGCAGTGGCTGCGCTTTGCTGGAGGAGCTGTGAAGAGATACCCCACGTCCAAGGTAAGAGAAACTGAAGTAAAACGTAGGTGTTGTGAGGGCATCAGCAGGCAGACAACATTGAAACCATACTTACAGAAAATTAGTCAGTCTAATCACATGGACCACAGCCTTGTCTAACTCAATGAAATCAAGCCATGCCCTGTGGGGCCACCCAGGATGGGCGGGTCATGGTGGAGAGGTCTGACAGAATGTGGTCCCCTGGAGAAGGGAATGGCAAACCACTTCAGTATTCTTGCCTTGAGAACCCCATGAACAGTATGAAAAGGCAAAATGATAGGCTACTGTAAGACCTCGCGGCCTTTTCTCGGGAACCGTCGCCCCAAAGACCACAGTGACTCGAATTCGATGCAATCAGCAAGAGGATTTATTAGGCCGGCGCTCGGGGTTCGATCTCCTTAGGAGGAGTGAACCTCGAACGCCAGTCGTGAGGGACTTTTATACAAAAAAATCACAGGTAGGTGGGGATGAGGTCAGGGTATGGGATACAATGAAGTAGGGGCCATAGGTGAGGTGGAGACATTTGATTGGTGGGAAAAGTTTGCAGGTAATTAAGTTAAAATGGTTGGCTGATCACCCTGCGGCATTTGGTCAATTTTTACCCAGAAAAGTCCGACAGAGAGATACATTCTTGGGAGGGGTTTCCTTGACCAGGTCATAAGTTATCTGTTAAGAATCGGTCAGGAGGCTCTGAGTCACCAGATAAGGAGTAAGCTATTTTCCTTGAGGCACAGCCTGCCTTCCAGGCTTAAATTTTAACCTAAGTCCTTCATTCCCCTCTTCTTCTTGTCCGTGATTTCAATCCTGAAATCATAGAGTGAGGGATTGCGGCATACCGTTACCTTGGCATGAGCACTCGCACGGTGCTTGTGCGTTTCTTGATAAAGGAGAGCAACTACTTAAAAATGCAAAGCTAAGAGATGAAGAAAGTTAGGATTACAAGAATAGTCATGGTATCATAAACAAACTTATATAACCTTTTTAACATCTATACCTTACAATCATTAAGAAAACAGCCACCAATCTTCCATTTTATTGTGTGCAGAGCATAGTGTCCCCGTCTCCGGAGCGTGACGGGTGCATTTTAAACGTCCATTGAGGGAGACGGGTCAGGGAGCCAAGGAATGCCCTGGGTTGTTACTTAGGTCAGGCGGCTTTCAAGATTTAACCCGTTACAGGCAAATCTCTCTCAGCTCCCTCTTCTTCATCTTTTAGGCGCTCTAAAAGATGGTGATGGTGTAGCATGTTACGGTAGACAAGCACCTTTATGTGCAGAAATTCTTTTACAATGCCTTTAATAAGGCATAGTGCTAGGCACATCAGGGCAAGGATAGCAATTAACACGATGCCTACAGCCACCATGCTCTGCCACAAAGAATGAAGACTGGGAAAGTTAGAAACCAAATTCTTCACAAAATCTTCAGCAGTTTGAACAACATCTAAAGTGGCCGAAGGCGCGTTTTCTATATCTAATATTTCATTGTGTAACTGCAGTAAATCAAGAGAAATAAGACTTGGGGGTATCGTATGAAAAACACATAGGGAACCGTGAAGAAAACCCATAGAAGGAAATATTAGCTTGTTGGTGTTGAATGTGTGCGTCAGAGACTCCTCCCAGAAGAGCAGTATCATTTACGTATACCGGCAATGTTTCTTCATCCCATCCTACAGACTGGAGCATGGGGGGTCAGGAACGTAGGCCCAATACGTATGAGTGGTCCCTTGATGCAGAGTCAGGAGGTTTAGGTAGAGGATGATCAGGAATCCGGTAATCGACAGAGCCTGAGCTTTAAAGGGTGAGAGGTGCGGTGAGCCTTCCATTGAGGCGTCGGTTCTGGTGCAGCTTTAACGTGGGAGGCGTGGATCCAGGATGAGATTCCGTCAACCTTGATGGCAGTAGGGGTCGTAAGCAGGACAATGTAGGGTCCTTTCCACCTGGGCTCTAGATTATGTTGCCGATGTCGACGAACATAGACGGAGTCCCCCACCTGGAACGGATGGGCCTCTTCTGGGGTACCGGGTTGGTAGGCTGCAGCAAGCTGAGTCCACACCTCTTTCAGAACCAGCTGGAGTCCCTTTAGCCTAGCACACAGATCACCATTGTTAAAGTTTCGGGGGTCGAATCCCTCTCTAAGTGTCAATATGGGGGGGTGCTCCATACAAAATTTCAAAAGGGGTGAGACCAAGGTGAGAGGGCGTGTTTCTCACCCGGAACAGAGCCAGAGGAAGGAGCACCGTCCAGTCAGTACCGCCAGTCTCTAAGGACAATTTAGTTAGGGTCTCTTTTAGAGTTCTATTTATTTTTTCTACCTGTCCTGAACTCTGGGGTCTGTATGCACAATGTAATTTCCAATCGGTCCCCAGAAACTTAGCTAACTCCTGACTTATTTGGGCAGTAAAAGCCGGCCCGTTATCTGACCCTAACATCTTTGGCGCTCCGAAGCGCGGAAAAATTTCTTCTAGAATTTTCTTAGCTACTATGAGGGCACTTTCATTTTTGGTGGGGAATGCTTCCACCCATCCTGAGAAAGTATCCACAAAAACCAGCAGATATTTATTGCCGTACCGCGCAGGACATACCTCGGTGAAATCCACTTCCCAGTAGGCCCCGGCCGGTCTCCACGCAGCCACTTACCTTGGCCCGTCTTGTTTCGGCCGGCATTTACCTCTTGGCAAGGTCTGCAGTTCAGGACCACTTGCTCAGCCAATTTAAAAAGTCCCGGCACCTCATATCCTGCTTTAATTAAAAGAGAGACTAGCTTTTTAGCCCCTAAGTGAGTCCAATGGTGCATTTGTTTTAACATTTCTCTGGCTTCTCCTTCCGACGTAGCCTGTTTCCCTCTGGGCCGTGGAGAGGGGCTAGAATTACTTTTATCTTCTGAGCATATTGCCAGCAATCTCGATAGCCCGTCTTTTGTTGCCACCTCTCGCGCAGCTTGATTGGCTATATTGCTTCCCTCAGTTACCAGGGACCGATCTCGTTGATGTCCAGGGCAGTGGATTACACTAATCTTTTTGGCAACATCAGGGCAGCCAACAATGCCAGGATTTCGTTTTTGTTTTTAATCTCTTTGCCGGCCGATGTAAGTAACCCTCTCTGTTGGTAAATAGCTCCATGGACATGTGCAGTTGCAAAAGCATATCTACTATCAGTGTAAATGTTGGCCTTTTTCCCTCGTGCCAGTTCTAAGGCCTTTGTGAGGGCAATCAGCTCGGCTTTTTGGGCTGACGTACCTTGAGGGAGGGCAGCTGCCCAGATTACCTCAGTCCCATCGACCACCGCTGCCCCTGCCCGCCACCTTCCTTCTTCAAGAAAACTGCTTCCGTCCGTATACCATGTCACCTCGGCATCCTGAAGCGGCTGGTCCGAGAGATCATGACGAACTCCATGTATTCCCGCGAGAATTTCTTGACAGTCGTGGGTCACCTCGGACTGGCTGGGGTCCGGCAGCAGCGTGGCAGGGTTAAGTCCGGTAGCCGGCGTGAACCTGATTTGCTCAGAGTTTAGGAGCAACGTCTGATAGTGGGTCATCCTGGCGTTAGTTAGCCATCTCTCAGGGGTTGGCGAATCACACTTTCTAAAGCGTGGGGTGCAGTGACAATTAAGTTCTGCCCCAGTGTCAGCTTGTCTGCATCTTTTACTAGGACTGCCACGGCAGCCACTATACGCAAACAATTCGGCCAGCCAGCAGCCACGGGGTCCAGTTTCTTTGACAGATATGCCACCGGCCGATTCCATGGTCCCAGCTTTTGGGTGAGGACCCCTTTGGCAATGCCATTATTTTCAGCCACATAGAGATGGAACGGCTTGTCCACATCTGGAAGTCCCAGGGCAGGGGCTGACAACAAGGCGCACTTAATGTTGTCAAAAGCCTTTTGCTCGCTCTTTCCCCAGAAGAAGGGTGTACTGCCCTTGGTCAGGGGGTACAAGGGAGCGGCCATCTCTGCGAACCCCGGAATCCAGAGCCTGCAGAACCCCGCAGTGCCCAAGAACTCCCTAACTTGTCGGGAGTTTTCGGGGGCCGGTATTCTGGCCACCGCCTCTTTTCTGGCCTCCGAGAGCCATCGCTTCCCATCTCTGAGTTGGTACCCCAGGTAACTAACCTGTTGCTGGCAGATCTGGGCCTTTTTGGCAGAAGCACGGTAGCCGAGGGTGCCAAGTTTGGTCAGTAAAGTCTCAGTCCCTTTCCTGCACTCCTCTGCGGTATCAGCGGCCAGAAGCAAGTCATCTACATATTGGAGCAGAGTTACCTGGGGATTTGTGGCGCGGAAGTGCGCGAGGTCCTGGTGGAGGGCTTCGTCAAAAATTGTTGGCGAGTTCTTGAATCCTTGCGGCAGCCTGGTCCACGTTAGCTGTCCGGAGAGTCCTGTAAGAGGGTCTTTCCACTCAAAAGCAAAAATAGGCTGGCTAGCGGGGCTGAGTCGTAGGCAGAAGAAGGCATCTTTCAGGTCCAAGACAGTGTACCACTTCCGGCTGGGGGGAAGGGTGCTCAGCAGGTTGTAGGGGTTGGGCACTGTTGGGTGTAGGTCGGATACCCGCTTGTTGACTTCTCTCAGATCCTGTACAGGCCGGTATTCGCCCGTTCCAGGCTTCCAGACCGAAAGCAATGGGGTGTTCCAGGCCGACTGGCACTTTATCAAAATTCCCAGATCAAGAAACCTTTGAATATGTGGGCGGATCCCATCTTGAGCCTCTTTACTCATCGGGTACTGGCGGACTGAGATGGGGGTGGCAGAGGCCTTGATTTCTACCACCACTGGGGGCTGGTGGACGGCCATTCCCATGCCCGAGACTTCAGCCCAGGCTAGGGGGGTCTTAGCCATCCAGTCCTGCATATTCATGGTCTCGGGGGAAGGGCTCTCATATAGCCTGTATTCATCTTCTAGCCTCAGGGTCAAAACCTGCAACGGCCTTCCTTCCCCGTCTGTCACCGTGGTGCCCTCGGTGTGAAAGTGGATCTGAGCCCCCACTTTCGTGAGCAAGTCCCGTCCCAGCAAGGGGTAAGAGCATTCAGGGATCACAAGGAACAAGTGGGATACCCGGCCCACGCCGAGGTCCACTGTTCTTTGGGTAGTCCATGGGTATTGTCGATACCCTGTAGCGCCCTGTACCCATGCCTTTTTGTGGACAATGCCCCTCCGGATTGTAATAGGACGGAGTGTTGGGCTCCTGTGTCTACCAGAAACTGTACAGGCTTCCCCTCCACCTTTAGAGTTACCCTAGGCTCGGGGAGGGGGTCCGAGCCCCGTCCCCCTAATCTTCTTCTTCTATGGCCAGGATTTTGTTGGGGGTGGCAGACCTTCCCCTCTTCTTCTGAGGGCAGTCTTTGAGCCAATGCCCCTTCTCTTTACAGTACGGACACTGATCTTTGTCTAGTGGCGGCTTGGTTCCTGTCCTGCTTTTACTGTGGTCTCTTGGCCCAGCTCTATCATCTCTCTTTCCTTCTTTAATCACTGTGGTCAGAATTTTTGCCAAGTCTTTTGCCTGTCTTTTTCTCTCTCTATCTCCCGTTCATTCTGCTCCCGGATCCTTCTTTCCTCCTTTTCTTCTTCTGTTTCCCTTTTATTAAACACCTTGTCTGCTTCTTTGATCAAATCTTGAAGAGAGAATCCCTGTAACCCATCTAGTCTCTGTAACTTTCTCTTAATATCTAGGGCTGATTGATCAATAAAGGCCATGGCCACTGTAGCCCTATGTTCTTCAGATGTGGGATCGTAGGGGGTAAATCTCTTGAATGCCTCTATTAACCTATCTAGGAATACAGTAGGTGACTCGGTAGGCCCTTGAGTCACTTCCCTTACCTTAGCCAAATTGGTGGGGCGCCTTGCTGCCCCTCGGAGACCCGCCACCAGAGCCTGGCGATAGACCCTCAGGTGCTCCCTACCTGCCGGAGAATTGTAGTCCCAGTCAGGTCTCGTCAGGGGGAAACCAGCATCTATTTCATTAGGAAGCGCTGTGGGACGTCCGTCATCTCCTGGCACATTTTTGCGAGCCTCCAATAGTACTCGCTGTCTTTCTTCTGTAGTGAGCAAGGTCTGCAACAGTTGCTGACAATCATCCCAAGTGGGCTGATGTGAGAAAACAAGAGATTCTATCAAAGAGGTCAGCGCCTGGGGGTTATCAGAAAAAGAGGGGTTGTTATTTTTCCAGTTGTAAAGGTCAGAGGCAGAGAATGGCCAATATTGGAGTGGCCGAACCCCGCGGTCATCAGGGGCCCGTTCTCCCGGGGGGAGAGCGGTGGAGTCCGGGGGTGACAGCTCTACGGCTCCGCGTTCCTGCCGCCGGGCCCATTTCTTCCCCTTCTTTTGGCTGTTCAGGCGAGGCGATCGCTTGTGCCCTCTGAGGTGCCGGAGGTGGGACCTGTACAGGCGGGTAGAGTGGGGGAGAATCTAAAAGTAAGAAGTCAGTTTGCAGGTCTGGATATATATTTTTGACGGGAGCCTTTGTCTCTTCTTTCTTTGCCGTGGATTTTAGGGCAAAGATCTCTGCAGCAGGCTCCAACGGCTTTCCTGTGGGGGAAAACGAAAGGCCGAACCCACACCGGGGGTGAACGGACCAGGTCTTCCCAGACCATAATATATGGCACCTGGTCCAGGTGCTCAGTAGCAGGGGTGAAAATTACAGTTTTAACCTGTTTGACTTGTTCTGAAGAGAATGACCCTTCTGGCGGCCAGCTGGTATTAAAACTGGGCCAATCTACTGCGCATAAACTCTGCCATTTTCCTTTTTTCACTGTCATGGAAAGATCATGGGCCCGATTTTTTACTTCTGTCCAATGATCTACCGTCAGAGACAGCGGGGTTGTCACCGTCTGTCCCATCGTCAGTTTGTCACAAAAATGAACACTTAACGAGTACAAAGTAAGACGAGTAGCAGCGGAAAAATCAGATAAAGCGGCTGCTGTAAACTTTTGCCCTCGGAAAGTCCTAAGCAGATGAGCTTCCTAGCTCCACAGATACAGAATTCAGACGGAGA
Source organism: Nanger dama (assembly GCA_917880005.1). Classification (NCBI taxonomy): domain Eukaryota; kingdom Metazoa; phylum Chordata; class Mammalia; order Artiodactyla; family Bovidae; genus Nanger; species Nanger dama. The sequence continues at coordinate 1,464,170 of CAKJTW010000140.1, forward strand.
AGAATCTCACGATCCCTACTCCCAGGTGGTCGGCGGTCCAGGCGTCCCTGGCATACGCCACAGATACAGACGGAGGCTCGAAACCCCACGACCCCCACTCCCAGGTCGGCGTTCCAGGCGTCCCTGGCATACGCCACAGATACAGACAGAGGGGAATCTCACGATGCCCACTCCCAGGTCGGCGTTCCAGGCGTCCCTGGCATATGCCACAGATACAGGCGTGCCCCACAGATACAGACAGACAGGTGCACAAGGGCACAGATCCTTGTTTCAGCAGCCGGAGGAGACCAGGAGGAAGAAAAGAAAGATTACTGAGGATAGCCACCAAAAATCCTACCGGGAATGGTGGCGGCCAGAGAGGTGGACTTATGGCGTGCTTTGAGTTCACTCGTGTGCCTATACCGTTGCACGGAAGTTTTCTTGCTGGGGGCGGGCGCCCTAGCGGCTTCTGGCCCGTTCTGTGACCCTCTTATCCTGTCACGGGAGTCTTCAAGTGGCAGGCGCCCTAATGGCTTTTAAGTGCCTGACCCATGCCCACAAAAAGGTAATATTAGGCCATATCCTCACAAGAAAGACAGGGAAGTTTCACCCAGCCGGGCGATAGTTACTGGGGCTCACCTGTCATAAGGCCTTCAAAGTCCACCAGGGAGTAGCCCTGGCCGGGACTAATCAGTTGCCTCACAACCGTTCGCCTGTTCACTGAAACTTCCGAAGGATTAAGTCAAGCAGCAGGAGAGAAAAGTGAGACAATACAGATTTAACACAGAGCAGACTAGTCACAGACCTTTTACAGACGTACACGGAGACACAGAATTGCTCGAGCGTACCTCCGAATTCAAAAGCCAAAGGGTCTGAGTGAGTGAGGCGATCCCGGACGAGCCCCCAAATGTAAGACCTCGCGGCCTTTTCTCGGGAACCGTCGCCCCAAAGACCACAGTGACTCGAATTCGATGCAATCAGCAAGAGGATTTATTAGGCCGGCGCGCCGGGGTTCGATCTCCTTAGGAGGAGTGAACCTCGAACGCCAGTCGTGAGGGACTTTTATACAAAAAAATCACAGGTAGGTGGGGATGAGGTCAGGGTATGGGATACAATGAAGTAGGGGCCATAGGTGAGGTGGAGACATTTGATTGGTGGGAAAAGTTTGCAGGTAATTAAGTTGAAACGGTTGGCTGATCACCCTGCAGCATTTGGTCAATTTTTACCCAGAAAAGTCCGACAGAGAGATACATTCTTGGGAGGGGGTTTCCTTGACCAGGTCATAAGTTATCTGTTAAGAATCGGTCAGGAGGCTCTGAGTCACCAGATAAGGAGTAAGCTATTTTCCTTGAGGCACAGCCTGCCTTCCGGGCTTAAATTTTAACCTAAGTCCTCCACTACTGAAAGAGGAACTCCCCAGGTCGGTAGGTGCCCAGTATGCTACTGGAGATCAGTGGAGAAATAACTCCAGAAAGAATGAACGGATAGAGCCGAAGCAAAAACAATACCCAGTTGTGGATGTGACTGGTGGCGGGAGCAAGATCCAATGCTGTAAAGAGCAATATTACGTAGGAACCTGAAATGTCAGGTCCAGAATCAAGGCAAATTGGAAGTGGTCAAACAAGAGACAACAAGAGTGAATGTTGACATTCTAGGAATCAGCGAACTAAAATGGACTGGAATGGGTGAATTTAACTCAGATGACCATTATATCTACTACTGTGGGCAGGAATCCCACAGCAAAAATGGAGTAGCCATCACGGTCAACAAAAGAGTCCAAAATGCAGTACTTGGATGCAATCTCCAAAACGACAGAATGATCTCTGTTCGTTTCTGAAAGGTTGTTGTTGGAATTACGACACCGGGATTCTTGGCCCCCGGAGGAGAAGAATTCAATCCGGGGCCAGAGATGAGGCTTGATCGCTCAGAGCTTTTGTGTAACAAGGTTTCATTAAAGTATAAATGAGATAGAGAAAGCTTCTGACATAGGCATCAGAAGGGGGCAGAAAGAGTACCCCCTGCTAGTCTTCAGCTGGATGTTATATAGTCATCAGCAGTCTGTTAATGAAAGAAAGGAATGTCTCAAAATTTAGAATGGCCAGGCCCCTCACCCATAAGATGTATTTTGGGATAACCTTGGCTCCAAATGTTTTATCTTGGGCCATAAAAAGATTAACTTGAATCTTGAAGAAGGGCAGATCATTATACAAATAGTTTCATTTGCATAGATTACAGGAACAATATCCGAGTATAACATACTGGTTTATCAAGTAGGTTCTGAGCCCAAAAGGCCGAACCGACTTGAAGACAGAGTTTGGGGTAAATGCACAGTACATTAGCATAGCTTAAGATAAAGATTTCCATAAGAAAAAGGCAATGGTTACCTTCAATTTCACCAGGTGTCATTATGGCAACACAGAATTTTAAGAGAAACCTCTTTTTAAATTTGTATAGAGAAGGAGAAAATATCACTAGTTTGTTTCCTCCTTCCACTTAAGAGATAAAATGTCTGACCCTTGCAGGCTATTTCCTCGGTTTGGAGACCTCTGGCCTTCCTGCCTGTTACCCTCTCAGTTTCCAAGGCAAACCATTCAGTATCACAATAATCCAAATCTATGCCCCAACCAGTAACACTGCAGAAGCTGAAGTCGAACGGTTCTAGGAAGACCTACAAGACCTTTTAGAACTAACATCCAAAAAGATGTCCTTTTCATTATAGGGAATTGGAATGCAAAAGTAGGAAGTCAAGAATCACCTGAGGTAACAGGCAAATTTGTCCTTGGAATATGGAATGAAGCAGGACAAAGGCTAATAGAGTTTTGCCAAGAAAATGCACTGGTCATAGCAAACACCCTCTTCCAACAACACAAGAGAAGACTACACAGGGACATCACCAGATAGTCAACAGTGAAATCAGATTGATTGTATTCTTTGCAGCCAAAGATGGAGAAGCTCTATACAGCCAACAAAAACAAGACCAAGAGCTGACTGTAGCTCAGATCATGAACTCCTTATTACCAAATTCAGACTCGAATTGAAGAAAGTAGGGAAAACCACTAGACCATTCAGGTATGACCTAAATAAAATCCCTTATGATTACATATAATTCTATTAGGTGAGGTGGTTTATTTGCTCCACGTTCTTCAGCCTCTCCTCGGGCCCTGGAGCACTCGCCTGCCACCCGGCTCCAGGAGAAGCCGGGTTCTCTCCCAGGTCCTGGGATACTGGAGAGCTCTCCCCACTCTGAGACCCTCTCTCCTCCCAGCCCCTCTGTTCTCATGTCTCCTCAGGCCAGTCCTTCTGCCCTTCAGAGTGACCTTTCCCCTGATCCCTCATAGGGGAGGTGATCTGAACCAGCCACTTGACGCCCATGGGTCTTCAGACCCAAATACCACCCGCTGGAATTTGGCTCTTGCGAGAGGGCCTTTCTTATTCAGTCTCCTGCCCTGTAAATAGTGGGAGGAAAGCGGGATAAGAAGAAGCAGACAATGACTCCTAGAGAAATGGAAAATTGAGAAAAGCATGTGGGACAAGCAATGGCAGTGAAGAGGATTGGGAGGAACTTGAAAAAGATAGCTTCATGAAAGAGAATGATTCTTGAAGGGAGCGGGTGGGGAAAGGAGAGAAATTCAGAGAAAAGCAGGATCTCTGGAGAGTTAAGGGTGAGCAACATAGGGAGGTATGCTGGTTCTTTCCAACTCTGTGAGCCCTGTATCTCCCAGAGTTTTCTCAAATACATGTCCGTTGAGTCCAGGGATGATATGAAACCATCTCATCCTCTGCCGCCCTCTTCTATAGCCTTCAAGGGGGAGCATCTGTATATCAGGGGTTCCAAAGAGGGAGACAGTGGAGAGTCAGTTTACACACACAGCCCGCAAAGGGGATACAAGAGTTGGGACCAGAGCAACAATATTCTGCTGAGAGAGAAAGGGGACTTCTAGAGATTGGAGGAGCTGAGAAAAAAAGCGAGGTGAAAGGAAGCATAACCACTTGGGAGTGCCAGAGAGTTGGGAGGAAGGGAGGGCTGAGGTGGAAGAAGAAAGGCAGAAATACAGGGAGATTGAGGATCACCAAGGAGATTGAGAGAAAGCAACTTGAAGGTGAATAGATGGCAGAGAGAGGTGGGATGGGAAGCAGGGAAGAAGTAGAGAGGAGGACAGGCACAGCAGGAGAGCAGAGAAAGAGAGACAGAGAAAGAAGTAGGGAAACAGATCAACTAAATGGAGTGGAAACAGCTAGTGTGCAGGTGATGGGGGGACTAGATCAGAAGAGTGCTGAATCAGTTGGGTAAGAATTATTAAGTCGTTACACATTGACACATTGATTTTTGGCTTTAAAAATCTGCCGGGAGCCAGCGTGAGGAACTCCACGCATGGCAAAGTCATGAAGAAGGAGGCTTGGCACACACAAAGGCGTGATCAAGCCTCAGGAAATCCCCTGTTCCCGAGCATCTACCCACCAAACCAGAGTCTGTTTTATGCTCTCAGCTACACCTCTGACTTTACAGGGGGCTCTCCCCATCACCATTTCTCTTGGAGAAAGAGTTAACTTGCAGCTCCAGTTAATAAAAATTCCTGGGTGTGACAAGAGTGTTGCAACTTACGAACTCCTCTGAAGGTTCTCTAGCCTGCCTGATCAGGTTTGTCCGGCCACTTGTGATTGTTTACAGCCTTCCAACTGTGAGAGGCACGAGATGCTTTAAAACTTTCTAAATGCAGACTCTTTTGAGTTGTTAGAAAATATTACTATAGTATTAGTGGGTTGATTAGGAATTATATTGGTGAAGGGTTTTTTATTTGTTGTGCCAATTATTACTGCTAATTCCCTGCCCTGGGTGTGACAAAGGTGTCTCAGGTCAAACCTGTCTGCTGACAGACTAGCTTGTGTGACAACCTCTCAAGCACAAATGGCACAGAGAGTTTGGAGTATTTTGAAAGTCTTAATTAGCATAGGGCTTTTCTCATTGTTGAGTCAATGATTGACGCCAGGCCTCCATATCCTTAAGCACCTGGGAATATATTAATCAATGTATTTGGAATATAGAAAAGGAAATATAGTAGTTTTTGAAATTAGCAATACTAGACTTTTTGAGTTAATGAATTTTCTCTTTTCTTATAAATCACTGTACTTTGTTATAAATCACTGTGTCCTTGCTATGCAAAAATGTAACTTTATCACTATCTTAAGTCTAAATAGATCTTAAGGGGAACATTGGTGAAGGGTTTTCATTTGTTGGGCTAATGTTTGCTGCTAAATCTCCATATTCCCTGCCCTTATAATGAATATAACTAACATATAGGAAAAATAAGTATTAATCTTTAAGATTAATCATGTTAACCTTAGGGTAAGTAAATTCCTTTCTTGATTGTAATCCACTACACCCTCACCCTTTAGGAATGCAGCTTTATTTGGAGGATGGCTCCTGGTTTAAGAAAAAAATCACCCCTGGAAAAAATAAGTTTTCTGGTTAACTGACCATTATCAGAAAGGACCATAAAATGTCAGCAGGCCTCCTGGCCAGAAGATGATGTAAAACCCATAAGACCTTTGTATAATTTTATATGAAGCACCTGATTGTGACAAAGGTCAGGTCTGCTGACCCCCGCGTGACTCTGTATTCATCCCTATGTATAACAAAAGGTATATAAACAAACCTGAAAAATAAAGAAATCAGATCAGTTTCTGGAAAGACTGATTCCCCCGTGTCATTCTTTCTTTCCCCTTCTGGTTGAATTCTCATCTGGAATGTGGGTACTCACCAAGCCTTCTAATGCTGCCTGGGCTTCTAAGATTGGACCAGGGATGCCTCAGTGCTTCCTCTTCTTCGGGAGAACAGAAAGACGCCTGTGGCCTACGTAGGTGGTGATTGGTATTCCTCATAAGCCAAATTATTCAGCCTCTTTTTCTTCACTAATTTTCCTACTACACTATCCGTTTCTAAAATCTCTATATATCTGTAATCAAATAAGTTTTTTCCTAGGACGCCTACTCCGTCTCCCCTTAGAATTACCCTGGATCCATTGGGGCTGGACCCCAGCAAAAATCTAATGCAAATGTTGCTTCTGTAAATTATACAGATAAGAATGAGAATTGTAAAACTTCTGTCTGTGAGGCATGTGTATTTTGTAATTATTTGTATTAAAAGATCATCCATGTGTAGAGCCTGCTGAGGTGGGGGCTGCGGCAGTGACTTGATTCTCTCAGCTTGATTCTCTCCCTATTCCTGGTGAGAGTAGAGGTTATGCAAGAGAAGAAATGGGACAAGAACTGGACTGACTCTTACTACATGATGCCTTTTCAAGGAACTTTAAACATGTTCTTTGTGATGGTTTTACTTTTGGCTTTCTGCTTTCTTTACATTTAATTATTTTTAATAAACTGTCACCCTGTTTATTTAACTTATATGCAGAGTACATCATGAGAAATGCTGGACTAGAAGAAAGCTGGAATCAAGATTGCTGGGAGAAATATCAATAACCTCAGATATGCAGATGATACAACCCTTATGGCAGAAAGTGAAGAAGAACTAAAGAGCCTCTTGATGAAAGTGAAAGAAGAAAGCGAAAAAGTTGGTTTAAAGCTCAACATTCAGAAAACAAAGATCATGGCATCCGATCCCATCACTTCATGGGAAATAGATGGAGAAACAGTGGAAACAGTGTCAGACTTTATTTTTTGGCCTCCAAAATCACTGCAGATGGTGACTGCAGCCATGAAATTAAAAGACGCTTAATCTTTGGAAGAAAAGTTATGACCAACTGAGACAGCATGGTAAGTGAATTAAGAGAGACAGGGAAAGACTGCTATGTCCTTCCATTATATGGAATGTTAAAAAAAAAAAAAGAAAGAAAGAAAGAAAGAAACTCACTAGTGCCAGAGAGTAGGATGGTGGTCATCTGGGGCTGGGAGGAGGGGAAGATGGGGGAGATGTTGGTCAAAATGTACAGATTTTGAGTTGTAAAATGAATGCGTCCTGGGGAGGTATGCACAGCATGCTGACCATAGTTAATCCTGTTCTGTTACTGTATGCTGGGAATTTGTCAGGAGAGTACGTCGTCAGGGTTTTCACCACAAACATGGGAATTTGGAGGTGATAGATGTGTTCATTAGTGGTTTGTGATAAATATTTCACAGTGTACACGTGTCACATGGTCACAGGGTGTATGATATGTATAAACATACTCCTTTGTTTAGTCGGTTCTCCCCCATCAGACATGTTCCTCAGGATCTTGTGTGGGGCTTCACCCCAGGAATGTGCGAAGAGCTGCAATGATTCAGATCTGGATCCTGCACTGAGCACCAGGGCTCTTAGCCTCCACTTTTGACACTGAGATCAGGCCCTGGGGAGGGGAGAACACTCTGCTCTGAGTGGAGCTGGACCAGGGCCTGCTGTGGGACCTGAAGGGCATCTTGGGGTCAGCAGGAGGTGCCCCCTGCCACTGTGTACATGAGGCCTCACCAGGAGGGGAGTGTGATCCAAGGAAATCGTGGGAAAGTCCCGTGTTGGACTCTATGTGGGAATTGTGGGACTGTCCTGAGTCCCTCCTGAGACAGTGGGCACAGAGGACTGTCTGTTCCACACAGTGAGGGCTTCCCTGTGTGTGTGTGTGGTTGGCGCTCAGGAGAGGGATGTGTTGACCCTAAGCATTAAACAGCATGTTTTCAACTTTCATGATAGAACTGTGAAGACTCATGGACGAAGAAGCCCAGAAGAGGAAAAATCAGGAGTCAGGCATGGCTCTTTCTCAGGTAGGGTCATATTCTCAGTGGATTCTCACACTGCCTTCCTGAAATGCCCTTCTCAGGACTCACTAATCATGTTTGACTCTGGAGTGTCCTGTCTGACTCCTGTACATGCACACTCACCTAGGGCCTTCCCTCAGGGCCTGTCGTCTCCACTTAGATCCTGTCTCCTTATGACCTGGTGACCTGGCCCTTGTATGGAGGCTCCCCTGGGCACCATCCTGGGCAGGGCTTCTCACCCATGGGTTGGAGACGGGGGTCTCAGTGCTGTTGGGCAGCAGGGACTGTTTAGGACTGATCTGGATGCACTATCTGCTCTCAGTCAACCAGGGTAAAGAAGCTGTATGTGGACCTCAGGTATTATTAACATGTACAGTACATGGTAAAATCTGCAAAAGAGGCCAATGAATGGAAATCAGTTCTGACTTTTTATAGTACATTTAAAACTAAATGAGCACCTCCTTGAAAACTTAAGTATTTGAGAATGGAATGGAACGTTCAGAAAGAGATCTTGGGACTAGATGGTGTTTCATATCATTGTCTGTTTTATCTTTTTTTTCTTTTTCAGTTTCTTTTTTAAAAAAATTCTTTTCATTGTTTCTAGTCTTTCCATTGTCTATTTAAACCATGAAATCAAGTTTACTAATATTTTTGTCTTTCCTTCTTGGTTGCAAGTTGTGTCTTGCAGGATCTTAATTCCTGAGGAGGAATTGAACCTAAAACCCCTGCAGTAGAAATGCAGGGTCTTAAGCACTGGACCACCAGGAAAGTCTCAACTTTACTAATTTTGATTCATTATTTATTTCAGAAACAATATTTAATGTATGCAATTAGAGACCAAGAAATGGCTCCAAGTAGCTTTCCATTGATTTATCAGAATATTATTTCTACTGAAATGATCCTTAACACTTTTTCTTCTTCTTTTGTGTGAAACTAAAAACTCTGATCAGGGCCTTTTGGTGAAATGTATTTTCTTATCAGGGCCAGTTGACCTTCAAGGTTGTGGCCATCAAATTCACTCCTGAGGCATGAGAATGCCTGAACCCTGTTTAGAGGGCCTTGTACAGGGATATGATGATAGAGACCCTCATAAACGTGCTCTCTGTAGGTAAGGATAACTTGCCTCTGCAGTCTGGGATCTGCCCTGAGGGTGTGTTTCTGCATTTTCTCTGTATGCCTCTTGGTAGCCCATTTTTAGTGACTGAGCTCAAAGCCCTGTTGACTCAGACATGAAAAGCCTCATGATTGGCATTAGGAATTTAAACTTATCCATTGTTCAGGTGATCTGCCCACTACATGGTATACAAGGAGTTTTTAAAGAACTTCAGTATTTATAAAGTTGATTTCAACTTTTGAAATATCCAATTTCCTATTTTCTACCCCTATGGTCTTGGTTTAGTAGTCCTTTAAAAGTAATAGATATTTGCATATTGTTCTATTCCTTATGCATCCAGAAGGAGCTAGGTAGGGAATGAACTTGTGAAGTACTGTTCATTCCATCTTTAATGTTTTAATCAATATTCACACCTTGGAATTCATCAGAGAATCCATACTGGAAAGAAACGTTACAGATGTAAGAAGTGTGGCAAAGTCTTTAGTTGGAGTTGGGGCCTTATAATTCAATACGTAATGAACAGAAACCATAGAAATGTAATGAGGGTGGGAAACCTTTAGGGCATGTTTAGTCTTAACTGACCATCAAGCACTTAAGACATATAGGAGAGAAGCTCTTTAAATGTATGTGGCAAAGCCTTTAGTTACAGATCTTATACTGGAGAGAAACCATATAAATGTGATATTTGTGGCCGGTGCTTTACTCAAAGGTGAGCCTTGGAATTCTTCAGAGAATTCATACTAGAGAGAAAACTTACAAATGTAACGAGTGTGACCAAGATTTCAATGCACATTGAGCTCTAACCAACCATCAAGCAGTTCATACAGGAAAGAAATCATATGAATGTAATTTATGTGGCAAAGCCTTCTGTTACAGATTTTATATTATGGTTGATTGGAGAATTCATACTGGAGAGAAACCATATAAATGTGACGTGTGTGGCCGGTGCTTTACTCAAAATGCACACCTTGGAATTCACCTGGGAGTTCATGCTGGAGAGAAACCGTATAAATGTGATGTATGTGGCAAAGCCTTTAGTCAAAACGCACACCTTACAGTTCATCAGAGAATTCATACTGGAGTTCAGTTCAGTTGCTTATTCGTGTCTGACTCTTTGGAATCCCGTGAACCGCAGCACGCCAGGCCTCCTTGTTCATCACCAACTCCCAGAGTTCACTCAGACTCAGATCCATTGAGTCAGTGATGCCATCCAGCCATCTCATCCTCTGTTGTCCCCATCTTCTCCTGCCCCCAATCCCTCCCAGCATCAGGGTCTTTTCAAATGAGTCAGCTTTTCACATCAGGTGGCCAAAGTATTGGAGTTTCAGCTTCAACATCAGTCCCTCCAATGAACACTCAGGACTGAGCTCTATAGGATGGACAGGTTGGATCTCCTTGCAGTCCAAGGGACTCTCAAGAGTCTTCTCCAACACCACAGTTCAAAAGCATCAATTCTTCGGTGCTCAGCTTTCTTTATAGTCCAACTCTCACATCCATACATGACCACTGGAAAAACAATAGCGTTGAATACATGAACCTTTTTTGGCAAAGCAATGTCTCTGTTTATCATTATGCTGTGTAGGTTGGTCATAAATTTCCTTCCAAGGAGTAAGTGTCTTTTAATTTCATGGCTGCAATCACCATCTGCAGTGATTTGGAGCCCAGAAAAATAAAATCAGCCACTGATTCCACTGGTTCCCCATCTATCTGCCATGAACTGATGGAACTGGTTGCCATGATCTTAGTTTTCTGAATGTTGAGCTTTAAGCCAACTTTATCACTCTCCTCTTTCACATTCATCAAGAGGCTCTTCTTCTACACTTTCTGCAATAAGGATGGTGTCTTCTGCATATCTGAGGTTATTGATATTTCTCCCAGCAATCCTGACTCCAGCTTGTGCTTCTTCCAGCCCAGCGTTTCTCATGATGTACTCTGCATATAAGTTAAATAAGCAGGGTGACCGTATACAGCCTTGATGTCCTCCTTTTTCCTAGTTGGAACCAGTCTGTGGTTCCATGTCCAGTTCCAACTGTTGCTTCCTGACCTGCATACAGGTTTCTCAAGAGGCAGGTCAGGTGGTCTGATATTCCTATCTCTTTCAGAATTTTCCACAGTTTATTGTGATCCACACAGTCAAATGCTTTGTCATAGTCAATAAAGCAGAAATAGATGTTTTTCTGGAACTTTCTTGCTTTTTCCATGATCCAGTGGATGTTGGCAATTTGATCTCTGGTTCCTCTGCCTTTTTAAAATCCAGCTTGAACATCTGGAAGTTCACAGTTCACGTATTTCTGAAGCCTGGCTTGGGGAATTTTAAGCATTGCCTTACTAGAACAGCCCCAGGGATGAGGCGGCCACTCTGCTCTGAGTGGGGATGGACCAGGGCCTGCTTTGTGACCTCAAGGGGATTGTGGGGTCAGCGGAGGTACCCCCTGCTGCTGGGTACATGAGGCCTCACCAGGAGGGGAGTGTGATCTGAGGGAAAGTATGGGAACGCTCCTCTGTCGGTCTCTGTGCTAGAACTGACTGTCCTGAGTCCCTCTTGAGACAGTGGGCACAGAGGAATGTCTGTTCCCCATGGAGGGCTTCCCCCTCTTGGGGCTCAAGAAGAGGGAATGTTGATTGTAGGTATTAAACAGCATGTTTAACAGGGCTAGGGGCTTTTCATTACATCATCTATTTTTCACTATGAAATCCAAGTTTACTGATTTTTTTTTGTCTTCTTTGTCACATGGTGCAGCTTGCAGAATCTTAGTTCCCTGAGTATGAATTGAACCTGAAACTCCAGAAATGGAAGTGTGAGGTCTTAACCACGGGACTGCCAGGGAAGTCCCCAACTTTACTAACCTTGGTACATTGTTCTATTGTGGAATTAACAAATATACTTTGGTTTTGTTAATCACATACCTAAAATTAACTGCAAATAAAATCATTTTTTAGTAAAAATTATTTATTTAGGTGTTCTGGGTCTTTGTTGCTGCTTGGTCTTTTCTCTAGTTGCCAGCAATGGGGGCTGTTCTCTAGTCCTGGTGCATGCGATTCTCATTGTGGTGCCTTGTTGCAGAGCATGGGCTGTATGATGCTTGGGCTTCAGTAGTTTAAGCACTTAGTTGCCCCGAGGCATGTGACCTTATCCTGGAGCAGAACCCATGTCTTCTGCATTTGCAGGTGGATTCTTTACCATTGTGCTAGGAGAGATGCCCTCAAATTATTTGTGAAGACAGATATTTTATAGAGATTGTACTCAAAGTATTCTATATATGTTTTTTTATACATCTACTACTTTTTCTTTTTTAAAATTAATATAGTATTAGAGTTGAGACATCCCTGTTGGTACAGTGGATAAGAATGTGTCTCCCAATGCAGGGCCTATGGGTTGAATCTCAGTGGTCCGAGAAGATTCCGTATGCCCGGGAGTAATTAAGCCCATCCACCACAACTACTGAGCCCATGCTCGAGAGCCTGTGAGCCAAAACTGCAGACCCCATGTGTTGCAACTACAGAAGCCTTGTGCCTGCAGTTCACCTACAACCTGTTCTCTGTAACAAAAGATGCCATTGCAGTGAGAAGCCCACTCACCACAGCTACAGAGCATCTCCCGCTCCGTGCAACTAGAAAAAGCCACACAAAGTAACAAAGACCAGCACAACTTAATAAATAAACAAGCTTTTAAAAAATGTAATATTGACAAAATTAAGTACAGTTGATTCATTTTCATGGCCCCAGAGATGCTGAAATACATGACTAAAAGTGATAATGGGAAAATGATTTAAATATGTGTCAAGAGGCAACTCTTCATTTCAGTCAATTGGGTATTTACATGTGCAGGCATGTGTGCATGGATATGCAACTCCATGGTTTTATTACAAAACATCATCTCATGCTTTGTACCTTTTAACAGTTGAAATTATATCTTAAATATATACAGTTCAGTTCAGTGTAGTTGCTCAGTCGTGTCCGACTCTTTGCGACCCCATGAATCACAGCACGCCAGGCCTTCTTGTCTATCACCAACTCCTGGAGTTCACTCAGACTCATGTCCATCGAGTCAGTGATGCCATCCAGCAATCTCATCCTCTGTCGTCCCCTTTTCCTCCTGCTCCCAATCCCTCCCAGCATCAAAGTCTTTTCCAATGAGTCAACTCTTCACAAGAGGTGGCCAAAGTACTGGAGTTTCAGCTTTAGCATCATTCCTTCTAAAGAAATCCCAGGGCTGATCTCCTTCAGAATGGACTGGTTGGATCTGCTTGCAGTCCAAGGGACTCTCAAGAGTCTTCTCCAGCACCATAGTTCAAAAGCATCAATTCTTGGGCGCTCAGTCTTCTTCACAGTCCAACTCTCAGATCCATACATGCCTACTGGAAAAATCATATCTTTGACTAGACGGACCTTAGTCGGCAAAGTAATCTCTCTGCTTTTGAATATGCTATCTATGTTGGTCATAACTTTTCTTCCAAGGAGTAAGCGTATATTAATGTAGCCTTAAATTTTTTTTTTTTTTACCCCAGCTCAGGAATGATTTAAATAGTAATAAGATTACTGATATTGTGTGTGGGGGAGAGATTGAGGAGTGACCTTATACAATGACCTTTTATGACCTTCCATTGCTGTTCAAATTCCTTGATGTTATTTGAGGTTTCTCAGGGAACTCTTATTGATGGACTTTTATGCTCTGTTACTTAACTGTTTGATTCCTTATGTTCAAAGGAATTTGAGTTGACTTGACTCCCTCCTCTTTTAATATAAAAGGAGACTGAGTTCTAACTCAGATAAGATGGTTTTGGGGGTAGTTCACCATATTTTTGGTTTGCTGACTTTCTGAATAAAGTCTTTCTCCCTGTCCCAGCAAGTTGTCTCTCAATTATTGACCTGTTGTGTGGAGAGCAGTAGAAGTTTAGAATGTGTACTAAAGGAACAATGCGGTTTTCATCCATTTTTAAAGATATATTGCTCTTTTTGGCCACATGATGCAAAGAGCAGACTCAATGGAAAAGACCCTGATGCTGGGAAAGATTGTGGGCAGGAGAAGAGGGCGACAGAGGATGAGATGGTTGGATGGCATTACCCACTCAATGAACACAAGTTTGAGAAAACCCTGGGAGATAGTGAAGGACAGGGAACCCTAGTGTGCTGGAGTTCATGGAGTTGGAAACAGTCAGATTCGACTTAGCAACTGATCAACGAAAATTGCTGTTTTTAAAGCAATGGTTAGTAAACTTTGTCAATTTCAAAATTTAAAAACAAACAAACAAAAAAACAAGGTACTGCCAGAAGTTCCCATCACATACCTTAGTCCTCCGCTCTCAGACTGTAGGTTTTGACCTTGTGTCTCTGGAACTGAGCCATGTGGAAAGAGGAAAAGTTGTGATACAGGATGTCAGTGTAAAATGGTACATTTTCCCCAGGGATAGTTTTGTTTTTCTTATTTTAGTTTGCAGTACCGAGAGAAATCCAGAGAGATTTCTTGTTTTCTTAAGATGCTTAAATTATTCTAATGGCAGGAAATGTTCTGCACCCAATTAACACCCTATAGGAACTCTCAGGAGACCCAGGTTCCCAACCCCTGAATTGCCAGGAGCAGGACAAGCAAGAACCTGCTGACAAAAACATTTATTTATTTATTTATTGCACTTGAAACTATGTGGGTTATTTTCAAATATCTTTTGGTATTGAGTTCTCACATAGTTTCACAGTAATAAGAGAGCAGGCCCTGTATGATTTCAGTACTCTTTATTTAGGCCATGAAACTTTTGCACCTTGTTTTTACATCATGTTCCAGTGTCTCCTGGTTAAGAGTCTATGGGAACTTGAATAAAATTTGTATCCTGCTCTTGTGTGAAAATTGTATAAATCTTAATTATGTTGAATTGGCTCACAATTCTTTTCAGGTCTAGTATATCCTACTTTCCTGTCCATTCTATTAATTTTTGAGAGTTTAATATTGAAATTCCGACTAAAAATCTTAATTTGTCTACTTAAAAGATTGTAATATATAGTGGAACTGTCTGTAACTATTTTGAAAGCCTCTTGTAAATGTGCTGTCATACTTTAGTAATTTCAGAAAAAATTTAAAAAGGAAAATAAAATCTTTATTGAAATTTTTCTACTTGTTAGGAGGACATATCCTAGTTTCCAACATACTGGTCTCCAAAGTTATAAGCTTTTGCTTTAAAAGTGTAACCGTGTGGCACTGCGACCTGGGAAGGCCGGCCGCCTCTGCCTGCATGGCGGCGTGCAGGCCCGCCTCAGCACTGCCTCTGGTCCTCAGAACCCACCAGCTTCCTCCTCTCCACAGTGCCCAGTGCATGTTTTCCTGGCATCCCCAGGGGGAGCTTAAAGTGATCCAAGTCCTGAAAATTTCCAGGAGGCTGTGGGGGAATGTACAAAATTCAAAGTAAATCCGAAGAATTTAAGGAGAAGAGAACTGTCTAGCAGCCAACAGGCACAAAAAGAAGAAATCAAAGGTAGGCACGGATTGCAGATTTTTAAGTCTGTCCCCAAACACTGACTGCTTAGATGTTGCTGCTAAAACACTGGATGAATCTTACTAGCAGGGGCTTCCCTTGTGGCTCAGCTGGTAGAGAATCCGCCTGCAATGCGGGAGACCTGGGTTAGATCCCTGGCTTGGGAAGATCCCACGCAAAAAGGGAAAGACTACCCACTCCAGTGTTGGCCTGGAGAATCTCATGGACTGTATAGACATGGGTTCGCAGAGTGTGACACGACTGAGCAACTTTCACTACTATCACTGTTCTTTCCTCAACATATGACAAAAAGTTTATTTTCTTCATCGACATTTCCATATTGTAATTATAGAAGAATATGCTATTTAGATGTTAAAGGCAACAAATTAAAAAAAAAAAAAACAGGCTGTAATTTATGGGGCATCACAGGACTGGTAAGCACCTCACCGCCCCGTGCCTCGCCTTGCCCTTGCTCTACAGACCTGGACGCTCCTCGCCCCGCCCCTCGCCTGCAGCGAACCGCCCAGCCCCGGACCAGAAGCTCCGCCTCGGAACCCGCGCGTGCGCAGTTTCCTGTTTAGGCGGAAGGCCGCGAGAGAAGGTCGCCGGGCGGCCCTTGACTTCTTTTTCTCCCAGTGGAAACGCGTGCTGCCCGCTTAGCCGTCAAACCGGCCCTCGCCCCGCCCATCTTCAGGGTCCCCCTGGTTCCGCGGCAGTAATATCCCGATACCCCGCCGTCTGCCCCAAATAAACCCAGAGGCCACGGTTGCAAGTCGAGTGTTCGAAATCGCTCTGAGGCTTGTCCTTGCCGTTTGATTTTCGGCCTTCGGCCCCAGAGACACCGCCTTTCGGGATGTTTTCCTGCTTAAAACTGAACCGTTAGTACCTACGCCTGTGCCATGTAAAGTGCCCGGGCGCGAGGGGGATTCGGGCATGCCCACCTCCACCGCCTCACCCTGTCGGCCCCTGGAGGTCGCGTCGGCAGCCCCGCTCCCGGAGAAGCCGCGTCCTCTCCCCGGTCCTGGGATTCTGGAGAGCCTGCCCAGCCCGAGACCACCCCTGCCTCCCAGCCTCTCTGCCCTCGTCTCCTCAGGCCGATCGTTCTGCCCCGCAGGCCTCCCTTCCTGGTCAGTCCCTTTTCCTCACCGCAGGGCTGGACATGTGACACCCAGTGTTTTTCCGTCACGCGTCCGTCTCGTTGGAAAAGGTGCTCTTTGGTAGGCGGGCGTTTCATTTATTCATTTCTGTAGATATGTGGGCGAGGGGGATCAGAAGAAGCAGTGACTGAGAGTGAAAGGCAAACTCAGAAGTGGAAAACAATGAGAGAACTGACGAGGTCGCCCAGGATGGCTAGGCAGTTGCAAAGGGATGGTAAAATGAAATAGAGTTAGCCCTTAAAGTAGCGGGTGGGTTAAAGAATAACGGACAAAGGCGTGGGATCTCCAGGAGTTGGAGACAAGGAGACGGGGGCCTCCTCGTCTGCGGTAGGAGGACTGACAGGGGTGAGCCTAGGAGAGAAACAGGGATAGGTGTTGACTAGAAGAGAAGAGAAGGAAGGAAGCCTAGACACCTGGAGTGCCCCAGAGTGGGAGTGTAACAGGGAGAGAAAGGGTGTGACTAGAAGGCAGAGAGGGAGCAGAGTTGGAGAAAGAAAGAGACAGATGTATAGATGTTTAGGAAAATTAGAAGGGTGGGGTTGGGGAGAAGAGCAGCAAGAGGAGAAACAAGTTGCCTACGGGGGGCAGGACAGTTGTGAGGGAAGAAATAGGAGGGCAGAAACAGCATCCCACCTGAGGCAGTGGACACCGAAGGACTGTTCCACATCGTGAGGTCTTCCTGTTTTTGTGGTTGTGGCAAACGAAGGGGGGGATGTTGATTCTAATCCTTAAGCAGCCTGTTTTCCACTTGCCAGATCAACTTCTAAAAACACATTGTCTGAGGAAGAAGCTGGGAAGAGGAGGAAAAAAGGCAAGAAAAGAGGAATGGCTCTTTCTCAGGTAAAATCATGTTCTCAGTTGATTCTCAGTCTGTCCTTCCTGAAATCCCTTCTTTGGACTTACTAATCATCTCTGACTCTGAAGCATCCTTCCTGACACCTGTACGTGCACACTCACCAGGGAACTTCCCTCAGGGCCTGTCGTCTCCACTTAGATCCCATCTCCGCATGACTCAGTGGCCTGGACCTTGTGTGGAGGGCACCATCCTGGGCAGGGCTTCACACCCACAGGTTTGAGAAGGGTCTCAGTGCTGTTGGGCAGCAGGGATTGCCTCGGTTCCTTCTGGATGTGCAGTCTGCTCTCTGTCAATCAGGATTAAGAAGCTGTGGGTGGAGGTCAGGTATTAACAGGCACTGCTGCTACAGCTGCTAAGTCACTTCAGTCGTGTCTGACTATGTGACCCCATAGACGGCAGCCCACCAGGCTCCCCCGTCCCTGGGATTCTCCAGGCAAGAACACTGGGTTGCCATTTCCTTCTCCAAGGCATGAAAGTGAAAAGTGGAAGTAAAGTCACTCAGTCCTGTCCGGCCCTCGTCGACCCCATGGACTGCAGCCTTCCAGGCTCCTCCGTCCATGGGATTTTCCAGGCAGGAGTACTGGATGGGGTGCCATTGCCTTCTCCGATTAGCATGCACAGTCCCTGGTAAAATCTGGAAGTAGATCTAAAAAGGGAAATTTGTTCTAAGGTAATTGAAGCTAAGTGATTGAGTCACTGACTTCAAAATCTTGATTGGAAATGGGATGGAAAGTTCAGAATCAGATATCAGTGATAGCGAGTGTGCTATTCCATCATCTGTTTGAAACTGTGACATGAGTCTAAATCTCTGAGAGCTGGAAATTCACTTTCCTTGTCTTCATTATTCAGATTTTGTCTTTTCACTGTGTTCATTTTGTGGTTTGGCACAGAGATGTTTTTACTTTTGATGCAGGTGAGGTTTCCTCTGCATTGTTTAACCCATAGATTCACCATTTGTTATGGCAACTGTCTTTTTCCCCTTGGGTTTTCTTATCATCCTTGTCATTAGATTTTAAATATATGCAAATGGTTATTTCTGAACATCTCTTCTGTTCCCTTGGTGTATAAATCCGTGTTTATGCCAGTACTACACCATCTGGATGATATTGTGATATGGTTTGAATTTTTAAAAAGGGTGGCCTTCATCATTCATCTTTGTACTTATTGAAGAGTATTTTTGCAGTTTGTGGTCCCCTTGACATTCTTTATGACTTCTGGCAAGTTTTTTTCTATTTCTGCCAACATTTCTATGTACGTTTCATAATGAATTCATGAAATCTGTGGAACACTTTGAGTAACTTGGAAATATAGAGTACTGGGATTTCCAGTCCATGACTACTAGATTTGTTTATTTTGGATTTCTTTTAGAAATGGTTAAGTAGTTTTCAGTGTATATGTTTCACCTCCTTGGTGAATTATTCCTAAATATTTCATCCATTTTTAATACAATAGTAAATAAAATTGTTATGTGATTTTCTTTTAACATTGTTCACTGTGTATAGAAATGCAGCTGATTTGCATGTTGACTGTTGTATCCTGCAAGTTTGCTAAAATTGCTATTTGATGTGGCAGGAGTTTTTTTGTGTCTGTATGAAGTCTACAGTTTATACACAAAAGACCTTGTCCTCTAGAGAAGAAGGAAACTTTCCAGTTTTTCACTTTGGGAAGCTTTGATTTCTTTTTCTTGTCTAATTGCTTTGGTTAGGGTTTCAGTCCTTTGTTGAACAGTGATGCAGTGTGCACGTTCTTGCCTTCTTCCCGATCTCAGAGGAAAAGTTTTCAGTCTTTCACCATTGAGAACAATGTTAGGTGTGCTCTTTTCATACATCATATATTTTAGTTTGAAATACTTGTTTTGAAAACAAAACAAGATCCCCAAATGGACGGGAATGTATCAAAAGTGTGAACAGAGATGAGATCTCAGGGCAGAGAGGAAAGCACAGCATTAATAGTGGTTGGAAACCTCTTGTAATGGTACACAGAGATGAGAGCTTATGGTGAACAACGTCAGATTCATGATCTCCGAAGAAGAAGATAATAGCTTTGGGACCAGGGACCAGGCTTGATCATTCAAGACCTTTTGTGCAGCAGAGTTTTATTAAAGTATGAAATGGGACAGAGAAAGCTTCTGACATAGACATCAGAAGGGGGATGGAGAATGCCCTCCTCACTAATCTTAACAAGGGAGCTATATACTTTCTCAATTGGTTATTACAGTAAGTTAAAAGACTGTCTCAAGGTTGTAAAGATCTTACCAGACTCATGCCCAGAATTTACATTTCAGGATCACAGGATTAGTCAGAAGGTTCTCAAGAAGGAGAAACCTGTCCTCAAGCAGGAGACATTGTTGTTATATTATCTTCAGTTCAGTGCAGTAGCTCAATTTTTCTGACACTTTGCAACCCCATGAAGTGCAGCACACCAGGCTTCCCTGTCCATCACCAACTCCCGAAGTTCACTCAAACTCCTGTCTATCGAGTCGGTGATGTCATCCAGCCATCTCATCCTCTCTCGTCCCCTTCTCCTCCTGACCCCAGTCCCTCCTAGCATCAGAGTCTTTTCCAATGAGACAAGTCTTCACGTGAGGTGGCCAAACTATTGGAGTTTCAGCTTTAGCATCGTTCCTTCCAAAGAACACCCAAGACTGATCTCCTTTAGAATGGACTAGTTGGATCTCCTTGCAGTCCAAGGGACTCTCAAGAGTCTTCTCTAACACCACATTTCAAAAGCATCAATTCCTCGGTGCTCAGCCTTCTTCAAAGTCCAACTCTCACACCCATACATGACCACTGGAAAAACCATAGCCTTGACTACACGGACCTTTGTTGGCAAAGTAATGTCTCTGCTTAGTACAGAGTTTAAGTGGAGTTGTTTTGTTGTGTAATCATCAGCTCTGGGCTTAAAGAAGAAAAGTTTGTCCTTTTCTCCTCCTTGATAATTCCAGACTACTTTCTATCTTCCTTGAGAGCCCCAGACCCCTTTCTCCTCCTCGGTTACCCCAGACTTCTCAACCCACCTAGGAATTGACTCTCTCAGCTCTTTGGCCAAAGAGAAGTTTGTTTATTAGTCCCAGAGGAAGCTTAACCTTTCCCTGAGTCCTCAGCCTGTCCTTCAACATGTATCATGTATTCTTTCACCCGCCAGTAGTGCTGCAGCTCCATCAGACACAAACGCAGTTTGTATCCACAACACTCGCCATCTCCCTGCTGTGAGCTGGTTGTTCTTGAGTGTGAGGAGCATGAGGTGGGCTGCCTTGCCCCTTCTTGTCTCTTTGTGGGCTTGGATGTATTGGCTAGTCAATTCTTAGTCCATATAGATCAGAGCTGATGCCCCAAGCGTCTAACCACTGATCCGGTGCTGCTTTCATCACAGTTGTCATATTTGGAAGATAGAATCAGAAAATGGGAAAGTACGGGCTGCTCTTTAATTTTATCTGGCATCTCAGAACCTGTAATGAACTGTCTTAGTCCCTGTGTGCCTCTTGAGATCGCTCAGCCGTTTCTGCTGTTCTCCTTTTGCTGCCATACATGTCAGGGTGTGTGGAATAGGCTGGTGGACTGGATCTTCTGTGCCTCTTACTTAGGAAAACTGTAAGGACAGCAGTCCAACAAAGGCTCTTAGCTTGGCATCTCTGGGTGGACCAAATAGTCCCATCTCAAGGTCTTAGGATATGAGACAACCGCGTCTCATAGTTTTCCACTCTTGTACTGGTCTATCTAGTCTGGGAGTGTAGACTCTTTCTGACTTTGCTTTCTCCTTAGTTTGTACAATTTTTCTTTTTAAATTTGATTTTGAAGTATGTGGCTCTAGGATCTGAAGTCATGTCCAGTTTCTTTGCTGTGGTAATCTGCCTATGTTTACAGGCAGCTCCTCATGGACTCTCTGTGGTGTGGATTTACTGGGTAAGAGAAAATTTTTGAAGGCAAATACTTTCCCTTATTGGTTGCAGTATTTTCCTGCTGCATACAGAATTACCACTTGAAGCTACTTAGTATAGTGGTCAGCATGTTTTGTGATATGAGAAGGTATCTGAAGACCTTGACCTGTATATCTTTTTCTGGCTTTGAGTGATGTCAGAGAAGCCTGCGTGAAGGGCACTGTGATAGTGTTGTTCACGTGTACTATCACCATGCCCTTTGAGCCTCACCAAGAGGTGTAGGAACTTCTCCTGACAAGGGTACTGTCCAGGTTCACACCCTCATAGTTGTGAGGCTGCTGCCTAAACTGTTGCTGATGCTGCATGCTTGTCACCTGGGTGCTATTGATCATTCTGTCTTCACACTTAATTTTGTAGCAACTTAATGACAGAGCTTATGTAGTGGAGTGATAACTTCAGTGATGAACCATCCTTTTTTTTTTTTTTTCAAGGCATAGCTACTTTCTTTATATTTGTATGCATTATAAATGATTGTCTTTTATATTTCTTATTAAGTTTTTATTTTATGTTACTCTTTGTATTTTATGTGCCATATGTGGGATGGTTGGTTAGGAAAGCTCCCTACCCTTATTGTGGAATTGGTGATACGTACTTTTTAGAGTTCTTTATGTATTCTTGATGTTAAACTATTATTGAATATATGCTTGGCAATTTTTGGTATTATAGTGTAGATTGTTTTTTCACTGCTGAGGGTGGTTTACTGTGCAATATTTGATAATTAGGATGTGTGCAATTTACCTTTTTTATTTTGTTGGCGTGAGCTTTTGGTGTTGTATCTGATAAATCATTGGTGAATCCACTGTCTATAATCACTTTTATGTTGTCTATACGAAATTATTGGAGAGGGAAATGGCAACCCACTCCGGTATTCTTGCCTGGAGAATCCCATGGATGGGGGAGCCTGGTGGGCTGCAGTTCACAGGGTCACAAAGAGTCGGACTCGACTGAGCGACTTCCACACACACACACACACACACACACACACACACACACACACACACACATACATACGAAATTATGGATGCTAGGCAAACTTATTGTGGTAATTGTTTCACAGTATACATATCAGTTAATTTTTTCTCTGTACCTTAAACTTACACAATGATACTTGCCATTGTAAGAGTTGCTTATACAACTCCTTTATGTCACTGTTTAAAGAGTTGGGTTTAGAAAGGGGAAATAATTAAAACACGTTGTATAAAAGAAACAGTAACTTAGTTTATAATCATTTAAAGTGTCTTGCTCTTAAAAGGCTGTGGTTAGTGACCCAAATGATCACATCCCTTAAGTCCTCCATCTGAGACACCCAAGTCCTGACCCTGAGTTTGTTGAACTCAGCACTATGCTAAGTTTGCTATTTTGTAGGGTATGAGTAGGGAATAGCTCATTTCTACCCAGGCAGAGTTTTGTAGTTGCAATATAGAGACTAGTCCCATTCTTGTTTCTTAAAACTGCCCAAATTCCCAGATCCCTGAATTGCTTCAGCCTCACTAGCAGAATCTGAGCACAATATGCTGTGAAAACCAGCTTTTTATTGAGAATAAGCCCTTTTAGTCTTAAGAGGAAGTATCTTGGCTTCCGACTTTACTTGAAGCTGAGCAGTACAGATAGTAACTTAATGCTGTCAAGGTAACAGGCCCCGCCTCTCCCACGAACTCTGTGCACAGCGTGTGCTCGCCCCGCCCCTGGTCAGAAGCCGCGGCTCTAAAACCAAAAGCTCTTTCACACAGAGCCGGAAGTTGGAGAGCGGGGAGCGCACATATCGGAGACGCCTAAGCTTCTTTCTAGAGTAAGTTTGCAGAGCTCGCCACCCCTCCAGTCCCCACCTCTGTCCCCGCTCACTCGTCCTCATGGTGTGGGAATTGCCAGCGACCTGAAAACCCTGGCACCCGGTGCTCGGCCCGGAAGAAACGGTGCCGCTGCCATTGCGGCCCAGTTATCTTTTCATTTGGGTTTTAAGTGTTGGCCCTCGGTGCGAACAGACCCCGCCTCTGGCGACATTTTCCTGCTTATCACCCTGGCCTCGCCAAGTAAAGCCCGCTCTCCCGAGTTGGAGTCGCGCCCGCCCCGTCGCCTTCTCGACCGCTGGAGGCAGAGCCCTGATAGGCCGCGCGCCCTCTCCCTGGTCCTGGGATTCCGGAGAGGACGCCCCGCTCCCGAACCCCCTCCCTCCCAGCCCCTCTGTCCTCGCGTCTCCTGAGGCCGCTCCTTCTGCTCCGCAGCAGCCCCCTTTCCTGTCAGCCCGTCCCCTCACCCCGCATAGGGTAGGTGGCCTGGGCCAGCCATGTGACAGCCAGTGCTGTTCCATGCCCAATTCAGCTCGGGGGAAAGGTGCTCTTCCGGTCCGGGGGCTTCTCGTTCTGTCGCCCACTCAGTAAATTCAGGAGGATCAGGAGAAGCAGAGTCAGAAGGACTGAGAGAAATAACTGAAACTGAGGAGAAAAGCATCAGGGAGAACCAATGGGAACACTGAGAATGGCTGAGGGATTTGCAAAGGGATAGTCAAGTCAGAGAGGTTAAGCCTTGAAAATAGCCAAGTGAGTGAAATAGAGAAGTATTAATAAATTAGAAAGCCAGATCTCCAGGGACTGGAAAACAGCACAGGAAGAACTGCCCTGTCTCAGTGATGGGAGCCGGAGGCGAAGGGCGATGAGGGACGTCAGAGGTGGAGAGTCCCTAACTGGGTTTTGCCGGATTTGAGTTCAGGCCTCTTGGGTTAGAGTCCCGCGTTGTGTTTTCACTCGGTTGGAGTCGCGCCACAAGGGTTCAAATCTCAATCTGAGGTGGCCGGTTTTATGGTGCTGGCAGAGAAAGGTAAGGAGCAGAGGAAGAAATGGCTGGAAGGAAGCATAGCCACATGGCCTGCCAGAGAGTGGGGAGGCAGGGAGAGTCACAGCGAGAGGAGGGGAGTAATCTGGAGCGCAGAGAGGGAGCCGAAATGGGGGAAGAAAGAGGCAGACATAGGTATGGATTTTTGAAAGACTCAGGAAGGTTTGGGAGAGAGCATTTCGAGGGGGGAACGAATTGCAGCTGCCTGGACTGCACACGTGTGAGGGAGGAAATAGGACGGGAACAGCAGGACAGCAGAGGGGGAGAAAAAGAGACACCGAGACCCAGATGAAATAGGGAGCTAGGTGAACAGAGGGGTAAGCTTGATGCATATGTGGCCAGTTGTTTGGATACAGATGATCTTTTTAGTTATACAGAGGAGGATGAGAATTTCAAAACTCCCGTCTATAAGGCTTGTGTCTTTATTTATTACTTGTGGCAGAAGATGACTTTCATTTGCAAACCTTGTTGAGCCTGGGGCAGTGGCTTGATTCACTGAGTTGTGAGTGACCCCTTTCCCTTGTCCTATCATAAGACAGAGGTCAGGGAAGAAGAAACCTGGGGCAAGAAATGACTGACTAGACTGTCACTCTGTGGTAGCTTTTTTTTTCTTTAATGAATTATTTTGGCTGTGCTGCGCGGTGGGCTCAGGAGTTGTGCACAGGCTTAGTTGCTTGTACTGGTGGGATCTTCCTGAACCAGGGATAGAACCCATGTCCCCTGCATTGTCAGGCAGATTCTTATCCACTGTATCATTATTGGGTAGCAATTTTATACGAATAGTTTTTTTAAAAACGGATTCACATTTTCTCCTTTCTTTATGAATGGTGCTTTTTGTAGCTTGGAAAAGGTCTTAATTCATTCAGTTTCTGTACTCATTTTTAACTTCAGAAATAAGCTTTTAAGTTTCCATTATTCTACTCTTATCATCCTTTTCTAAATATGATTATTCTTCACAATTTTTTAAACTTTGACACCAGATTTTTAGATTAAAAATAATTCTCAGGTTTTTTTTTTTTTAATGTTTTTCAGATTCATTCCTTACCTGAGTGCTTTTTTCCCTTCATCTCATATGTTTGAAATTTTCTTTGGTAAGTAGTAAATCATCTTAGATTATTTTGTGCCATACTTAGCAAAAATGTCGCCTCGTTTATCAGTTCTGGTGAGGTAGATGAGCCTAGAGTCTATTATACAGAGTGAAATAAGTCAGAAAGAGAAAGACAAATATCATATATTAATGCATGTATATGGAATTTAGAAAGATGGTACCAGTGATCCTACATGCTGGGCAACAAAGGGAGACACAGATGTAAAGAACAGACTTTTGGACTCAGTGGAAGAAGGTGAGGGTAGGATGATTTGACAGAATAGCACTGAAACATGTAAATTACCATATGTAAAACAGAATGATCAGTTCAAGTTCAGTGCACGAAGCAGGACACCCAAAGTCAGTGCTTTGGAACAACCCAGAGAGATCTGGAGAGGAGGGAGGTGGAAGAGGGTTCAGAATGAGGGCGGCTGCTTCTGTTACTAAGTCGTGTCAGTCATGTCCGACTCTGTGCGACCCCATAGACGGCAGGCCAACAGGCTCCTCTGTCCCTGGGATTCTCCAGGCAAGAATACTGGCATGGGTTGCCATTTCCTTCTCCAATGCATGAAATATGAAAAGTGAAGGTGAAGTCGCTCAGTCGTGTCTGACTCTTAGACTCTTAGCGACCCCATGGACTGCAGCCTACCAGGCTCCACCATCCATGGGATTTTCCAGGCAAGAGTACTGGAGTGGAGTGCCATTATAGTTAGTAGCCGTCTGTTAATGAAGGAAAGGAAGGTTTTAACACTCAGAATGGCACTAGGCCCCTTATCCCTAAAATGCATTTTGGGATAATCTTGGCAGTAGATAATTCATCCTAGGCCGTAAAATGATTAACTTGAATCTTGTAGAAGGGCAGATTACCATACTGATAGTTCTGTTTACATAGATTAGGGGAACAGTATCTGAGTATGACATATTGGTTTGTGAAGTAGGTTCTGAGCCATTAGGTGGAACCAACTTGAAGACAGAGTTTGGAGTAAGTGTATAGTCCATTCACATAGCTTAAGACAAACATTTCCATAAGAAAAATGCATTGGTTAACTCAAGGTTTGAGAATAGTTAACTTTAGGTGAAGCCAGGTGTCATTATGGCAACACGTATGTTAAGAGAAACTTTGTTTTATTTTATTTTTTTTTATTTTTTGAAACTTTGTTTTAAAGTTGTATAGAGAAGGAAAAAGTATCGCTAGTTTGTTTCCCCTGCCAGTTAAGAGGGATAAAAACATCTGATACTTAGGGCCTATTTCCTCCATTTGGAGACCCCTGGCCTTCCTACCTGTTACCCTCTCAGTACCCCCTTTTCTTTTAGAAGAATTATGTTGCCTAGGGAAAAGGGGCATCGTTCTTGTTCCATAACTGCTTCTGAGCTGAAAAGGGGTGTTGTCCCTACACTGGTGAGGCAACATGTTCTCCTAACCCTCATACCGAAGATGTCTGATCCAGGGCCCCCAAATAGTAGCTGGAAGCAGCTGCAGCAGTAGCAGGAGTTTGAGCAACTATTGCAGGAAAGGGGACCCCTTCTAGGGTCCAAAACTGAGCTCTTATCTAACACTCAGAAATGCATTGTCCGAGGAGACATATGTGCTGACAAACGAGCTTTTATTGGGAAGGGCACCCGGTTGGAGAGCAGTAGGGTAAGGGAACCTAGGAGAACTGCTCTGCCACAAAGTCCACAGTCTCGGATTTTATGGTGATGAGATTAGTTTCTGGGTGGTCTTTGGCCAATCATTCTAATTCAGTCTTTCCTGGTGGCACACGCATCACTCAGGCAAGGTGGATGCTAGCGAGAGGGATTATGGGAAGTGGACAGACACTCCGTGTCTCCTTTCGACCTTTCCCGAGCTCTTCAGGTTGGTGGTGGCTCATTAGTTCCATATTCCTTATCAGGATGTCCTGTCATAAAACAGTTCATGCAAATGGTTACTATGGTGCCTGGCCAGAGTGGGCAGTCTCAATCAGTGTGCTTCCCCTAACACAGCCATTTGTAACTTAAAAGCTTTCATGCAGCTAGAAACAAGTCCAGTTACACAGTTACAGATGCAAGGAGCAAAAACAAAAACAAAACAATCAGAATTATTGTAAGTAAGATAATTTTCCACCATGGGGCACTAGTTAACATCTCCCAAAATGAGGCAATTGAGGTTTCACGAATATCCATAGCCCCGATCATCTTGTTCATGTGTTTAAATGAATAACATTAGTGTTCATATCAGGTTTATATGTACAGCATTGGGCATGAATAATGGCACAAGTTCCTCCTTCGCAGATGTCAGAATAACTTAACCTACTCTGTTTTGTAAAACCACCTTTCTAATTTGTGCTTGTTCAGCATTAAGAGCTGAAATAGCTTTTTGAGAATCTTGTAATGCCTGTTGAGTAAAATTAGTCAAAGCATCCACACCTAGCATAGCATTTGTAGTTCCCAAAGATGGAACAAAGACTACAGCCAAATCATATCAGTGAAGTACAGACCTTGCCCACCGAGTTTAGCAGGCTTTTCTGGAAGCTCTGAAAATATAAAGCCGTAAGTAAAGGCTAGACCCAGGGTGCATCTCCCTATCCAACCAAGGGGAAGCCATGCCCATAGGTAAGAGCCACATATCCAATAGGTCCCGTTTGGAGCAAGCCAGCTGACTGAGATATCCAGTCCCAATTAGTGCCTGGCCAGAGAAAGGGAGGACCTGAATTGGGTTTGGAAAACACGGGAATGATTATGTTGCATACATCCTGAGGCAAAAATTCCAATTGTTTCCGATCATTGTAATGAAGTTGTTGGCTAACTTTTGGGGATGGCTCTGTTTGTTCTCAGCATATAGGGGCAGTAGATACTAGACGTCCTTTTTCAGGAGTTAGCCATATAACCTCATCCCATATTTGATAAACGTCGGTAAAAAAACCATTAGATCCAGATCTATTTGCCTTATGTGTAGCAAAATAGTCATTAAACCGAGACAAAGTATAATCAAAATTAAAAGTCATGTTATGTCCATAGTTAAAGTACAAAGTGTTGAACCAGTCCATTTTAGGGTTGGTAGATGTCATCAGATGAAGAAGAGGCATCACATATGATTGTTGTGGAAGGTATTCGGAGACATGGAGAAAGTCTTTTCTTGAAGTGGAGATGTCCACCACAAAAGCCTTTCATGATGAAGAGGGGAGTGCTCCACAGACCCAGGAGTTAGACCAATTGTGGAATGCAGTATAGGACTGAGCCCAGGAGAGGAAGGCATTGTCTTGAGGATCAAAGGGCACATTCAGGATTTTTGGAGTCAGCAGAAGTAGGCTCACATAAATTTTCAAGGCCATCTGAAAAGTACAAAGTCAGAGCATAGAAAGTAAAGACATAAAATGAAGTCATTTAGTTCTGGTCAGGGTGCCACCTCTCAACTCAAGTGTGATGTACCAAGAAGTCAGTTCCTGGCACTTTGACAGCTGTGGAAGAAGAAGAAAAAAATAACCTGGTAAGGGCCTTTCCAGAGGGGCTCAAGGGATGGGCCCCCAGATCCCAATGTTTTTATGAGGCCCTCTGTTCCTGTCTCAAATAGAGGCTTTCTTGACTCAGAGGCTGAGTCAGGAGTCATCTACCAGAGTTCTGTTATTGCCTGTTGAAAAGCTGAGAGCTGAGTTACATAACTAGTTAATTCCAAGGCTTCAGGGTCTATAACGATGTCTGTGCATAAGAAAGGCCTTCCATAAATGCATTCAAAGGGGGACAGTCCCTCCTTTTGGGGCGCAATTCAAGTCCTCATTAAAGCTGTGGGTAGGACTTTAATCCAGTTGTCCTGCATCTCTTGAGTTAATTTGTGCAGATGTCTTTTGATAATGTCATTAGATTTTTCAACCTTTCCTAAAGATTGGGGTCTCCAGGAACAGTGTAAGTGATATTCTCTTTCTAGAGCTTTAGATACACCCTGAATTACAGCAGGTCTAAATGCAGAGCCATTGTCACTCTGAAGACTCCGTGGCAGCCCAAAGCTGGGGATAATTTCATGGATTAAAATCTTTATAACCTCCTTAGCCTGCTTACTATGACAGGGAAAAGCCTCAATCCATCCAGTAAAAGTATCTACCCAAACTGGTAAGCAAGAATATCAATTAGGTTTTGGCATATGAGTAAAATGAATTTCCCAACCCTCTCCAGGATACTTTCCACTTTGTTGTAATGCAGATATTGCTAGCTTTTCAGTCTTTGGGTTATGTTTCTGACGAAGCTCACCCATTTTGATAATGTTCTTTAAAGTTTTCATTACATTTTTACCTTCAAACAAATGAGAAGCCAACTGGTAAGTACTCTCTGCACCCAAATGGAAACTCCAGTGTAAACCTTTAAGAATTTTCCATTGAGCATTTTTCAGGAATTATTAATCGTCCATCCTCAGACTGTAACCATCCTTTATGTGTAATCTTTGCTCGTCTTTTCTCATATCTTTCTAATTCTTCTTCAGTATATTGTAGTTTTTCCTGTTCCACAGGATCTGTCCAGCTCAAAGGCGTCTACAGTGAAGGGGTTTCATAAAGTGCCAACTTTTCTGGCTTGAGAGTCAGCCAGCTGATTAGCTTCAGCTGCTTTACTCCCATCTCTGCTGTGCCCTTTGCAATGCAAAACAGCTACTTCTTTAGGATAATATATAGCAGTTAAACTGAGAAGGCAATGGCACCCCACTCCAGTACTCTTGCCTGGAAAATCCCATGGACAGAGGAGCCTGGTAGGCTGCAGTCCATGGGTCGCTAAGAGTCGGACATGACTGAGCGACTTCACTTTCGCTTTTCACTTTTATGCATTGGAGAAGGAAATGGCAACCGACTCCAGTGTTCTTGCCTGGAAAATCCCATGGACAGAGGAGCCTGGTAGGCTGCAGTCCATGGGTCGCTAAGAGTCGGACATGACTGAGCGACTTCACTTTCGCTTTTCACTTTTATGCATTGGAGAAGGAAATGGCAACCGACTCCAGTGTTCTTGCCTGGAGAATCCCAGGGACAGGGGAGCCTAGTGGACTGCCGTCTACGAGGTCACACAGAGTTGGACACAACGGAAGCAACTTAGCAGCAACATAGCAGTTAAAAGTCTCTCAATCTCTCTGAAATGCTTAATAGGTTCTTCTGTTGCTGTTTTAAACTGTCTTTTTTTCCATAGTGCAGCATGAGCATGTATAGTCAAATAAGCATACTTAGAATCCATGTAGATATTTACTTGCTGCCCTTTGCTTAACTCTAGAGCTCAGGTCAGAGCCACAAGCTCCACTAACTGAGCACTGGTTCCCTGGAGGAAAGATTTTGTTTCTGAAACCTGTTCAGTAGTCACCATGGCATAACCTGCGTTATGCTTTCCATCCCGAACAAAAGAACTGCCATCTGTAAATACTTCCATGTCAGGATTGTCTAATGAGGTATCCATTAGATCCTCCCGAGCCGCGTAGTTTAAAGTTAGGAATTGGGAAAAATCGTGATCAGGTGTTTCATTTTCCTTCTCTGGAAGGATAGTGGCAGGATTTAAATGTCCACAGACTTTAAGCTTAATTATTGGTCCTTCTAACAACAAAGACTGATATTTAAGAAGCCTACTGTCTGTCATCCAAATATTAACCTTATAATTTAAGATTCCACTCACATCATGAGAAGTCAGGACAGTAAGACTTTGTCAATTAATTATTTTTAAAGCTTCAGGTGCTAATAAAGCCACTGCCCCAATTACTCTTAGGCAGTGGGGCCACCCATGTGAAATTACATCTAATTTTCTGATTAGATAAACGATAGGGTGCTGGTGAAGCACTCGGACTTGTCTCAAAATTCCCAAGGCTATACCTTTTCTTTCAGTGAGAAACAAATTCTGATCCTGTGGGTAAGCTCAAAGCGGGAGCTTGCAGGAGGGCAGTCTGAAGAACCTTAAAAGCCTTTTGAGTGTCTGGAGACCAAAGCAGTTTGTCTGCTTGGGCTAGCTGAATTTCAGCTATAAGTTTATATAAAGGCTGTGCAAGTTCCCCATAACCCGGAATCCAAATATGACAGTAGGCTGTGATTCCCAGAAATCATCTCAATTGTCTTAAAGTAATAGGTAGGGGATGGTTTAGTATGGGTTTAATTTTCTCATGGCCTGTGGCCCTAGTCCCTTCTGGTATGATTAGGCCCAGATATCTAGTAGATTGTTGACAAAGCTGAGCCTTTTCTCTTGATGCCTTACAACTGCAGTCTGCCAGAAAGTTTAAGAAAGCTTCTGAGGCTTCTGAACAAGCTTCCTCTGTCTCAGCACAGAGTAAAATATCATCTACATATTGTAACACCACCGCTTTGGAGCTATTAAAGTTTCGTACATCCCGTGACAAACTTTGTCCAAATAAGTGAGGACTGTCACGAAATCCCAGGGACAAAACTGTCCAGGTTAACTGAGAAGCTGCCTGCATAGGGTCTTCAAAGGCAAATAGAAATTGACTTTTTTCTGCCAAGGCACAGAATAGAAAGCATCTTTCAAATCAATTACTGAGAAATATTTGGCTCCTTCAGGAATTTCAGACAATAGAGTATAAGGATTAAGCACCATGAGGTGTAAAGGAACTACAGCCTCATTTATTATTTGTAAATCTTGAACTAGTCTCCATTTACCATTTGATTTCTTTATACCCAAAATAGGAGTGTTGCGTGGACTGTTAGAGGGAACTAATAGTCCCTGCTCCTTTAAATTTTTGATGATGGGTTTTAACCCTTAACCTCAGGTTTCAGTGGATACTGCTTCTTATGTGGAAATAAGTGGGTCTTTGAGCTTGACAACTACAGGAATAGCATTTTGTGCTCGACCCACAGATTTTCCATCAGCCCATACTCTAGGATTTACATTTTGTTCAATTAAAGGGAGAGAAAGGGAGGGCTCCACATTTATGAAAACAGAGGCATGTACCTTGTTCAGTATATTCGTCCCCAAAAGGGATAAAGGAGACTCTGGGACAATCAGAAACTCATGTAAAAATAGCCCAGAATCTCAGTTACAACATAAAGAATAACAAATAATACCCCTTAGCTCGTCCAGACAGTCCTCTTATGGAAGTGGATTGGGAAGGAAGTGGGCCGGGGCTTCAGTAAGCATGGGGTAAGTTGCCCAGTATCTAAAAGGAAATCGACGGCTTGGCCCCCCAAAGTTGTTAATACCTGGGGTTCCTCAGGTTAATGAGGACAGAAGCTTCTGTGGGAACCCCTGGGCACCTTCAGTCCTGATTGTCTTGAGAGTCTGACCACAGGTGTCATTATGACAACTCAGTATTTTAAGAGAAACCTCCTTTTAGATTTGTATAGCGAAGGAAAAAAAATATCGCTAGTTGGTTTCCTTCTGCTGCTTAAGTGAGAAAAAAGTGTCTGACACTTGCAGCCTATTTCATCCCTTTGGAGACCCAGTTTGTTTCTCCTGCCGCTTAAAAGAGATAAAAATGTCTGACACTTGCAGCCTATTTGCTCCATTTGGAGACCCCTGGCCTTCCTGCCTGTTACCCTCTCAACATCTTGTAATAAAATAGACATATTTTCAACTGTGGTTTTACCAAAGACATGAATTGTGTATATGTGTATATTTGCACACACAAATGGATATTTCTGGTCTCAGCTATTACCAGAGAATAATGGAGGTATGACATTAGATCTTGTGAAATTAAAGGCATTTCTTTTAGAAATGGGAAAATAAAAGAACATTTAACATGATAAAACGAACAAAATGTTTCATTCTTCCCTTTCAAAAAAGAAAAACACCTAGTTTAACTGGTGAGTCTAATGATCTGTTTTCTCCATTTTCTATGATCAGTGAAAAAAGTGAGCTGTGTGGTGATATGAAGATGTTTCCCTCAGGTCCTTTTTGACTTTTCCGTGCAAATGAGGAAGGATGGGCTGGAATGACCTGGAACCTTCCAACAGAACCTCTCCCTTCATAATGAAAAAGATTGCTCAGATCCTATTTCCAAGCTGAGCCCTTACACTGTTTTTTGTACCAGTGGATGTATATTTGCAGTTCTGTATTTTAAAATATTTTACTATAATCGTATAATAAAGGATTACCTGCTTGGTATCAGTTTGACCCAATCTTGAAAGAAAAGTTTCTTTTGCTCAGATACATGACAGATGTTCCTGGTCTTAAATGGGATGGGCAATAAGGACAAACTTGGCCCACTTGCCCTTCAGCCTCCCATTTCATTATTCAGTTATACCTAGTTCTCTTCACTCAGCTCAGACCTTCTCATAAATGGCTTCTCTCTGGGCCTGAGGGAGCACACTTGTAACATGCACATGAGAGACTAGACCGGAATGTCTGAGCACGAGCAACACTGACCCCTGAAATGATTAGCCAATTGGCTGTGTGTCTCTGTGTTGCAGTTCTGGATTGGAGGGAGTTTTCTGGTGGTAATTAGAATTTTAAATAGATCCCAGTACTCCCTGAATGAAAAACAAAAAGGAAAACTGTAGGATGGAGGCAGGATCACAACTCAGAATTAGATGACTCTGATGAATAAGACTAAATCTGCAGGGAGATTTTTTTTTTTTTATGTCCTGACGTTCAGACCTCCACTGGCTTTCATTTGTTCTTGGGTCAAAACTTGACTCGTCGCTGTTTCTCCACAGCCCTCTGTCAATCTCAGGGCCCTGTCAGTGTCTCCAGCCTCATCCAAATACCTTTTCTTTGTTTCCAAATACCATTTCTGTCTGACATTGTAGTTCCTTTTCTCACCTTCAGGTCACTGTGCCTCAGGCCCTTTGTCTCCTTTCAAGTCTAGGCTCAGAGAGGTCTCCCCCATCCCCTCCTAACAGTCTCTCTCATGTTACCCAGGTTTATTGCCTCTGTATCAGTTGCCATCAGCAGAAATCAGTGCCCTTCATCATGGGTTATTTTGAGTCCTTCCTGGTTCCCCTCTTTTAGGGCTTATAGTGTTCCTCTTCTTCCGAGCATGGCTGCAGTACCTGTTACTGGAAATGTCTTTAGATGACAGGACTATGGTTTGGGCTGAATAATCCTCAGGGAAGACCAAGAGGACAGGGCAGGTGATGAAGATGTTTCCCATGTTGTAGACACTTCAGCTGTAATTGTTCTTTACCCCATGTGACTACTTAATTACTCAAAAGATGAGCCAAGAAATATAGGAAGCTCTGAAAAGCCATACAGAACTGATGTCCTCAAGTAGTGGGCTTAGATGTCCCCATGTTTAGTCTGCTGGGTTTCATCCTCTGTGGCCCCCATCTAAGCTCTGTCCAACCAGGACCAATCACCATCATGGACAGCAGCTTTGCCATCTAGGAGTTCGTGTGCTCATCTCACACACTAGTAAAGTAATGCTCAAAATTCTCCAAGCCAGTCTTCAGCAATACATGAATTGTGAATTCCCTGATGTTCAAGCTGGTTTTACAAAAGGCAGAGGAACCAGAGATCAAATTGCCAACATCCGCTGGATCATGGAAAAAGCAAGAGAGTTCCAGAAAAACGTCTATTTCTGCTTATTGACTATGCCAAAGCCTTTGACTGTGTGGATCACAATAAACTGTGGAAAATTCTGAAAGAGTTGGGAATATCAGACCACCTAACATGCCTCTTGAGAAATCTGTATGCAGGTCAGGAAGCAACAGTTAGAACTGGACATGGAACGTCAGATTGGTTCCAAATAGGAAAAGGAGTACGTCAAGGCTGTATATTGTCACCCTGCTTTTTAACTTCTATGCAGAGTACATCATGAGAAACGCTGGACTGGAAGAAACACAAGCTGGAATCAAGATTGCTGGAGGAATATCAATAACCTCATATACGCAGATGACACCACCCTTATGGCAGAAAGTGAAGAAGAACTAAAAAGCCTCTTGATGAAAGTGAAAGAGGAAAGCAAAAAGTTGACTTAAAATTCAACATTCAGGAAAAGAAGATCATTGCATCCGGTCCCATCACTTCGTGGGAAACAGATGGGGAAACAGTGGAAACAGTGTCAGACTTTATTTCTGGGGGTTCCATAATCACTGCAGATGGTGACTGCAGCCATGAAATTAAAAGACGCTTACTCCTTGGAAGAAAAGTTATGACCAACCTAGAAAGTATATTCAAAAGCAGAGACCTTACTTTGCTGACTAAGGTCCATCTAGTCAAGGCTATGGTTTTTCCTGTGGTCATGTATGGATGTGAGAGTTGAACTGTGAAGAAGGGTGAGTGCTGAAGAATTGATGCTTTTGAACTGTGGTGTTGGAGAAGACTCTTGAGAGTCCCTTGGACTGCAAGGAGATCCAATCAGTCCATCCTGAAGGAGATCAGCCCTGGGATTTCTTTGGAAGGAATGATGCTAAAGCTGAAACTCCAGTACATCGACCACCTCATGTGAAGGGTTGACCCATTGGAAAAGACTCTGATGCTGGGAAGGATTGGGGGCAGGAGCAGAAGGGGACCACCGAGGATGAGATGGCTGGATGGCATCACGGACTCAATGAACGTGAGTCTGAGTGAACTCTGGGAGATGGTGATGAACAGGAAGGCCTGGCGTGCTGCGATTCATGGTGTCACAAAGATTCAGACACGACTGAACAGCTAAACTGATCTGAAGGTTAAGATCACAGAATGCTTGTTATAAGGTGGTCCTGCTCTGTAGGGATCTCTGGGCCGAACCTGAGAAAAGTCATTAGGTCCTGTGATGTAGGGGAGGATGGCTTCAAAAATCAGAGGACAGTGATTCCAGAATGATCTGCAGCCTGGAGGCTTGTCCTCCAGAAGATGCAGCTCCAACTGTCTTGCTACCAGGCTGGGTTCTGTGTTATCCACTCCTGTCCCTCCCAAAATAAGCACACATACAGGCACAGTACAGAAAACACGGAATCTTAACAGCACTGTTGGTGGTAATGTAAATTGTACTGCTATGTAGGAAAATAAAATGGAAGTTCCTAAACAAATCAGTATAGTACAGGCCTACAGTCTGTCAAACCCATTTCTAACAGATTTCCAAAGGAAAAGCAATCAGTTTTCCAGGGATATGTCCACAGTCCCATCAGTGTGACTGGATTTGCAGTAGCCAAGGCATAGACACAGCCCAGATGTATCTTGAAAGAAGAATGGGTTACAAAAGTGTGGTATAGAAATATTTATTATATACTGTATAGTCATGAACTATTTTTTCTCTTTATATAAATATAAAAATCAAGGATCCTGCATTTATACCAGAATGAATGAACCTAGAGAACATTATGCCAAGTGAAATAAGGCTGACAAAGGAGGACAGATGCTATGTGGAAGCTAGAATTGTGAAACGAATAGAGCCATCAAGTAATAAGGCTGTTACCAGGAGCTGGGTAGAGGGGGAAATGAGGCACTGGTAGTCAAAGAGTAGAGATTTTCCATTGTCAAATAAGTACATTCTGGGGATCTGAGGTAATGCATGCTGCTGGTAATGTTTCTATATCCTTGAAATTTGCCCAGAGAGAAATAATACAGTGTAGTCATAGGTGGATGTGTAACTTACTCCAGTATAATAATTATTCAGTGTATGAGTCTATCACATGATCACTTTGTACATGGTACATTTATACCACTTTTGTTACACCTTAGTAAGGCTGGGAAAGAAAAAGACAGTTGCGGGGTGCATTTCTCTGAATGGTGCTCAGTCCAGGCTTCACGTTTCATTGATGAGATATTTTGCATACACATGTGCCGGAGTCCAGCTCCAGCAGCCAGAGAATCAGCCTGAAGAGATGAGTGGTGTTGGCGGAGAATGATGTAGCCTCTGACTCAAGGTATTGGACTGCATGTTTATTTCAAGCTTCAGGTTCTCTTTTATACTTTAACAAAAGCATTAGGTAAGAGGTTTGTATTTTCAGTTTCCCCTCACCAAGATTTATTGATCCATAAAACATTGTTGCCCTTCCAACAGTTTCTGCTTCAGCTATTCTCTCTCAGAATCCTGTTTACTTTGACTTGTGATTACATTGTAACTCATGCTTATGTTGGGCTGCATACCACATTCCTCAGTTATTTCTTGTCTTTCTAAATCCTATTTGCCCTTAGCATACTAAGCACACTATCTCCTAAAAAGGCTTCTAGCTTTTAATATCTCTGAAATTCCTAATCTGTATAAGCGATAGTAAAACATGCTAGCACTACCACATTCCTTAAATTTTTAGCTTTAACCTATTTTTCAGTCGCTCAGTCATGTCCGACTCTTTACGACCCCATGAATCACAGCAGGCCCCGCCTCCCATCCATCACCAACTTCCGAGTTCACTCAGTTCACTCACGACCATCGAGTCAGTGATGCCATCCAGCCATCTCATCCTCTGTCATCCCCTTCTCCTCCTGCCCCTAATCCCTCCCAGCTTCAGAGTCTTTTCCAGTGAGTTAACTCTTCCCATGAGATGCCCAAAGTACTGGAGTTTCAGCTTTAGCGTCAGTCCTTCCAAACAAATCCCAGGGCTGATCTCCTTCAGAATGGACTGATTGGATCTCCTTGCAGTCCAAGAAACTCTCAAGACTCTTCTCCAATGCCACAGTTCAAAAGCATCAATTCTTCGGCCCTCAGCCTTCTTCACAGTCCAATTTTCACATCCATACATGACTACTGGAAAAACATAGCCTTGACCAGATGGACCTTATTTGGCAAAGTAATGTTTCTGCTTTTGAATATGCTATCAAGGTTGGTCATAACTTTACTTCCAAGTAGTAAGCATCTTTTAATTTCATTGCTGCAGTCACCATCTGCAGTGATTTTGGAGCCCCCAAAATAACGTCTGACACTGTTTCCACTGTTTCCCCATCTACTTCCCATGAGGTGATGGGACCAGATGACATAATCTTCATTTTCTGAATGTTGAGCTTTAAGCCAACTTTATCGCTCCCTTCTTTCACTTTCATCAAGATGCTTTTTAGTTCCTCTTCACGTTCTGCCATAAGTATGGCATCATCTGCATATCTGAGGTTATTGATATTTCTCCTGGCAATCTTGATTCCAGCTTGGTTTCTTCCAGTCCAGCATTTCTCATGATGTACTTGGCATAGAAGTTAAAGTAGCAGGGTGACAATATACAGCCTTGACATACTCCTTTTCTTATTTGAAACCAGTCTGTTGTTCCATGTCCAGTTCTGTTGCTTCCTGACCTGCATACGGATTTCTCAAGAGGCACGTTAGGTGGTCTGGTATTCCCATCTCTTTCAGAATTTTCCACAGTTTATTGTGATCCACACAGTCAAAGGCTTTGGCATAGTCAATAAAGCAGAAATAGATGTTTTTCTGGAACTCTCTTGCTTTTTCCATGATCCAGCGGATGTTGGCAATTTGATCTCTGGTTCCTCTGCCTTTTCTAAAAACAGCTTGAACATCAGGAAGTTCACAGTTCACGTATTGCTGAAGACTGGCTTGGAGAATTTTGAGCATTACTTTACTAGTATGTGAGATGAGTGCAGTTGTGCGGTAGATAGAGCATTCTTTGACATTGCCTGTCTTTGGTATTGGAATGGACACTGACCTTTTACACTCCTGTGGCCACTGCTGAGTTTTCCAAATTTGCTGGCATATTGAGTACAGCACTTTCACAGTATCATCTTTCAGGATTTGAAATAGCTCACCTGGAATTCCATCACCTCCACTAGCTGTGTTCGTGGTGATGCTTTCTAAGGCCCATTTGACTTCACATTCCAGGATATCTGGCTTTAGATGAGTGATCATACCATCGTGATTATCTGGGTCATGAAGATCTGTTTTGTACAGTTCTTCTGTGTATTCTTGCCACATCTTCTTAATATCTACTGCTTCCATTAGGTCCATACCATTTCTGTCCTATATCGAGCCCATCTTTGCATGAAATATTCTTTTGGTATCTCTCATTTTCTTCAGAAGCTCTCTAGTCTTTCCCATTCTGTTGTTTTCCTCTATTTCTTTGCATTGATCGCTGAAGAAGGCTTTCTTATCTCTTCTTGCTATTCTTTGGAACTCTGCATTCGGATGCTTATATCTTTCCTTTTTCTGAGGCTTTTTGCTTCTCTTCTTTTCACAGCTATTTGTAAGGCCTCCCCAGCCAGCCATTTTCCTTTTTTGCATTCTTTCCCATGGGGATGGTCTTGATCCCTGTCTCCTGTACAATGTCAGGAACCTCCCTCCATAGTTCATCAGGCACTCTATCTATCAGATCTAGGCCCTTAAATCTATTTCTCACTTCCACTGTATAATCATAAGGGATTTGATTTAGGTCATAGCTGAAAGGACTAGTGGGTTTCCCTACTATCTTCAATTTAAGTCTGAATTTGGTAATACAGAGTTCATGATCTGAGCCACAGTCAGCTCCTGGTCTTGTTTTTGTTGACTGTATAGAACTTCTCCTTCTTTGGCTGCAAAGAGTATAATCAGTCTTGTTTCGGTGTTGACCATCTGGTGATGTCCATGTATAGAGTCTTCTCTTGTGTTGTTGGAAGAGAGTGTTTGCTATGACTAGTACATTTTCTTGGCAAAATTCTATTAGTCTTTGCCCTACTTCATTCTGTATTCCAAGGCCAAATTTGCCTGTTACTCCAAGTGTTTCTTGACTTTGTACTTTTGCATTCTAATCCTCTATAATGAAAAGAACGTGTTTCGGGTGTAGTTCTAAAAGGTCTTGTAAGTGTTCATAGAACCATTCAACTTCAGCTTCTTCAGCATTACTGGTTGGGGCATAGACTTAGATTACCGTGATATTTAATGGTTTGCCCTGGATACAAACTGAGAGCATTCTGTCTTTTTACTGCACTTGGGACTCTTTTGTTGACCATAGTGGCCACTCCATTTCTTAATTATTCCTACATCCTATATTCACCAAACTCCCTTTCACCAAATTTCCTTCACAAATAGGTCTCAGATGACAATCCTTCCCATGGCCTCAAGCTGTGGCCTACGTGATCATCCTGGAACACTCTTTGTAAAGATAGATCCTTGAAGAAATGTCAATGGTTAACCTTATGGATTATTCTCTGGGCACAACTGCAGAAGGCTTTGTGCCTATTCATGCTCCTCTCAAGGACAAAAAGCATCTTAACATTCTTTTCAGTCAACTCAGCCAAGGAAGAAAATAACAAGTCAGAATCACAAGATCTAATTCCTTTATTCCGGGTCTGTGCCTGTGGGGCAAGTAGAGGGGTTGGGGCCATGCCTACATTTTGTCAGTAATGTGTAATGCGGTTCCCGTCACACACGTTTGGTACCCTCTGACCAGAGATTCCCCTTCAGGTAGTTTGTGTTGGTCCACAGCTTGAGAATGTTTAAGATGGCCCAGTTGATTCCAGTCTGGATCCCTCACTGAGCATGAGGACTCTTGAGTCCTCCCAGTCCTGATGGCTGAGATCTGGGCTGAGGAGGGTGTGCTCTGTTCTGAATGGGGGTGGATCAGGGCCTGCTGTGTGACTGGAAGGAGATGGTCTGGTCAGGGGAGGTGCCTCCTGCTGCTGTGTACTTGAGGCCTCAGCAGGAGGGGAGTGTGATCCGAGGGAAAGTGTGGGTGAGTCCCTCCTGAGACAGTGACCACAGGGGACTGTCTGTTCCTCATCGTGAGGGCTTCCCTGTCCATGTGGTTGGGGCTCAGGAAGGGGATGTGTTGACTCTAAGCATTAAACAGCATGTTTTCAACGTGATGATAGACTTCTGAAGACTCGTGTTGCCTGAGGAAGCCCTGAAGAGGAAAGAAAAGGATCGAGGCATGGCTATTTCTCAGGTAAGGTCATATTTATTCTGTCCTTCCTGAAATGCCCTTATCTGGACTCGCTAATCATGTCTGACTCTGGAATGTCCTGTGTGACTCCTGTACATGCACACTCACCTGGGGCCTTCCCTCAGGCCCTGTTGTCTCCACTTAGATCCCGTCTCCCCATGACCCGGTGACCTGGCCCTTGTGAGGAGACTCCCCTGGGCACCGTCCTGGGCAGGGCTTCTTACCCACGGGTTGGATATGGGGTCTCAGTGTTGTTGGGCAGCAGGGATTGCTTTGGGCCTATCTGGATGCACTGTCTGCTCTGTCAACCAGGGTAAGGAAACTGCCCGTGGAAGTCAGGTGTTAGTATGCACACAGTAGCTGATTAAATCTGGGAATCAGATCAATTGAGCCTGTCCTTTCCCTTTTGTGTATCTTGACATCCTTGTGAATATACCTTACAAAAATAAACACAAAGAATTATTTCTGAGTACTGTGTTCTGTTCAGTTGGTTTATTTGTCTGTTTTTATACCAGTACCACATCACCTTGATTACCTTGTAATAGATGTCGAAATAGAAAGACCTCCATCTTCTTTTTCAAGAGTTT
Organism: Nanger dama; assembly: GCA_917880005.1. NCBI lineage: Eukaryota > Metazoa > Chordata > Mammalia > Artiodactyla > Bovidae > Nanger > Nanger dama. The sequence continues at coordinate 1,505,585 of CAKJTW010000140.1, forward strand.
TGCTGTTTGCTCTTAGAATAGTTCTGTGACTTTCACGATGTTTTATTCTGCTTCTACAAAGATTGTCATGGGAGTTTTGATAATGAGTTAATTGGTTGATTGACCCTTTGTGTGGTTATTAAAGAATCTTTTTGATATTACATGTTTCTTTTGTAATCTTTATGATTTTTACTGATGAAAGTTTGTCATGTGGGAAAGAAGATGCCTTTACTTCTTTTTCAATTTGGGGACCTTTGATTTCCTTTTCTCATCGAATTGCTCTAAGGGTTTCAGTGCTTTTTGAAGTGTAATGCAGAGTGTGCATCCTTGCCTTCTTGACCTCAGAGGAAAAGCTTTCATTCTTTACGCAATGCTGTGATGTTTCATAATGGCATTTATTATGTTGATGTTGGTATAATGTATTGTTTGTAATTTGTTGAGTGTTCCATCTTGAAAGGTTGTGAAATTGTTGTCGAATGTTTTCTTTCTCCATCTTGATGATTCTATTTTTTTCCCTTTAATACGTTAATGTAGTGTGTCATATTAATTGATTTTTGTATGTTGACTTCTCCTTTCCTTATATGAATAAATCCACTTGGTTATGGTGTCAGCTCTTTTTATTTATTTATTCAAATTATTTTCATTGAAGGATAATGGCTTTACATAAGTTGTTGTTTTCTGCCAAATACCAACATGAATCAGCGGTAGGTATACATATGTCCCCTCCCTCCCATCTTCCTGCATTTCCCACCCCTGTAGGTTGTTAGAGAGCCCCTGTTTGAGTTCCATGAGTCATTCAGCAAATTCGCATTGGCCCTCTACTTTACATATGGCAATGTAAGTTTCCATGTTACTCTCCATACATCTCACCCTCTCCTTCTTCCCCTCCCCTCTGCATCTGTTCTCTGTGTCTATTCCTCCAGATCTTTTAAATATGTGTTGAAGTTGGTTTGCAAGTATTTTAATTTTGCATCAGTATTCATCAGGGGTATTGGTTTCTAGTTTTCCTTTCTTGTATGTTTGGGAAGTCATCAAACTATTAGAATCATGCTTGCTCCATAGAATTGGCAGGATTGGTGGTACTTCTTCTGTAAATGTTTTATAGAACTTGGTCCTGTATTTTTCTGAGGTTTCTGACTACTCTTTAAATCTCTCTAGTTATAATTGGCTTCCCTGATGGCTCAAATCATAAAGAATCTGCCTGCATTGTGGGAGACCCAGGTTCTATCCCTGGGTTGGAAGATTCCCTGGAGAAAGGAATGGCTGTGTAGTCCAGTATTCTTGTTTGGAGAAATTCCATGGACAGAGGAGCCTTGTGAGCTACAGTGCATGAGGTCACAAAGAGTCAGACACGAATGAGTGGCTAACACTTTCACTTTCAACACTTCTCAACTTTTTTATTTCTTAATAAGTAAAATAGTTTGTATGTTTTAAGATTTTGCCAGTATCTCCTATATAGTGTAACTTATAGGCATTATTGGTCATAGTACTTCCTTATCTTTAGAAACTTTCTTTGACATCAGTTGTAATCACTCCAGTTTTCATATCTGTTTTTAGTTACTTGGATCTTTTTTTCTTTTGTCCTTAGTCTAGGTGGGGGTTTTCATATACAATTTTTCAAAACATCAACTCTTGGTTTGTTGATTTTTACATTTTTCTACTTTCTGTTGTTTCTCTGGTTTAATCTTTCTTATTTAGATGTTTCCTTCTGCTAAACTTGAGTTTAGTTTTTTTTCTGTTTTCTGCTTCCTAGAGGTCTAAAAATGTATTTCAGATTTAAGATCTTTTCTCTTTTCTACTGTAAGCATTTAACCTCTCAGACTTTCCTTTTAGTAAAGTGGTCTCTCTGTGTTATAAATTTTGTAATGTTGTCTTTTCGTTTTGATCTATGTATTTTAAATTTCTATGTGATTTTTTTCTTAGATCCATTTGTGATCAAAGAGTGAGTTGTTTAATGTCGACATCTGAGGAATTTTCTTTTTTTCTTGTGTTTATTTCATTGTTGTTAGGGAAGATACATTTATCGTATCAGTCTCTTAAAATGGTTAAAACTGGCCTAACGTCTCTAATACAGAATGGTTTATGTGTCCTTGAGATACATGTGTTTTATGGTTTTGTTGAGCTGTGATCTGTACATGCCTGTTCAATGTTTGCTTCATTTTTCTGAGATATCTACTGTTAGATGTGTATATATTTTTAATTGTTACAGCTTTTTGGTTAATTGACCATTTTATCATTATACAATATTTATCTCGTTGCACTTTTTTTTCTTCAGTTTATTTTGTCTGTTATAACAGTCTCCCCTGTTCTCTTTAGGATGGACTGTCTTTTTCCATCCCTTCACTTTTCACCTTTCCATGTCCTTAGGTTTGTGAGTACTACCTGTTTCAACTCTCTGACAAACTCTGTGTCTCTTGCCCTGTGTTTTACCTCCTCTTACTTCTTCTAGTGGCCCCTCCTCCTGTGCATCCTATGGTGGTAAAAGACAGGCACCCTGGACAGCTCCTTTCATGCCACTGTAATTTCAGAAGGAATGTATTGAATGTTTCCTTCCTGTCATGATATTTCTTCAGATAGTCTTGGTTAATAACTATATTTTTTTCCAGATTTTTTGATATGATTTTTAATTCTCAGGGAAGTTTTTTGCTTTCCTGTTGTGATATTCTTTTTTGTCATAATCTAATGACTCTTCTAATTTGAGATCTGTTTTATTAGTGGAAAAAAAAGCAAAGAAGTCTTTGGCTTCTGTTAATGCCTTGCTATGTAAATTTAAATGGGTAATATTGTATCTTTGTATATGGTAATTTTATTATGACTTAAGTTCAAGTATTCTTTTTTTTAATGTTTTTACCAGTTTTCTTTTGGTGTCCTAGCATAGAATCCTGTTGACAACCTCAGCTGAGTACAAAGGATACATATTTATCATCTGAAGAATGCTGAAATACATGTGAATAAAAGGATAATATAAAATTGTCCAAAAATCTGTCAAAAGATGAATCCTCTCATTCCAGTTAATTTTTTATAGATAAGTGTGCATACATGTGCAAGTCTGTGATTTAGATAGAAGCCATCACAATTTAAAAACTACATATCATCTTTTTTTTTTCAGTTGAAATTATGTTATCAGTATAATCTGTGGCCTTGAAATTTTCTAAACAATCCCGTTAGTGTTTTAAGTAGTAAATTACTAACAGTTGTGTTTCTGTATCCACGTCTATAATGACCTTTCATGCCATTCAACCTTGTTCACCTTTGACCTTTTTTTTTCATACTAATACAATATTTATTTGTTTTCCTTCTGTCAAACCACTTTCCCCAGGCTGCCTGGGTAGTTACAGGAAAGGGAACATACAGGGCAGACACAGGAGAAAGAACTATGGGAGGTGGAAAGACCTCCTTCATATCGTGAAGAAGATGAGCTAGACCACCATCAGGCAAAAGAGCTCCATGGCCTTTGAGGGGGCCAAGCCCATGGCATAGAAGAGCTACTATTTCACAGAAGGGTTCCTGGCATAACAGTGATGAAGCTCCCGATCACAGTCCCACTTCCAGCCCTGGAGCCAGCCACCCCTGCTGTGGCAACTCCTGCTCCAGGGAACTTGGCTGCTGTGTCAAAGTCCTTTGAAATGGCACTGGTTTGGAGGCTGTGGCTAGGAATAAATGAGGTAGTCCAGGGACCTGGTGCTGCCAAGCTGCTGTGGTTCTCATTGGTCATTTTCTCCAGTCCTTCACCACCACTGTGGACAGTGATCACTCAACAGGGGGAGGTTCTCCCAATCAGGGAGAGGGTAGAGAATACTTTGGCACAGGTATCCATTTTCAAGGGATGAAGGCCCGAGGCCCGCGAGCTGCTCCCCCTGCAGAGAGGACGGAGGGGCAGGGAGGAGACTCACCTTGGACTTCTTTCAAGTTTTGTTTAGGAGCCCTCTTTCAAAGGACTTTTAATGTTCTCTGTATTACTTCACTGTTAGATGCTTAAGCTTCAGTTGCTGAGCCCAAGCTTCCGGGTTCAGGTGCTTCATGTAACATTTCTTACCTTCTTGATCTGAGTCAAGTTTCTCAGAGTGTCTGTGACACAGGTTTTCTTCTTCTAAGGTGGGGACAGATGGTTCTTTAATGAGCTATTATATTGATGACAGGTTCTTGCCTGTAAAGTACTTATTTAATGTTTAGAGAAATACTTCAGTAATTTAGAGCAACAGGAAGCCTTCAGATACTTTTAGTCCTTGCTGCTGTTATCAACATCATACCTGAAAATTTTGACCTTTCCATTAAAATTGCTGTGGACTTTGTCATCTCTGAAGACACCACAAATGCTGTACCTCATCTAGATAATGAGTTGCACTCACTGGGTAGAACATAATATCTGACACTTCTGTATAGCCAATACAGTGCTGAGCTTTATTTTTATATATTTCATGGATTTTGAACAATGATGAAAAATCCATATTAATTGGAGGATCTTATAAGGTCTTAGAAAAAAGCATAAGAAATTAAAATTAGAGATCCATAATTTCTCCAGATACCCCTGCATGGATCTGTTAGAACACATACTTCAACCAAGTCAATGTTGCCCCTTACCACCCTTTCTCTTTTGCATGAAAATGAGAACTTTTCATGGCCCTTTTGCTGACATGTGGTTTCATTTCAGGAACAACTGACCTCTGAGGATGTGGCCATCGAATTCACTCAGGAGGAGTGGGAATTCCTGGACCCTGCTCAGAGGGCCTTGTACAGGGACGTGATGCTGGAGACCTACAGGAACCTGCTGTCTGTGGGTGAGAATGACTTCCTTCCAGAGCTGCCCTTGAGTATCTGCATTTTCCCTGTGTGACTCTTGGGAGGCCTGTTGTCTTTCATCTGAGAGTTCTGGTGACTGGGGCATGACACAGCGTCACAAGGTTAAACTGACCCTCTTCAGATGCTGTGTCTGTTTCATGTCATATCTGAGATTGTTGCAGAGCTTAATTATCTACAAAGCTCACTGCAAATGTTAAAAAAAAAAAATACCAAAAATCCCAATTTCCTATTTTCTGCCTTTTGACTTTTGGCTCAGTGTTTAAAAAAATCCACAGCACTTTAGATTTCTTTCTTCTGATAACACTGAATATCTACTTGTTTGTTTTTGCTTACTTGTTTACTTTTTTTGGCTGCACCACTCTGCATGTGGGATCTTAGTTCCCTGACTAAGGATCAAACCTGCACCCCCTGCATTGGAAATGCAGAGTCTTAACCACTGGATCACCAGGGAAGTCCCAGAATTTCTGTTCCTGTTCTGAATATTATCTCCACATTGGAGCCTGAGAAAAAGCTCTGGACAGTGGGGAGTGATATAAAAGTAGCCAAAACTACAACATATATAAAAACGAGTATCTCAAAAGGCTGTTTTTATTTGTTTAGGAGTGGGACAAGTTGGTGGATTGGATCCTCTGTGGTTGTTACTTTCGAAAGTGTAAGTCTGTAAAAAGAGCATCTGTTTGATCCTAGATCCTACGAGGGGAGCATTTGTGAATCTCGCAGCCACTTAGCTTCCCATTTGTAGGTCAAGGGCATGGTCCCATCTCAAGATGCTGTAATGTCTGACCTTCATGTTTTATTAGTTTTAGTCTTGTGCTGTTCTACCCAGTCTGGGAATGTCAACTGTTCTTGATGTTCCATTCTTCTTACTTTGTATCATTTTACCTCTTCAATTTCCTTGAAATCTATTCCTGAGAGTCTGAAATTTTCTCTGGTTTCCTTGCTGTGGTAATCCACCTATATTTAATTGGTTGCCTCTGGTGAGTCTCTGTGGAGTGGATTTAGTAGGTAACAGAAAACTGTAATGGAGACACTATTCCTAATGTTATTTTCTTGCTCTGTACAAAGTCACCACTTGAAGCTATCCAGTAGAGTGGTCAGTATGTTCTAGGATGATGAGAGCGAAAGTGTCACGAGAGCCTGATACATCTTTCCAGGTTATTTTCAGGCTTTGGAGACTCTGTCAAGGGCACCATGACAGTGTTGTTCATGTACATCAAGGACCATATATGTTAGCCTCTGTAAATGGTATGGGAATTTATCCCAGGACAACTTTGTCCAAGTTCACATTCTCATATCTATGAGGCTATTGGCTGCACTGTTGTTCTGTGCATTGTAGTTATTTTTTAATTTTATCATTTAGTTCAAATTTCTGTGTTACTCTTCGTGTTTCTGTTTTGTATTTGCAATGCATTGGATGGTTGATTGGGGAATGGTCCCTATGGTGGAACTGGTGATCAGTCCCTCTTAAAATTCTTTATATATTCTTTGTACTCCACTTACTATCAGATGTATGATTTCCACATACTTTCTCTTTTACTGTTGATTGCGTTTTCAAACTCACTGCACTTTAACGCAGAGTAGTTTATAACTTTGGTATAGCTCAATTTATTAATATCTGGCTTTATTTTGTGGCCTGTGCTTTTGTTGTTATAGCTGGTAAATCATTTGTGGGTCCAATTTCCAGAAACATTTCCTGCACGTTTACTTCTAGGAGTTTTATACTTTTGGGACTTAGGTTTAGGTCTTTGAACCGTTTTGAGTTCGTTTTTGTCTGTAGTATAAGAAAATATTCAAGTAAATTCTTTTGCTTGTAGGTGTTCAGTTTTGTCAACATGTCTTGTTTCATAGACTCCTTCCCCCATTTAGTAGTTTTTACACCCTTGCAAAACATCTTTTGAACATCTCTGCAAGAGGTGTTTTTGTTTTAACCATTCTTTTTAGGTATGCTGCTGCTGTTGCTGCTAAGTCACGTCAGTCGTGTCTGACTCTGTGTGACCCCAGAGATGGCAGCCCGCCAGGCTCCTCTGTCCCTGGGATTCTCCAGGCAAACATAAGCCGAGACATTCTTTTTACTCCCAGGAGACTTATTGACTAGAGCTCTAAGTTAATTCCTTTTAGAGGACGGTGGTGGGGGACAGCTCCTGTTAATGTCAGAGGTGTGTAGCGAAAAGCATAATGCAGTACAACAGGCAGACCCTGGTTTTGGGAGTAGATGCTAGAGAAAACCCAGCGAGGCTCCCTTAAGGCTGGACTCGCCTATGCCTGTCGTACCCCTTAACCTCATGACCTTTGCCACGGGTGGGACTCCTGGTGCTGGCTCCCAGCAATACGTTCCTAAGAGTCCTGGTAGAAAAACACTCTGTTTTTGAGAGTTGGCATAAGATTGTCCAATGTGAGTGTGTTTGGTATATGGTTTTTAAAACTAGGCTACCGTAAAGGTTAATTTATGTTATGCTTTCTTAAGTTAAGAATTCTATTCCTTTAGTGTTTCTAAACACTGAAGGTGACCATTGTGGTGTTTCATAACTTGATATAAGTATGATGTTTGGTGTAATATATATTCAACATGAAGCATTTATTTTTGAATTATTGTGAGCAGGATACCTATGATTCTTTTCATCTTGTAGATATCTCTCCTACACATGTGATCAAGCATTTCAAACCCAAAGCGAACAGCAATAAACGAGAAATATTCCAAAAATTGATGCCGGGAAGCCCTGAAAGCTGTGAAATCAAACATTTTCATCTTTGGGAAAGTCAGGAAAATATGTGTGACTTTGAGTGTCAGGGGGAGATGACAAAAGAAATTACAAAGGCACACCTGTAAGCCTTAATGGAAATATGCCTGATGGAAGAGATTCCCATGATAGAAAGGATGCAGGCATCAAGCCCTTTGGAAAGAGGTTTGGATTTAACTTTCAGGATAAACTGCAGATATTTCAAACTGGCGGAATAATTTCTGAATATAATAAAGTTAAGAGTTCTGTCAACAGTTTCTCATTTTCACCAGTTCAAAGACTTCCTCCTTGTGTCCAAACCAGTGTCTCTAATATATATGGGAATGATTTTATGAATCCTTCAGGAATAACAGAAGAACTCAAAGCACACAGGGAAAAACCTTACAAATGTGATGAGTGTGGCAAGGCCTTTCATGTAAAGTCAATCCTTTTAAGACATCAGACAGTTCATACTGGAGAGAAACCTTACAAATGTGATGAGTGTGGCAAGGCCTTTACTCACAGCTCACACCTCAGGAGACATAAGAAAATTCATACAGGAAAGAAATTATTTAAATGTGATATATGTGACAAAGTCTTCAGCCGAAATTCAAACCTTGCTGGTCATCAGAGGGTTCATACTGGAGAGAAACCTTACAAATGTGATGAGTGTGGCATGGCCTTTCGTGTAAAGTTAACGCTTTTAAGGCACCAGACAGTTCATACTGGTGAGAAACCTTACAAATGTGATGAGTGTGGCATGGCCTTTTGTGAAAAGTCAAGCCTTTTACGGCATCAGACAGTTCATACTGGAGAGAAACCTTACAAATGTGATGAGTGTGGCAAGGTCTTTCGTCTGAAGTCAAGCCTTTTACGTCATCAGACAGTTCATACTGGAGAGAAACCTTACAAATGTGATGAGTGTGGCAAGGCCTTTACTCACAGCTCACACCTCAGGAGACATAAGAAAATTCATACAGGAAAGAAATTATTTAAATGTGATATATGTGACAAAGTCTTCAGCCAAAATTCAAACCTTGCTGGTCATCAGAGGGTTCATACTGGAGAGAAACCTTACAAATGTGTTGAGTGTGGCATGGCCTTTCATGTAAAGTTAACGCTCCTAAGACACCAGACAGTTCATACTGGTGAGAAACCTTACAAATGTGATGAGTGTGGCAGGGCCTTTTGTGTAAAGTCAAGCCTTTTACGGCATCAGACAGTTCATACTGGAGAGAAACCTTACAAATGTGATGAATGTGGCAAGGCCTTTCGTCTGAAGTCAAGCCTTTTACATCATCAGACAGTTCATACTGGAGAGAAACCTTACAAATGTGATCAGTGTGGCAAGGCCTTTCGTGAAAAGTCAAGCCTTTTTAGTCATAAGACAGTTCATACTGGAGAGAAACCTTACAAATGTGTTGAGTGTGGAATGGCCTTTCGTGTAAAGTTAACCCTTTTAAGTCATCAGACAGGTCATACTGGAGAGAAACCTTACAAATGCCATGAGTGTGGCAAGGCCTTTTGTGTAAAGTCAAAGCTTTTTACTCATCAGACAGTTCATACTGGTGAGAAACCTTACAAATGTGATGAGTGTGGCAAGGCCTTTCGTCTGAAGTCAACCCTTTTAATTCATCAGACAGTTCATACTGAAGAGAAACCTTACAAATGTGATGAGTGTGGTGAGGCCTTTCGTATAAAGTCAACCCTTTTAAGGCATCAGACGATTCATACTGGAGAGAAACGTTACAAATGTGATGAGTGTGGCAAGACCTTTCGTCTAAACTCAAGCCTTTTAAGTCATAAGACAGTTCATACTGGAGAGAAACCTTACAAATGTGATGAGTGTGGCAAGACCTTTCGTATAAAGTCAACCCTTTTAAGTCATAAGACAGTTCATACTGGAGAGAAACGTTACAAATGTGATGACTGTGGCAAGACCTTTCGTCTAAACTCAACCCTTTTAAGTCATAAGACAGTTCATACTGGAGAGAAACCTTACAAATGTAATGAATGTGGCAAGGCCTTTCGTGGAAAGTCAAACCTTTTAAGGCATCTGACAGTTCATACTGGAGAGAAACCTTACAATGTCATGAGTGTGGCAAGGCCTTTCATGTAAAATCAAGCCTTTTAAGTCATTGGGCAGTTCATACTGGAGAGAAACCTTACAAATGTGATCAGTGTTGCAAGGCCTTTTTCGTAAAGTCAAACCTTTTATGTCATCAGACTGTTCATACTGGAGAGAAACGTTACAAATGTGCTGAATGTGGCAAGGCCTTACGTGAAAAATCAACCCTTTTAAGTCATCAGACAGTTCATACTGGAGAGAAACTTTACAAATGTGATGAGTGTGGTAAGGCCTTTCGTCTAACGTCAACCCTTTTAAGGCATCAGACAGTTCATACAGGAGAGAAACGTTATAAGTGTGATGAGTGTGACGAGGCCTTTTGTCTAAAGTCAACCCTTTTAAGTCATCAAACATTTCATACTGGTGAGAAACCTTACAAATGTGATGAGTGTGGAATAGTCTTCGGTCAAAAATCACATCTTCAACTTCACTGGAGAAAGCCCTTTCAGATGTAATGAGTGTGGCAATTTTTTCAGTCAAAATTCGAACCTTAAAAAGCATCAGAAAATACATATAGAGAAAGCTTTCAAATGTTTTGAGTGTGGAAAATCCTTTATTCAGGTCTCACCACTCACTAAACATCAGAAAATCCATACATGAGGGATACTCATGTGAATGTGGTACATGGTAGAAGTCTTCAGATTTCAAAGTTCAAAATTCACACCCTACTGTTGCTCAGAGAATTCATCCTACTGAGAAACCATACAAATATCATGAGTATGGCAACATCTTAGGCCTCATGAGAAAATTCATACTGGATAGAATCCAGATATATATGTATTTATTAGTCAGGTGTTTAGAACATGAATTCATTCTAGAAATATTCCTCATCAATTTCATAAATGTTAAAAAATAAACAAACAAACAAACAAACAAAATCCCTGTATCCTCATGTCTCACCAGTAGTATCAGAGTATTTATCCTGGAGAAAACACACAGCAATGTAATGTGTATGGCAAGGATCTTACCCAAAAGTTACAAGTTAGGAACATGGTGGGGCCATACTTCCCAGACTCAGTGGTTGAAGCAAATCCTTTACCTTTTTCACTATATGTATTTTCTGATGACTTGAGTTCAGGTACTCAGCAACTGCACTAAGTCCACATTTGAAGAGAAGCTATAGAGATCTTTTCATGTAAAAGAAACCCGAATTCTACCTCGGCCAATATGATTCTTTGGGACAGTAGTCCGCCATCTTTTGTTCTCCTGGCTTTCTGAATAAAGTCACTATTCCGTGTCCAACAAGTAGTGTCTCAGTTTATTGGCCTGTTGTGTGGTGAGCTCTAAGAGCTTGGCTTTGTAATACATCGATGAAATGCATTTGCTACATGCATTTCACGATGGTCTCTGGGAAGGAATCAATGAGATGAAGGCACTGACTTCATTAGATACAATTCATTCACATCCATGTTCCCTGGAAAAACACAGAGCCTGAATTACAAAATTCTGTAGTGTGTGTGAATTAGCAACATAGAGGGGAGAAAATAATGTAAAACTAGGACATGATTTATCATGGTCAGGAGGATCAGGAAGCCCTTCTGTACATAGTCCAGACTGTTATAAAACATAATGTTCTACCAACTGACCCTAAACAGAGTAGACAAGATGTTAAAAGGCCTGGGCTTTTCGTAGGAGGAGAGGGAGAGTTACCAGGACTGATGGTGTGCTAGGAACAATGCATAGGAATAGGGTCATGTTCGCCATTGGATAGAAATAACTGTCGTATCGATGATTAAAGAAGAATTACTCTTATTTGTGGAAATTGAAGACAGAGCTGTCATGGTCTTCGTAGACTGGGACTTGAGCAATGGAGTTGATGAGAAGAAGGAAGCAGGGGACCCAAGCCTCCAGTGAAACAAGGGTGCTTTATTTGCAAAAATGCATGCTTATATATCTTTATACAAGGGAGCTTTAGGCAGTAAAAACATTGAAGATAAACAAAGCGAAGGAAATAACAATCTTGAAAGGGCCAGAAAGCATTCCATATCCTGAGGAAGAGGGGCATAACTGAATAGATTACCTTCAAGTAAAAGTCACTGAAAGGAGTCAGTGAAGGGAATCCAAGCGGATGCTCTTTCTCGTGACCTCAGTCCTGAGAACTGCATGCAGCTCTGCTCATTCCTGTTTTCCGGAACTGATAAAGAATAGAGTCCTTGAGAATTGGCACACAAAGAAGAAAATATCTTGGATCCTTTAAAGTTGAATGTCCCCTGACAGTTCCCCTTTTAACTTTTTTCATAATTGGGGATGACTGTAGATACTTTTGTGAAAAAGGCCCTGAGCAAGTGAGTTTGTTTAGTTTGAACAATTTTAGTTGAAAGGCATCGGTATGTTACATTTATAATCACCAGGATAATTATCAGTGTTATAGTTCCAGATCTAATACTATGTGTAATGCCTTGAAACCATCTTTGAGGCTCTAGCCGAGATAATTGATCAGCTAGCTGTTTAGCTAAGGTTTCCAAATTGTTGGAAGAGGGTAGACTCTTAGAGAAAGTTTCAAGTATTTCCTTTCGCAACAATTGTACATTTGAAGAAGCATTATTATGCATATCTTTCAAATGAAATTTGATTTTTTTCCCAATTGTAAGCACTATGGTTGAAGAGGAGTGATACAAAATTGAGTAGAATTCCAATCACAATTTAATAATACTTGTTTTTGTAAATCTATTAATTGATCTCCAACCCATTGGATGGCTGTTTTTTAATTCTTGAATTTTATCTTGAACTTTTTCATCTTTCTGAACCTGAGTGACCCATATAGTATGAGCATCTTTAGTCCAATTTTGAATAAAGTTTTGTGTTTGAAGTTTGTAAAGCAGTGTCTAACAGCGGAAGTGGTGCAAATGGCTACTAACCCCCAAATGCCAAGAATCAAGCATCTAATTAATTGCTTAGATTGTCAGAGTAATTTAGTGAGAAACTGGGAGGTAAGGCTTGCCATGGGATCCTCTTTCCAGGGTCGCTGGAGATCTGCTGGCAACCACAGACTACATCGAGACTGAAGAATCAAAAGGGATTCGTTTTTAGAGAAATAGCGGGATTAATACAAGTATACAATTTGCAATCTATACAAGTCACAGAACGTAAAGTCTTATTAAATTGTAAGTTTCCTATGGCAATAACGAAAGGGGAATGCAAACTTGTATAAAATATGAATGATTATAATGGAAGGAATAGTTATGACTGTGACTGGTCCCTGTGAAATACGCAGTCCAAGTTCCAACTTTTCAGTATTTGTAGCAAGTTTCCAGATGTTCCATTGTTCAGGCCCAATTTGTTTATTGAGGACAATTTGAGGGCAAGGAGGTGCCATTCCACCATCAAACCAGCCAAGGAGTCCTTTGTCATGGAAGTGTTCCACTGAACTGTTGGTAATCTTCCATGTTACTTGAGTAACATAATCACACATAGTACTGTTAATATCATCTGAGAGGTTAGATAACCACATACCAGAGGGTCCCCAATCAACAATGGTGTAATTGGCCACAAACATGATTTTCCATGATTTAGCTTGCCATCTATCTCAATAAACAGGAGTATATTTAAAATCCTTACAAGTAAACCCCTTATATTCCAACTTTTGTCCTAGAGTTTTTGTAGTATTGACATGGTTCTCATAAAAGGACAGGGCAGGAAAAAGTCTAAACAATGTGTGGAAGTTCTTTTCTGGAGGCAGGATGAAAGCCCACATTTGTCGACTAACATTAATACATAATTCTGCTGGGCCCATGCATAAAGGAAGGATTTTATAGCTTAGAGGAATGTTAATCTTCCTTCATCCTCAGGATGAGAGGGCCCCTCCAACCAAGCTCCAAGGAGGAGACATATGTACTGAGTCATTAGTGGATACAGCTGGTCCTATATCTGTCCATTCTACCACCTGCAATAAAGGGGGTTAGGTATGTAAGCCCAATAAGTGTGATTAATCAAGTCAGCCTGAGCAGGGGAAGTAAAAGCAAGCATAGTGACAAAAATATTTTTAGGATTCCGAGGCATTCCCTGTTGAGAAACCAGATTTTCAGCTTGATTAGTAAGGGTATTTATCTGTCCCCATGTGGGGAAATCATAAGGTTGATGACCTCGAGTGCAGCGTTTCTTGGAAATTTTCAAGTCGCCATGGCTTGTACTGGAAACTCCTCCTCCTGGGGATTTCGCCATTTCTTCTCTATCTTGAATGCCTGTGACTCCCTGGGGTGGATCTTCCAAAGAGGGAGCCAACTGATTTCGTTGGATCCATCTGGAGAAATCCAAGCATACCCCTTTCCCTGTAATATTAATTTTCCAGATTTCCATTGTTGAGTCAACCCGTCTTGATACCAAATGGGCAGAGGAAGGGAGGTATCCTTCAATGCCTCAAAATGTTTTTCTGCTTTGTCAAAGTATTCCCTTATGGCAGGTTTAAAAATTTTAAGCAAATAAAGCTGTATTAACAATAGTTACAGGATTAAAGAAGATATTGTGTTGGAATCTGTTGGGCTCCTTTAATGGACTGGAACCTGGCGGTCTGGAGTCGACGATAAGAAAGTGAAAGAGAGAAAAAGAAAGAAAGACACAGGCATGCACGCTCTGATGGAGCAAAGGTGCTTTAATGATCTTTCTGTGAGTATATATAGGCTGTTGTACAAGAAATTTCTTTTGATAAAAATCAGAAAACCAAATGTACAGCGACCATTACCAAGGGAACAAGGGATTAATAATGGTCACAAGGTCAGGAGACAATCCATATCTCAAGAAAGAGGATCAAGACTAAGCAGTTGTGTCTTAAGGAGAATGTTTCCTGAAGGTGTTTTAAGCCTGTCTCATCCGATGACCTCAGTCCTGGGAGCTGTGTGCTGTTCCACTGGTTTCTGACAACACAAACTGATAAGGAATAGAGGATTTATGAGGAACAGCACGTTGGAATCCTCCTGTTAAACATTCTCTGACAGTTCCCACTTATTTATAAGATTTGTAAAAAGGGTTCTGACCATTTGAGTTTGATTAGTTCAAACAATTTTGCATGAAGGCAACGGTGAACGACAAATATAATTGTCGAGACAAACATGAAAATTACAGTTCCAGACCCAGTGCTGTGAGTAATGCTTTGAAACCATCCATGTGGGTCTAACCCAGATAATTGATCAGCTGGTTGTTCAGCTAAAGTTTCCAAATGACTGGAAGAGGGCAGATTTTTAGAAAATGTTTCAAAGATTTCTTTTTGTAATAATTGTATAGTCAGAGAGGCATTATCATGTATTTTGTAACTGAAATTTGATTTGTTCCCAATTATAGGTACTATTATTGAATTGAACAGGTGTAACACAAAATTGAGTAGAATTCCAATCACATTTTAGCATCACCTTTTTTTGTACGTCTATTAATTGATCTCCAACCCATTTGATTACTGATCTCCTGTATTTCATCTGGAATATCCTCATCTATCTGAGTCTGAGTGGCCAACATAGTATGAGCATCTTTAATCCAATTTTGGATAAAATGATGTGTTTGAATTGATTGTAAAGCAATGCCAGTGACGGCAGCAGTGGTGCAAATAGCAATTAATCCCCAAATGCCAAGAATCAGCCATCCAATGAATCATCTAGATCACTGGAGCAGTTTAGTAAGTAACCGGGAAGCAAGTCCAGCCATGGGGCCTTCTTCCCAGGGCCGCTGGAGATTTATTGGTAACCACAGACTACATCGAGATCGAAGAATCAAAAGGGATTCATTTCTTAAGGAAACAGAAGAGTTAAGACAAGTATATAATTTGCAATTTATACAAGTTACAGAGCGTAACGTCTTATTGAATTGTAAACTTCCTATAGCTAGAAGAAAAGCTTGTATGAAATATGATTGATTATAACGAAAGAAATAATTTCTGTGACTACGATTAGTCCCTGTGAAATGTCCTGTCCAAGTCCTAAGTTCTTCAGTGCTCGCAGCAAGTTTCCAGGTGTCCCATTGTTCAGGCCCAATCTGGTTACTGAGGACGAGGTGGGTGCCATTCCATCATCAAGCCACCCAAGAAGTCTTTTGTCATGGTAATGTTGCATTATAGTGTTACTAACCTTCTATGCTACTTGAGTAGCATGAATACACGAAGTATTGTTAATATCATCTGAGCAGTTAGATAACCACATACCATGGGGTCCCCAGTCAACAATTGTATGATTACCTACAAATATTAGTTTTCCTGGTTTCCCTTACACTTGTCCCAACGAACTGGAGTATATTTAAAGTTCTTATTAGTAAACACTTTGCATAGTGTTCTTTGTTCTTTCCCTTACTCTTTCCCTAAAGTTTCAGTAGTATAAACATGATTCACGGACAAAGAAAGGGCAGAAAATAATCTAAGCAATATCTGAAAGTCCTCTTTTGGAGGCAGGGCAAAAGCCCAAGTTTGTCTGCTAACATTTATGCATAAGTTTGTTGGGCCCATACACAAAGGAAGGACTTCATAACCTAGAGAGATATTAGTTTCCCTTCTTCTTCAGGGTGTGAGGGCCCTTTAAGGCTCCAGGGAGAAAGCGTATATATGGAGCTATTGGTTAATACGAATGGTCCTTTCTCCATTCTACAACCTGAAGTAAAGAGGGGTTGGGTATGTAAGCCCTGTGTGATTGACTAGTTTAGCTTGATTTGGGGGAGGCGCCAGCAAGCAAAGCAAGCAGGGCGACAAAAACATTTTCAGGACTCCTAGGCATTCTCTATTGAGAAACCGGATTTTCAGCTTGATTAGTTAAGGATGTTTGTTTGTTCCCCAAGACCAGAGATCCTAAGGTTGATCCTGCTGAGGGCGGTGCTTTCTGGAGATCTTTAGAGCCACCATGGCCTGTATGGGAATTTCTTCCTGGGGTTTTTGTTGTCTCATTTCTTTGTTGAAGGCCGGGGACCCCCTTGGGTCGGATCTTCCAAAGAGGAAAGCATGTGAGTTCATTGGATCTATCTGGGGAAATACAAGCATACCCTTCTTTCTATAAGATTAATTACCCAGATTTCCATTGTTTATTCAACCTGTCTTTGTACCAAATAAGCAGAGGAAGAGAAGAGTCCTTCAGTTCCTCAAAATGTTTTTCTGCTCGTGTCAAGATATCTCCTTGCAGTAAGTTTAAAAATTTAAAACAAAGCTATATTAACAATAGTATTAGGCTTAAAGAATATATTGCGTTGGAATCTAGTAAAGTCTGCTCTGGATAAGGAAGATAAAAGTGTTCCTGTGTATTTCCCTATATTTAATTTTTATTTGTAGTTTCAGTGTGTAATGTGTTTAACTGTGTCTTGCGTTTGTAGATTATAAGAAATGTCTGTAATCTGTTTAATAGAGAATGAATGTAAAAATTGTTTGAAATGCTTAGAAATACAGGCAGGGTCATTGTCTGTTTTTATAGAATTACGTGTTTTCATTAGCAAAGTAAGCTAACAGGTGGGTTATAACATGTCGTGTAGTTTCATCTTGGAGAGGCGTGGCCCACGTAAAAGAAAAATTTGTATTGATGGAGACATGTAAGAAGGAAGAGAAAGAAAGTTCAGAGCAATGAGTTCCATCCATTTGCCATAAAATTCTTTCATTTGTCAGAAACCTTTTTATATGTTTGTTTTCATCATTATGGCAAATAAAATATATATTTATTAATAGTCTAAAATCTCTTTAGTTTCTCTTTAAGAAAAACTTTTTGTAAGAGGAAGTTAGTGTTCAGTAATTAATGTTCTAAAGTCTTACTTTATTTGGAAATGACCTAGCGATTTCATAAACTTCTATTATTTCGTTTAGTACAATTTTATGAATTTAAGTTAACCCAATCCTGAGATTATTTTAGACATTTTGAAAATGTAATTATTTTTCTTAGAGTTATCTAAAAGTTTTCATCTCATTTATATATATATATAAAGAGTTACTTTTTGTTGACAAGCTTAGTTTACCTTAAATCTAGGCACAATAAAAGTATTACATAATGATGATTTAAGACATGTCTTAATTAGACTAGCAAAAATTATATTTAATGTATATTTAAATAAACATTTAACATTGACTATTTTCAGTTCACATCAACTTGAATTTAAATAGAGCTCATTAATTTCATATTATCCAAAAACAAAGACATACATTGAGACATAGATAATTTTAGATAGACAGATATAGTTTTCTACTTGACATTTAAAATATCTTTGATATATACATATCTATATATATATATATATGTACGTGTATATATCTCAGTATATATGTGTGTGTGTGTGTGTGTGTGTGTGTATACATATATACATTTTTTTCCCCTGAGTTCCACCAATTTCTTTATGGCTGAAGTCCCAGATAGAGTGGGCCGTGTATCCCAAGGAGATGATAAGAGTTAACTTTAGGTTTTTTCTTAGGCCTGTTTTTGTTTCCCAGGCAGAATTGGAGCTCCAAAAAGTATTTTAACAAGTTAACCTTTTCCTAACTGCACATGTAAGAAGAACCGGTTTTGCAATTTCAAAAAGATTTTATTTTAATCGTTTTTTTCTGAAGTCTAAAGAATGAATATCATGGCCATTCAGTGGCAAGAATATCACTTCTCCTTTTGTAGCTACAGTATATTATTAATGATATATGCATGAGGAAATTGCTGTCACATTGGATGTAAAGCCTTGGCCACAAAATTTTGACAAATTGTAGGACTGTTAAGTATACCTTGAGGTAACACAGTCTATTGAAATCTTTCATGAGGCCTATGTGATTAGGAAAAGGGAGAGAGAAAGAGCATCTCGGTCTAAAGGGTGTAAAGGTATATTTAAAAATCAGTCTTGTAAATCAGTAATAATAATGTGCCAATTTTGAGGAATAGTAGTAGGGGATGAGATCCCTGGTTGTAGTGCGCCCATGGGTTTCATACATTCATTAACTTTTCTAAGGTCTGTTAAGAGATGTCATTTGTTAGATTTCTTTTTATAACAAAAACAGAGTTCCAAGGAGAGTAAGATTCCTCAATATGTTTTAATTCTACTTGTGTGTCTCTAAGTTCTTTAGTGGGGCCATTGTTCTGTGCAAATAGGCTCCTCATTCTTCCAAGTTATTTTAATCATTGCTTTGTTTGTTAAATGAGCAGTGACCCCTAGGAAAAACGTGGAATGTATATCTGAGTTTGCCATTGCATAAGTAAGTCCCTTCCTGTTAGATTAAGGGGTGCATCTATCACATAAGCTCTTAATGTTGCAGGCTGGCCCTTTGGTCCTTCATATGGGTAGATTTGAATATTTTGATAAATTTCTTGTACTTTGGTGTGAAGAATTCCTGCAATTTGGCAAGAAATTTTTGTAGAGGCCAAGTTTGGGGCCATAAGTGTTTGGAAATAATAGTAATATCAGATCCAATATCAAGGAGACCAGAAAATCTTGTACCATTATTTTTGATATTTATATGTGGCTGGGCATATTGAGATACCAAAAATGTCCATAAGGATTGGTTTTGATCTGCCGAATCTGCTTGTCTACATGTTATTAGAGAAGTTAATAGAAATGTAAGGCATAAGAAGTAATTGAGCAATTTTGTCCCAATTTTGAATTGCCATAGAATCTGATATGACATCATTATTTAAATCTCTCCTTTATAATCTGAGTCAATTACTCCAGGGTGAACAGTAATTCCTTTAGATGTCAAACTAGATTGGCCAAGTATAAGACTGAAGGTTTGTGGAAGCAGGGGTCCAAAAGTCCGGTAAGTACTCTAGAAGGGACTGCTTGAGGGTAAAGGAAAAATCATTTAGGGCTGGTATATTGACGGCAATACTACCGGATGTTGAGTGTTTGAGGAAAAAGATAGAAGTTGCCCCTGGTTTTGTTGTAGGGGACCTGGCGAGGTGGTCCCCTTTTTGGAGTTTCCCGGAATAGGTTTTTCTTCAATATCAAATGTATATTTACAGTCTTTGGCCCAGTGCATTCCTCTATGGCAGCAAGGGCAGACGCTTTGAAGTTTTTTATTAGCCTTCTTAGGGCAGTCTGCAGAAGGGAATGGCAAACCACTTCAGTATTCTTGCCTTCAGAACCCCATGAACAGTATGAAAAGACAAAATGATAGGTTACTGAAAGAGGAACTCCCCAGGTCAGTAGGTGCCCAATACGCTACTGGAGATCAGTGGAGAAATAACTCCAGTAAGAATGAAGAGATGGAACCAAAGCAAAAGAATGCTCAGTTGTGGATGTGACTGGTGAAAGAAGCAAGGTCCGATGCTGTAAAGAGCGGTATTGATTAGGCACCTGGAATGTCAGGTCCATGAATCATGGCAAATTGGAAGTGGTCAAACAGGAGATGGCAAGATTGAACGTCGACATTCTAGGAATCAGTGAACTAAAATGGACTGCAATGGGTGAATTTAACTCAGATGACCATTATATCTACTAGTGTGGGCAGGAATCCCTCAGAAGAAATGGAGTAACCATCATGGTCAACAAAAGAGTCCGAAATGCAGTACTTGGATGCAATCTCAACAACGACAGAATGATGTCTGTTCATCTCAAAGGCAAACCATTCAGTATCACAGTTATCCAAGTTTATGCCCCAACCAGTAACACTGAAGAAGCTGAAGTTGAACAGTTCTAAGAAGACCTACAAGACCTTTCAGAACTAACACCCAAAAAGATGTCCTTTTCATTATAGGGAACTGGAATGCTAAAGTAGGAAGTCAAGAAACACCTGAGTAACAGGCAAATTTGGCCTTGGAATGTGAAATGAATCAGGGCAAAGACTAATAGAGTTTTGCCAAGAAAATGCAATGGTCATAGCAAATACCCTCTTCCAACAACATAAGAGAAGACTCTACACGTGGACATCACCAGCTGGTCAACACCGAAATCAGACTGATTATACTCTTTGAAGCCAAAGATGGAGAAGCTCTATACAGTCAACAAAAACAAGACCAGGAGCTGACTGTGGCTCAGATCATGAACTCCTTATTACCAAATTCAGACTCAAAGTGAAGAAAGTAGGGAAAACCACTAGACCATTCAGGTATGACCTAAATCAAATCCCTTATGATTATACAGTGGAAGTGAGAAATAGATTTAAGGGCCTATATCTGATAGATAGAGCACCTGATGAACTATGGAGGGATGTTCCTGACATTGCACAGGAGATAGGGATCAAGACCACCCCCATGGAAAAGAAATGCCAAAAAGCAAAATGGCTGTCTGGGAAGGCCTTACAAATAGCTGTGAAAAGAAGCGAGGTGAAAAGCCAAGGAGAAAAGGAAAGATATAAGCATCTGAATGCAGAGTTCCAAAGAATAGCAAGAAGAGATAAGAAAGCCTTCTTCAGCGATCAATGCAAAGAAATAGAGGAAAAAGAACAGAATGGGAAAGACTAGAGATCTCTTCAGGTAAATTTGAGATACCAAGGGAACATTTCATGCAAAGATGGGCTCGGGATCTAACAGAAGCAGAAGATATTAAGAAGAGGTGGCAAGAATACACAGAAGAACTGTATAAAAAGATCTTCACCACTTCAGCAATCACGATGGTTAGACCACTCATCTAGAGCTAGACATCCTGTAATGTGAAGTCAAGTGGAACTTAGAAAGCATCACTACGAACAAAGCTAGTGGAGGTGATAGAATTCTAATTGAGCTGTTTCAAATCCTAAAAGATGATGCTGTGAAACTGCTGCACTCAATATGACAGCAAATTTGGAAAACTCAGCAGTGGCCACAGGACTGGAAAAGGTCAGTTTTCATTCCAATTCCAAAGAAAGGCAATGCCAAAGAATGCTCAAACTACCGCACAATTGCACTCATCTTACTTTCTAGTAAAGTAATGCTCGAGATTCTCCAAGGCAGGCTTCAGGAATATGTGAACCGTAAACTTCCTGATGTTCAAGCTTGTTTTAGAAAAGGCAGAGGAACCAGAGATCAAATTGCCAACACCTGCTGGATCATGGAAAAAGCAAGAGAGTTCCAGAAAAAAACATCTATTTTTGCTTTATTGACTATAAGCCTTTGACTGTGTGGATCACAATAAACTGTGGAAAATTCTGAAAGAGGTGGGAATACCAGACCACCCGACCTGCCTCTTGAGAAATCTGTATGCTGGCCAGGAAGCAACTATTAGAACTGGACATGGAACAACAGACTGGTTCCAAATAGGAAAAGGAGTACGTCAAGGCTGTATATTGTCACCCTGCTATTTAACTTCTATGCAGAGTACATGTTGAGAAACGCTGGACTAGATGAAACACAAGCTGGAATCAAGATTTCTGGGAGAAATATCAATAACCTCAGATATGCAGATGACACCACCCTTATGGCACAAAGTGAAGAGGAACTAAAAAGCCTCTTGATGACAATAAAAGAGGAGAGTGAAAAAGTTGGCTTAAAGCTTAACATTCAGAAAACAAAGATCATGGCATCCGGTCCCATCACTTCATGGGAAATAGATGGAGAAACTGGAAATAGTGCCAGAGTTTATTTTTGGGGCTCCAAAATACTGCAAATGGTGACTGCAGCCATGAAATTAAAAGACGCTTACTCCTTGGAAGAAAAGTTATGACCAACCTAGATCGTATATTCAAAAGCAGAGACATTACTTTGCCGACTAAGCTTCGTCTAGTCAAGACTATGGTTTTTCCTGTGGTCATGTATGGATGTGAGAGGTGGACTGTGAAGAAAGCTGAGCACCGAAGAATTGATGCTTTTGAACTGTGGTATTGGAGACGACTCTTGATAGTCCCTGGACTGCAAGGAGATTCAACCAGTCCATTCTGAAGGAGATCAACCCTGGGATTTCTTTAGAAGGAATGATGCTAAAGCTGAAACTCCAGTACTTTGGCCACCTCATGTGAAGAGTTGACTCATTGGAAAAGACTTTTGTTCTGGGAGGGATTGGGTGCAAGAGAAGAAGGGACGACAGAGGATGAGATGGTTGGATGGCAACACTGACTCGATAGATGAGCGTATGAGTGAACTCCAGGAGTTGGTGATGGACAGAGAGGCCTGCTGTGCTGCGATTCATGGGGTCGCAAAGAGTCAGACACGACTGAGCGACTGAACTGAATTGAACTGAAGGTAGGGCATTGTATTTGAGCTTCTATGATATCAAATTGTCTGGCGCCAGTTAACATTTCAAAAGTAATTTGATTTTCACTCGTGCCATTTCGAGCATTCTTGTTAACATGATCTCTGGCTATATCTTGGAACCACATTGTCCGTTGAAGACTTTCTCCTGGTTTAAGGAGAGCTTTTTATTAAAGTTCACCAATCATAGGGGAATAAAATTTCCAGTAGAAGATGCCACAACATTTAGAAACTCTTTAGAAACAGGCGAATGTGGGCCGTACACAGTTATAGCCTTTTTCATTCGTTGCATGTAAAAAAGATTAATACCATCATATTGAGGTATTATGTGCCCTTGAATGTCAGGATTTCTTGGAACTGGAAAGATGGAGAAACCATCGGCGTCACAGACTTGTGATTGCAAAGCCTGTAATTCAGAGAGCCTCTGTCATAGAAGAGAGTAAGTGCTGATTGTTTGCAAATATGAGTCTGTGCCAAGGACTTTTGTTCAGAATGGCATGAAAGGTCATTGCTGAACCACGCAAAGATCCATCCAGTAAAAGTATCCACCCAAACTTGCAAGCGAGAATACTCATTAGCTTTTGGCATATGAGTAAAATCAATTTCCCACTGCTCTCCAGGATACTTTCTACTTTGTTGTAATCCAAATTTTGCTAGCTTTTGAGTCTTTGGGTTACACCTTTTGATAATGTTCTTTAAAATTTTCATTAGATTTTTACCTTCAAGCAAACGAGATGTCATCTGGTAAGTGCTCTCTGCACCCACATGAAAACTCTGGTGTAAACCCTTAAGAATTTTCCTTTGAGCCTTTTCAGGAATCATTAATCGTCCATCTTCGGACTGTAACCATCCTAGTCCATAATCTTAGTTCCTCTTTCCTCATATCTTTCTAATTCTTCCTCAGTGTATTGTGGTTTTTCCTGTTCTACAGGACCTGACCAGATCAAGGGTGTCTGCAGTGAAGGGGTTTCATAAAGGGCCGCTTTTTTTTGGCTTGATAGTCAGCCAGCTGATTACCTTCAGTTGCTTTACTCCCATGCCTGCTGTGCCCTTTGCAATGCATAATAGGTGCTTCTTTAGGACAATATATAACAGTTAAAAGTCTCTCAATCCCTCTGAAATGCTTAATAGGTTCTCCTGTTGCTGTTTTAAACTGTCTTTCTTTCCATATTGCAGCATGAGCATGTAAAGTCAAATAAGTATACTTAGAATCCATGTAGATATTTACTCGCTGCCCTTTGCATAACTCTAGAGCTCGGGTCAGAGCCACAGCTCCGCTAACTGAACACCGGTTTCCTGAGGGAGAGATTTTGCTTCTAAAACCTGTTCAGCAGTCACCATGGTGTAACCTGCTTTATGCTTTCCATCCTGAACAAAACAACTGCCATCTGTAAATATTTCCAGGTCAGGATTGTCTAATAGGGTATCCATTAGATCTTTCCAAGCTGCATAGTTTAAAGTTAGGAATTGGGAACAGTCATGATCAGGTGTTTCATTTTCCTTCTCAGGAAGGAAACTGGCAGGATTTAAATGTCCACAGACTTTAAGCTTAGTTACTGGACCTTCTAACAAGAATGACTGATATTTAAGAAGCCTACTGTCTGTCATCCAAATATTAACCTTAGAATTTAAGATTCCACTCACGTCATGAGAAGTCAGGACATTAAGATTTCATCAGTTATTTTTAAAGCTTCAGGTGCTAATAAAGCCACTGCCCCAATTACTCTTAGGCAGTGGGGCCACCCACATGAAGTTACATCCAATTTTCTACTTAAATAAGCAATAAGTTGCTGGTGAGGCCCTCAGGGTTGTGGCAAATCTCGAAGCCCACACCTTTTCTTCCAGTGACAAATTCTGACCCTGTGGGCAAGCTCCATGCAGGAGCTTGCAGGAGGGCAGTCTGAAGAACCTTGTAAAAACGTCTTAGGAGAGTCATTGTCAGAATCATTAGGTTCTAACAAAGGAGAGACTTCTGGATTTGTGCCTGCTGCCAGAGGAGGAGCATTTGAAGCAGCTGAGTGGGGCTAGTAAGAACATTTTGAAACATTTTATTTTGTTCTACTTGGGCCTTTTGTAAAGTTTTATCAACTACTTGATATTCATGCAACAAGTGTTTTGTCGTCGACTATTCAGAAGGATAGAACTTACCTTGAAATGGCAGAATTACAGCTTTAATGAGAGCCCATAGGGGTCAGAAAGCAACTGGAATATTTTTTCCCTGCCTGATGGCTCGTTCAACATTTTCTTTGACCCGGTGCTGAATTTCTAAATCAAAACTACCTTTATTAGGAAACCAAGGATTTCATTTAACCACTGTTTGAAAGCAAGCCTCTATTCATTGGCACAAAACCACAAGTCCCTGAGCTTTAAACAAATGATAAAGTAAAGTAGAGAAATGATGGGGCTTTCCAGCCGTTTGACCTGTGTCTTAGTACTTAGTGACCTCAGTAGGTCCCAACCTCGATAGGTCCTCAGTCCCTCCGTCCTAAAGGTCACGTATACCAGAGTCCCTGTTCAAGTGCCACTTGTTGGGGTCCTTTAATGGACCAGAACCTGGCGGTCTGGAGTCAATGATAAGAAATTGAAAGAGATAAAAAGAGAGAAAGAAGAGACAGGGGGACCCAAGCTCTGATGAAGCAAAGATGCTTTAGTGATCTTTCTGTGAGTATATATTAGGCTGTTGTACAAGAAATTTCTTTCAATAATGATAAAGATCAGAAAACCAAACGTACATCAGCCGTTACCAAGGGAACAAGGGATTAATAATGGTCACAAGATCAGGAGACAATACATATCTTAAGAAAGAGCATCGAAACTAAGCAGTTTTGTCATAAGGAGAATGTTTACTGAAGGAGATTCAAGCCTCTCTCATGACCTCAGCCCTGGAAGCGATGTGCTGTTCCAGTGGTTTCTGAGAACAGAAACTGATAAGGAACAGAGGATTTATGAGAAACAGCACATAGGAATCCTCCTGTTAAAGATTCTCTGACAGGAATCTAGCAAACTCTGCTCTGGATAAGTGTCACGGGACATTCAACTTTAAGGGATCCAATATGTTGCATTTTCTTCTTTTGTGTAAGTTCAAGGACTTCCAGTTTCGTGTCAGCGAATAGAGGCTTATCTCCAAACGGTGGTTAAACATAATCCCTGGTTCCCTGATGAAGGCATTTTCAATTTACAAATTTGGAACCAGATTAAAGAGAATCTTAAATGATCCTCAAGATGGGGAAAAACTATTCCAATAGACTTATGGCGCTATGGGCTCTTATTAAAGCTGTGATTCTGCCATTTCAACGTAATTCTAGCTCCTCCCCTCCCCAATATTCGACAATAGGCGGAACACTTGTTACATGAATATGAATTAGATGATGAAACTTTACAAAAGGCTCAATTAGAACAACATAAAATATTTCATAGTTTTCCCACCAGCCCTGCCCCACGTTCTGCTCTTCCTCTTCTTGCAATGGGCACAAAACCGAAAGTCCCCTCAATTCAAGTACAAGTTGACCCTGACGATAATTCTTCTGAGCCTCTTTTGACACTAAGGCTGACAATACTTTTCTTGATGACAATGATAAGCCTTTGGCACACACTTGTATTTATGAAAAAATACTATCCACTCATTCTCCTTCACAACAAAGGTTTTCTGAGTTTCTGGCTTTGCAGTCTCGAATCTCTGAGGCTGATGGTTTCTCTGCTTTTCATGTTTTTGAGAAGCTAAGCAGCCAAGAATTGATTATTTTGAACTGTGGTGTTGGAATAGACTCTTGAGAGTCTCTTGGACTGCAAGGAGATCCAACCAGTCCTTTCTGAAGGGAGATCAACCCTGGGATTTCTTTGGAAGGAATGATGCTAAAGCTGAAACTCCAGTACTTTGGCCACCTCATGTGAAGACTTGACGCACTGGAAAAGACTCTGATGCTGGGAGGGATTGGGGGCAGGAGGAAAAGGGGACGACCGAGGATGAGATGGCTGGATTGCAACACTGACTCGGTGGACATGAGTCTGAGTGAACTCCGGGAGTTGGTGATGGACAGGGAGGCCTGGTGTACTGCGATTCATGGGGTCGCAAAGAGTCAGACACGACTGAGCAAAGAACTGAACTGAACTGAACGCCCAGCGGCAAATAATAACTCAATAGGAAGGCATTGATTTTTCTCACATGCAACAAATGAAAAAAGCTATAATTATGTATGCCCTCATTCACCTTTTACTAAGGAACTTTTAAACGCTATGGCACCTCCTACTAGAAATTTAGTAACTTATGATTGGCGAGTTTTGATAAGCGCTCATCTTAAACCAGGAGAATATCTTCAGTGGACCATGTGGCTTCAGGGTATGGCCCGAGATTGTGCCAATTCTAATGCTCGAGCTGATACTCCGCAAAACCAAATTACTTTTGAAATGTTAAATGGTACAGAGCAATGTGATGCTATAGAAGCTCAAATACAAAGCCTTCCTTGGTGGAAAACTATCTTGACTGTAATAATTGTAGTCATCTGGTTCTTGCTGTTTGTTTTTCTATCTGTAACTATATAATGAACTTTGTATCTAAGTGGCCTAGGCATTTAAGTTACAAGTGATTGTTCATGTGCCTGCAGTTTCTGCTGCCTCCTCTAGCTATTAGTCGTGGCCACTGGATCAGAGACCCTCAATATGAGGATAAGGAGAATATTTGCCTCAACAGTTTAGGGTCTACGCTGCTTCCCAGCAGGAAGAAGTTACAGAATGATTTCTCCACCCCTTTCCCTGGCAACAATATTCTCCTAAAAGCAGGAGGAAATGAAAGAATGAATGCTTAGGCAGGCGGTCTAAGGCCCTGTAAGGAGGAGACAAACATTCTCACTCATGCTTTCCTCAAGCCTTGTGCAACAATGTATCTTGCCGGAGAACTGACCTTTCTTTAGGTCCAGATCTAATGATTACACAGCTGAATGTCTTACTCATGGAAATGCTTTTCTTAAGCTCTACGTTAATGATTATAATTGTACAAATCTTGGCTGAGAATCTGTAATGCTGGGCTGGAAGAAACACAAGCTGGAATCAAGATTGCCGGGAGAAATATCAATAACCTCAGATATGCAGATGACACCACCCTTATGGCAGAAAGTGAAGAGGAGCTAAAGGGCCTCTTGATGAAGGTGAAAGAGGAGAGTGAAAAAGTTGGCTTAAAGCTTAACATTCAGAAAATGAAGATCATGGCATCTGGTCCCATCACTTCATGAGAAATAGATGGGGAAACAGTGTCAGACTTTATTTTCTTGGGCTCCAAAATCACTGCAGATGGTGACTGCAGTCATGAAATTAAAAGACGCTTACTCCTTGGAAGAAAAGTTATGACCAACCTCTGTAGCATATTCAAAAGCAGAGACATTACTTTGCCGACTAAGGTCCGTCTAGTCAAGGCTATGGTTTTTCCTGTGGTCATGTATGGATGTGAGAGTTGGACTGTGAAGGAGGCTGAGTGCCGAAGAATTGATGCTTTTGAACTGTGGTGTTGGAGAAGACTGTTGAGAGTCCCTTGAACTGCAAGGAGATTCAACCAGTCCATTCTGAAGGAGATCAACCCTGGGATTTCTTTGGAAGGAATGATGCTAAAGCTGAAGCTCCATTACTTTGGCCACCTCATGCGAAGAGTTGACTCATTGGAAAAGACGCTGATGCTGGGAGGGATTGGGGGCCGGAGGAGAAGGAGACGACAGAGGATGAGATGGCTGGATGGCATCACGGACTCGATGGACGTGAGTCTGAGTGAACTCCGAGAGATGGTGATGAACAGGGAGGCCTGGCATGCTGCAATTCATGGGGTCGGAAATAGTGGGACACGACTGAGTGACTGAACTGAACTGAACTGATGGTAATGATTATAATCGTAACAAATCTTGCCTGAGAACCTTTATCTCAAGACCTGTACCCCTACTTACACAGCAACAGTGTATCTTGCATAGAGACATTGTCTGGAACCTGTTGTCCCTGGCTAATCTTGTACTAAAGTTATCTCAGGATGTATGTCTTGGGAAAGGGCCTAATAGACCTCTTATAACATTGAGGTATTCTTTGTATCTGTTCTCAGCAGCTAGTTGAGAAGTATATAAGGTCCCACTTAAACTAATGAGGTGGATACTGTTTGTACCCCCACAAACCTTCTGCCTTTTACTTGGCCGATCTAGTTTGACTTCTAAAGGAATTACTGTTCACCCTGGAATAACTGATTCAGATGATAAGGGAGAAATTCAAATTATGATGTCATCTCAGATACTATGGCAGTTCATAGAGGGGGACAAAATTCCCCAACTATTTCTTTTACCTTACCGGTCTATTAACTCCTCTAATGGCATCTGGACAGGTGGATTTGGCAGTACAGATCGAAAACAATCCTTATGGACGTCAATAGTATCTGAATATGTACAACAATATAAATATCAATATAAATATCAAAATTAATGGCAAAAATTTTTCTGGTCTTCTTGATACTGGATCCGATATTACTATTATTTCCAAACATTAATGGCCCAAATCTTGGCCTATACAGGGAATTTCTTGCCAAACTGCAGGAGTTTCTCAAACCAAAGCACAAGAGGTTTATCAAAGTGTCCATATATCCATGTGAGGGACCAAAAGGCAAGCCTGCAACATTACGACCTTATGTGATAGATACACCCCTCAATTTAATATGAAGAGATTTACTTATGCAATGGGAAACGCAAATATATATTCCACATTTTTCCTAGGGGCCACTTCTCACTTAACAATCAATGCAATTATTTAAATTACTTGGAAAAATGATGAGCCTATTTGGACAGAGCAATGGCCCCCACAAAAGAGAAATTGGAGGCTACTAAAGAACTTATCAATACACAATGGAAATCAAAGTATATTGAGGAATCTTATTCCCCTTGGAATTCTCCCATTTTTGTAATAAAGAAATCTGGCAAATGGCATCTCTTAATAGACCTTAGAAAAATTAAAACATCTATGAAACCTACGGGTGCATTGCAACCAGGAATTCCATCACCTGCCACTATCCCTCAAAACTGGCATATTATTATTATAGATTTTCAAGGTTGCTTTTTTACTATACCTTTACACCCTCTAGACCCAGAGAGATTTGCTTTCTTTCTTCCTTATCGTAATCATGCTGTGGTTACTGCTGCTAAGTTACTTCAGTCATGTCCAACTCTGTGCAACTCCATAGAAGGTAGCCCACCAGGCTCCCCTGTCCCTGGGGTTCTCCAGGCAAGAACACTGGAATGGGTTGCCATTTCCTTCTCCAATGCATGAAAGTGAAAAGTGAAAGGGAAGTCGCTCAGTCGTGTCCAAGCCTTAGCATGGACTGCAGCCTACTAGGCTCCTCCATCCATGGGATTTTTCAGGAAAGACTCCTGGAATGGGGTGCTACTGCCTTCTCCGATCCTAATCATATCAGGCCTAATAAACGATATCAGTGGACTGTATTGCCTCAAGGAATGATGAATTCTCCCACCATGTGTCAAATTATGTAGCCAAAGCCCTTGAACCTGTGAGAAAACAGTTTCCTAACTTTCTTGTTATTCATTATATGGATGATATATTGTCTTCAGCTCTATGTGTTTTCAAAACTCAACAAATGTTTGACATAGCTCAACAATGCTTGGAAGACTCTGGATTAAACATTGCTCCTGAAAATATTCAAACCTCTATTCCTTAGCATGACTTAGGCTCTGTTGTTAATAGACAACATGTTACTCCCCCAACTAACAGAGATTCATGTTGATAAATTATCAACCTTGAATGATTTTCAGAAACTTTTAGGCGATATAAACTGAATTAGACCCACTTTAGGCATTGCAAATGATCAACTGACTAATTTATTGACTACTTTGAAAGGAGATCCCTATTTAAATAGACCTCGTTTAATACAAAATAAATTGCAAGAACAGTTTCTTACTCATATTAGACTTGATTTACCTCTCGAGTTGTTTATACTCCCTTCTCTCTATTCTGCCATGGACATTCTTGCCCAACAAGAACACCCGATAGAATGGATCTATACCCATTTTAGAGGGACAAGGTCACTTACGCCCTAGATTGATTTGATCACTCTGATAATTATTAATGGGAGAAATAGAACTAAGACTCTAATTGGTTCCGATCCTCATAATATTGTAATTAATAACTCAATTTGAGAATGCACTACAAATATCTACCAATTTCCAAATAGACTTTCTGGAATATTTTAAAGATATTTCATGTCATTATCTTTCTAACAACCTCTGAAATTTCTTGAAAAATACTGAATTTATTATCTCTTGCATTGTCACATTACAACCTATACCTCAAGCCGATGTTTTCTATATAGATGGGACTAAAAACACCAAAGCCTCATTCTGGTCTGTCAAATAATACAAAGTCTTTTATACTAAATTTCATTCTGCTTAACAAAATGGATTATATACTCTTATTCAAGTTATTCACCTACATCCTTACCTTATTAATATAGTCTCTGACTCCTTATATTCAGCTTTTATATTAGGAAATATAGCAACCTCTTATAAATTCCAATCAACCGATTATTCAACAAGTTTTTCTCGAACTACAGTCTCTTATTAGGGACTGCACTTCCCCCGTTTATATTACCCATACTCGAACACATTCCTGCCTTCCCAGCTCTGTCATCGTAATGAACAAGCTGATAAACTTGGTTCTTTTGCTACTCCCGAGGAACAACATGCTCTATTGTACAATAATGCTGGCTCCTTAAACCAAATTTAAAAAATTCCATACCGGTGGACTGCAAGGAGATCCAATCAGTCCATTCTGAAGGGGATCAGCCCTGGGATTTCCTTGGAAGGAAGGATGCCAAAGCTGAAACTCCAGTATTTTGGCCACCTCATGCGAAGAGTTGACTCATTGGAAAAGAGTCTGATGCTGGGAGGGATTGGGGGCAGGAGGAGAAGGGGACAGAGGATGAGATGGCTGGATGGCATCACTAACTCAATGGGCGTGAGTCTGAGTGAACTCTGGGAGTTGGTGATGGACAGGGAGGCCTGGCATGCTGCGATGCCTGGCATGCTGTGATTCATGGGGTCGCAAAGAGTCAGACACGACTGAG
Organism: Nanger dama; assembly: GCA_917880005.1. Lineage (NCBI taxonomy): Eukaryota > Metazoa > Chordata > Mammalia > Artiodactyla > Bovidae > Nanger > Nanger dama. The sequence goes on from CAKJTW010000140.1 coordinate 1,537,319, forward strand.
CGACTGAACTGAACAGAACTGATGCTAAAAAAAAAAAAAAAAAAGCATTAATAATTGGTGTACTTGTACACCCCTACATCTTCAGCTTATTGCACAGGGTGTTAATCCTCGAGGATTACAACCCAATGAGTTATGGCAAATGGATGTAACTCATTGCCCTGAACTTTCTCCATCTTCTTTCCTGCATGTCTGTATTGACACAAATTCTTTTATATGGGCCACCCCTCTTCGAGGTGAGGCTACACGGCACATTATAACCCACCTATTAGCTTGTTTTGCAATAATGAGAACTCCCAACTCTACAAAAACAGACAATGGCCCTGCCTATACTTCCAGGCAATTCAGACAATTTTTACAATGTTTTTCTATTCAGCATATTACAGGCATTCCTTACAATCCACAAGCACAGGGCATAGTTGAATGAGCACATCGAACACTGAAACTACAAATGAAAAATTAAAAAGGGGGAATACACAGAAACATTTCTGTCTTCCTTATCCAGAGCAAATTTTACTAGATCTCAACACTATATACTCTGTAATCCTATAACTATCGTTAATACACCTTTATTTCATTTTAAATTTTTAAACTTACTGCAAGAAGATATCTTGACACAAGCAGAAAAACATTTCAAGGAATTAAAGGATACCTCTCTTCCTCTGCCCGTTTGGTATCAAGATGGGCTAACTAAGCAATGGAAATCTGGAAAATTAATCTTACAGGGGAAGGGGTATGCTTTTATTTCTCCAGATGGCTCCAACGAACTCAATCAGCTTCCTGTTTGGCAGATCTGCCACAGGGGAGCCTCCAGTGTTCAAAATAAAGATGACAAAACAAAACCCCAAGAGGAAAATATCCCAATACAGGTCATGCTACTGCTGCTGCTAAGTGGCTTCAGTCGTGTCTGACTCTGTATGACCCCATAGACGGCAGCCCACCAGGCTCCCATGTTCCTGGGATTCTCCAGGCAAGAACACTGGAGTGGGTTGCCATTTCCTTCTCCAGTGCATGAAAGTGAAAAGTGAAAGGGAAGTTGCTCAGTCGTGTCTGACTCTAGTGACCCCATGGACTGCAACCTACCAGGCTCCTCCATCCATGGGATTTTCCAGGCAAGAGTACTGGAGTGGAGTGCCATTGCCTTCTCCTGAATACAGATCATAGTGGCTCTAAAAATCTTGAAGAAGCACCACCCTCGGTGTCATTGACCTCATGATCTCCCTACTTGGGGACAAATAAAATCCCTTACTAATTAAGCTGAAAAACTGGTTTCTCAACAGGGAATGCCTTGGAATCCAGAAAATATTTTTGTTGCTATGCTTGCTTTGCTTGCTTTTGCTTCCCCTGCTCAAGCTGAATTAATTAATTATACTTACTGGGCCTATCGGGGAAGGCAATGGCACCCCACTCCAGTACTCTTGCCTGGAAAATCCCATGGATGGAGTAGCCTGGTGGGCTGCAGTCCATGGGATCGTGAAGAGTCGGACACGACTGAGCAACTTCACTTTCACTTTGTACTTTCATGCATTGGAGAAGGAAATGGCAACCCACTCCTGTGTTCTTGCCAGGAGAATCCCAGGGACAAGGGAGCCTGGTGGGCTGCCGTCTGTGGGGTTGCACACTTGGACACAACTGAGGCGACTTAGCAGTAGCAGCAGCAACTGGGCCTATATACCCAACCCCCTTTACTGCAGATTGTAGAATTGACAGATAAAGGACCTATCATATCCACCAATGACTCAGTACATATGCCTCCTCCTTGGAGCTTGAGGGGTCCCTTCATCCGGAGGAAGAATGGAGACTAAATATTTCTCTAGGGTATGAAGTCCTTCCTCTCTGCATGGGTCCAGCAGAATTATGCATTAACATTAGCCAACAAACATGGACTTCTGTTCTGCCTCCAAAGAAGAACTTTCAGACATTGCTTGGACTGTTTATTGCCCTTTCTTTCTATGAGAACCATGTCGACAGTACTGAAACTCTAAGAAAAGGACAAAAATCATTTTGCAAAGAGTTTACATATAAGAACTTTAAATATATTCCTGTTCATATATATATATATATATATATATATACACACACACACAGATGTCAAGCAAAATCAGGAAAATTAATGTTTGTGGCCAATTACACCATAGTTGATTGGGGACCCCATGGTATGTGGTTGTCTAACTCTTCAGATGATATTAATAGCACTGTATGTGATTATGCTACTCAAGTAGCATAGAAGGTTAGTAGTACTATGATGGAACATTACCATGACAAATGACTTCTTGGCTGGCTTGATGGTGAAATGGCACCCCTTTGCCCTCAAAGCATCCTCAATAAACGGATTGGGCCTGAACAATGGGACATCTGGAAACTTGCCTCGAGCACCAAAGAACTTGGAACTTGGACTGGATATTTCATGGGGACCAGCTGCAGTCATAGTAACTATTGCTTTCGTTATAATCATTCATATTTCATACGAGCTTGTGTTCCCCTTCCTTTATGTTATAGCTGTAGGAAACTTGCAGTTTAAAAAGACTTTATGTTCTGTGATTTGTATAGATTGCAAATTGTATACTTGTCTTAATTCCTATGTTTCTTTGAAAAACGAATCCCTTTGATTCTTCAATCTCGACGTAATCTATGGTTGCCAGTAGATCTCCAACGACCCTGGGAAGAGGATCCCATGGCAGGACTTGCCTCCCAGTTACTTACTAAATTACTTCGATGATCTAAACGATTCATTGGATGGTTAATTCTTGGCATTTGGGAATTAACTGCCATTTGCACGACTGCTGCTGTCACAGGCATTGTTTTACAAACCTCAATTCAGACAGACACACAATTTTATTTAAAATTGGACCAAAGATGCTCATACTATGTGGACCATTCAGGCTCAGATAAATGAGGAAGTTCAAGATGAAATACAGGAAATAAAAACATCCATCCAACAAGTTGGCAATCAACTAATAGATTTACAAAAACAGGTTATACTAAAATGTGACTGGAATTTGACTCAATTTTGTATTACCCCTGTTTGGTTCAGCTATAGTGCCTACTATTGGGAACAAATCAAATTTCATTTGCAAGACATACATGATAATGCTTCCTTAAATGTACAATTATTACAAAAGGAAATCTTTGAAACCTTCTCTAAGAGTCTACCCTCTTCCAACAATTTGGAAACCTTAGCAGAACAGCTAGCTGATCAATTATCTGGGCTAGACCCTCCAGGATAGTTTCAAAGAATTACATGTAGTATTGAATCTGGAGCTATAATGCTGATAACTGTCCTGGTGATTATATTTGTAGTATATCAATGCTTTTCGACTAAAATTGTTTAAACTAAACAAACTCAATTGGTCAGGGCCTTTTTCACAAAATGTCTCTACAGTCACCCCCAATTATGAAAAAATAAAAAAAGGGGGAATTGTCAGGGGACTTTCAACATTATGGGATCCAATATGTTGCATTTTCTTCCTTTGTGTGCCATTTCTCAAGACTCTCTGTTCCTTTTCAGTTCCCTGGAAGACAGGAATGAGCAGACCTGCACTCAGTTCTAAGGACTGAGATCATAGGAAGGAGCACCTGCTTGGATTCCCTTCAGTGACCTTTACTTATAGGACTATCCATTTTCTTGCAACTGATGGAATTTCATTCTTAATGGCTGAGTAATCATTTTTCTTGAAGATATATAAGCTTGCATTTCTGCAAATAGAGTACCCTTGTTTCACTTGAAACTTGGGACCCTTGTATCCTTCTTTTGCCTTTTCATTGACTCCAGTCCTCAGGTCCCAGTCCTATAAAGACCATAACAGATAAAAGTGTTCCTGTGTATTCCCACTTTTTAAATTTTTTGATTTGTAGTTTCAGTGTGTGACGTTGTTGTTCAACTCTGCCCTGTGCTTGTGGATTATAAGGAATACCTGTAATATGTTTAATAGAAAATGATTATAAACATTGTTTGAATGGCCTAGAAATATAGGTAGGGCCATTGTCTGTTTTTATAGAACTAGGTGTTCCCATTATTGTAAAGCAGGTTAATCAGTTCAGTTCAGTCACTCAGTCGTGTCCGACTCTTTGTGGCCCCATGAATCGCAGCACGCCAGGCCTCCCTGTCCATCGCCAACCACCGGAGTTCACTCAGACTCACGTCCATCGAGTCAACGATGACATACAGCCACGTCATGCTCTGTCGTCTCCTTCTCCTCCTGCCCCCAATCCCCTCCCAGCATCAGAGTCTTTTCCAATGAGTCAACCCTTGCTGTGAGGTGGCCAAAGTACTGGAGTTTCAGCTTCAGCGTCATTCCCACCAAAGAAATCCAAGGTCCGATCTCCTTCAGAATGGACTGGTTGGATCTCCTTGCAGTCCAAGGGACTCTCAAGAGTTTTCTCCAACACCACAGTTCAAAAGCATCAGTTTTTCGGCACTCACCATTCTTCATAGTCCAACTCTCACATCCATGGGTATACTAAAAAGAAAGCCAGTAAATCTATAAGAATAATATGCAAATTTTGAGGAATAATGGTAGGTGATGAAATTCCCAGTTGGAATACACCCAGAGGTTTCATAGATGTGTTAACTTTTCAAAAATTTGTTAAAAGTCGCCATTTGCCAGATTACTTCTTTATTCCAAAATGAGCGAATTCCAAGGGGAATTCGTTGAGGAAGTTTTCACTTATGATGTTTATATGTATATGACATGTATTATGATGTAAACAAGTTTTTCTCAAAAGTATTTGAAGGTATGTCGTCATAAGCATGGAACAGAAACAGTTTCTATAAAGAAGAATGCAGTTCTCATGACAGGAAACTTAAAAGTATTGGAGCTTCAGAATCAGCATCAGTCCTTCCAGGTAATATTCAGGGTTGATTTCCTTTAGGATTTGTTATGGAAAATGAGAATCCAGAGTCGCAAAGCACACCTCTGAGGACACTCAAGCCAGTGGAGTACAGTTTATTAGCCCAGCACGTCCCAGGGGAATCATTTCTGAACAAGGACCCTGACATTTTCAAGAGACTCGGTTTTATACCCCCATGGAGTGAGTGTTTACATGTTTGCAACTTTTTGTGATGTATATGATTTAGTTTTACAACATGTAGGTGTATGGAGAACTAACAATTAAGGTTAAAGGGGAACAGTGATTGTATTTCAAGGGGGATATCTTCATTGTTAATCTAACCAGGGCAGCCTGACCTTAACTCCAGTCTTTGCCATCTGTGGGGGAGAGAGGTCTCCAAGGAGACCTGGTTTTACTTTAAGGGTGGTTTCCTCATTTTTGGGCAAAGTTCAGGCCCAGTTCAGCTGCTGTCTTAAGATGGGTGACAGGCCTCAAGATGGAGTTCTTCCTGCCCTCCTCAAAGCAGCCCCAAGAGATTGATGGTCCTAGACGACTCGCCTTGCTGTCCAAGGGACTCTCAAGAGTCGTCTTCAGCACCACAGTCCAAAAACATGAATTCTTCTATGTTCAGCCTTCTTTATGGACCAGCATTCAAAACGCAAAACTTTGATTCTAATTTTTATATCATAAGCTCTTCAGATAAAACATTCAGTTGCTTAAGTACTGCATAAGAACATGATAAAATTTTTATTTTCTAGTGTTACCCTTACATAATTGTTGAAGTGGAGATGATCTCTAATGTATACATAATATTAAAGTAGTGAATAATGTTGACAATGCATGTTTTAAAAATAGTCCACAAAAATGTTTTCTTACCTTTTACACCTCTCATACAGAGGGTTACCATATGCAGCTGTTTTTGGTTACTTGCCACATCCAAAGACTCAACGGCAGTATGTTTCATGACAGGCTAAAGCAAAATCAAACAAAAACCTGTGAATTTAATTTGAAATTCTATATGATATTACATATTTGCTAGGAATTTGATATTTGGAGAGAAGAAAATACTGTCAACTCTTCCTATCTGCATATCCATGGATTCAATCGAAGCATGGAACAATTTTGGGGGAAAATTCCATGATATTCCAAAAACAGAACTTGAATTTGCCACTCATCTCAACTATTTCCATCTCACTTACATTATATCTGAGCTTCGCTGGTGGCTCAGAGAGTAAAGAATGTGTCTGCACTGAAGGAGACACGGTTTGGTCGGTAGGTCAGGAAGATCCCCTGGAGAAGGGAATAGGCACCCGCTCCAGTATTCTTGTCTGGAGAATTCCCCCGGAGAGAGGAGCCTGGCGGACAGAGGAGTCCGACTCCATGGGGTCGCAAAGAGTCAGACACGACTGAGCGACTAACATTACGTTATTTGAGTATAGGGACCTTTGCTGTCAGTGTGATGCCTTTAGTTTTTAACTTCCCTTCCAGGAAGCAGCTGTCTTTTAACTTCCTGCACTCACCTTCCTCAGAGATTACACTACTGAATTGTTGAGCCCCGCCCGCCTCACCTTCCCAAGGTGCAGGGCAGACCCGGCCTCCCTCCACGACCCGCACCCTGACAGCCTGTCTCCCTTTAGGCCGCCTCTCCCCAGGCCGCCCCGCCGTTTCACTGCCGTCGCGCGCAGCTTCCCACATCCCGAAGCCGAGAGCCGGCGGTGCAGCTGTCTCAGCAGCGCGGCGTCAGTTTCTCTCCTTCTTAGTCACACGTGCCCCTCTCACTCGGCTTCCCTCGGTACCCCGGGTCTGAGGGCTCTGCTGCCTCTAAATCCTGGCGCCGCCCCACCAACCCCAGCAAATCCAGACTTTTCTGTGAGCAGCGAAGGGGCGCCTCCCTTTTGAAGTCTGCACTGAAGCTGGGCACTTCCTTTCATCTTAAAACCATTTACGGACCCCTCTGCACTTCTGCAGCGCTTAAAATTCTCTTCCAGGAGGTGGGTATTTACGCTCCGCGGTCCTCAGCCTCGCCTTCTTGGGCCCTGGAGGCCACGTCCTCTCCCAGGTCCTGGGATTCTGGGGAGCGCGCCCGCCTCCTGAGACCCACTCCCCTCTCAGCTCCCGTGTCTCCCTCGGGCCTTGTCTTCATAAGGACCTTTCCCCTGACCCTGTGTTGGGGTAGGTGACCTGGGCCAGGCACTTGACCCCCATGAGTTCTTCCATGCCAAATTCCACCAGCTGGAATTTGGCTCTTGCAGGAGGAGGGCTTCTTATCCAGCCGCTATTCCCGTAAATAGTGGGGGTGGGCAGTGGTGTGGTGAGGTGTCATGAGAAGCAAAGGCATCGAGAGAAATAGAAAACTGAAAAAAGCCTGAGGAAGACTCGATGACAAGAGAATTGGTGAGGAACTTGCGAAGAGACAGCAACATGAAAGAGAGGAAGTCTTGACGGTTGCGGGTAGGCAAGGACAGAAGTTTAGAGAAAATCAAGATCTCTGGAGAGTTAAAGGTGAGCAAAATAGGAAGCTGTTCTTCATTCCGAGTCTTGGCGACCCCTGTAACTCTCCGAGTTTGCTCAAATTCATGTTCATTGAGTCCAGGGATGCTGTCGAATCATCGGATCCTCTGCCGACCCCTTCTATAGCCTTCAAGTAGAGGGACTGTAAATCAGGGGTCCCAAGGAGGGCGACAGTGGAGAGGCGGTTCACACAGAGAGCCCGCAAAGGGGATACAAGATTTGGCCTAGTGATTGGGCTTCCTCGTGGCTCAGCTAGTAAAGAATCCGCTGACAATGCAGGAGACCTGGGTTGGATCCTTGGGTTGGGAAGATCCCTGGAGAAGGGAACAGCTACCCACTCCAGTATTCTGACCTGGAGAATTCCATGGACTACAGCCATGGGGTCTCAAGAGTCATCAGGACTGAGCGACTTTCACTCACAGCCAGTAATTGGAGGAGCTGAGAAAGCAGGCAAGGTGAAAGGAAGCATAGCCACTTGGGGGTGCCACAGAGTTGAGAGTAAGGGAGGGCAGAGATGGAGGAAGAAAGGCAGAAATTCATGGGAGATTTAAGATCATCAAAGAGGTTGGATTAAAAGCATTTTACAGAGAACAGATGGCAGCGAGAGGCCGGATGGGGAGTCAGGAAAGAAGTAGAGAGGAGGATAGCTGGGGAGGAGAAGGGAAGAGAAAGGGAGACGGAGAAAGAAGTAGGGAAGCAGATGAACCAAATGAAGTGGAAACAAGTAGTGTGCAGGTGGGGGAGGGGACTGGATCCAGGAGAGTGCTGAATTGCTTGGATAAGGATTACGAAGTCGTGATGCGTTGATTTTTGCCTTACTTCATAGCTCAGTGTTACACATGGCGTCTGACTTCTTTTAAGACTTCCTGGTGGCTCAGACGGTAAAGTGTCTGTCTGCAGTACGGGAGACCGGGTTTCGATCCCTGGGTCTGGAAGATCCGCTGGAGAAGGAAATGGCAATCCACTCCAGTACTATTGCCTGGAAAATCCCACGAACAGGGGAGCGTGGTAGGACAGTCCATGGGGTCGCAAAGAATCAGACACGACTGAGCAACTTCACTTCACTTCACTTCACTTCATAGTTCAGTAGGTAAAGAATCTGCCTACAATGCAGGAGACCCGAGTTCAGTTTCTGGGTGGGAAAGATCCTCTGGAGAAGGAAATGGCAACCCACTCCAGTATTCTTGCCTGGAGAATCCCATGGACAGAAGAGCCTGGCGGGCAACATTCCATAGGATCCCAAGAGTTTAGTGACAAAACCAACACATTGATTTTTGGCTTTAGGATCTAATAAATTTAAAACTTGTTTCTTTACATTAAACAGATGAGAATTGCAAAACTTCTGTCCGTACGGCTTGTGCCTTTTATAATTATTTGTATTAGAAGATAACATCTATGCAGAACTGACTGACTCTCTTACTACATGGTGTCTTTTCTAGGAATATTAAATATGTTCTTGGTGATCATTTTCCTTTTTGCTTTCTCCTTTCTTTACATTTAATTCTTTTTGTAGCTTGGGATAGATTAGATCATTCAATACCGACTTTCTTGTAAAGAATTATTCACTTCTGAAATAAGATTTGTTGCCCTCTTGTAATTAATTCATGTCATAGTTTTTAACTATGCTGTATTCTCAAATTTTTTTTTCACTTGGCACCATAATTTTTCAGTGGAAAAATTTTTAACAAGTTGATTCACTTTAGGTTTGTTTCATGTTTATTTGAGGCCCATTTGCTGTTTCTTCTTGATGTTATATTTTCAAAGCATTTTTCTGGTGACTAGTAAAGAGATGTAGACTTTTGATGAGTACTTAGAAAGAATGTATTAAGAGTCACGATCTAATTTAAGCAGTTCATCTGATATTCCATTTTCCTCTCTTTTATGTCATCTGGTAACTAGTGAGCAATGAAGTGGTCTGATGATGTTTCCCTCGGGTCCAGAATCTGAGCAAGAGTGACCACTGAAATGATTGGCCAAATTGGGTGTGTGACTGTGTGTGGCAGTTCTTGGAAAGAGAGCCCAGTTGTTACTAGAATTTGAAATGGGTCCCAGTTTTGCAAAATGAAAAAGGACAACAGTAGGATGGAGGCAGAACATATGCTTAGAGTGAGATAGATAATCAGCACATGTCTTCTATGAATAAGGGTCAATCTGCAAGGAGGCCTCCCACCTCCCCTGGCTTCCCCGTGTCCTCAAGGCAGCATCCTGACTCCTCAGGTGGCTCCACAGCTCTTTGTCACCCTCAGGTCACCGCCAGTGTCTCCAGCCTCATCCTGGAAGGTGACTCCGTTCTCATGGTCAGTCTGTCCTGGTCACATTCACTTAGTCGTTGTTCATAGACACCAAAACCTTCTCTGTCTGGGATCTTAGTTTCTACACCTGCCTTTCTTCATTAATCACCGTGGCCCTTGCTCTTTCTGTTCCTTCAGGTCTAGGCCAGAGAGGTCTCCTTGTCTCCTTCCCATATTCTCTGTCACATTAACCTCTATTTTAATCACCTTCATCAGAAATGCCTTTGTCCTTTGACTGTTTGGAGTCTTTCCTCTTTTCCCTCCATTGAAGGATGCACTGTGTTCCTCTTCCTCCCTGGATGCTCACAGCATCTCCCTCTGGGGGTGAGGACTGGGAATGTGGGCTGGCCTGAAGAATTCTCAAGGGAGACAGAGGGGCAGGATAGGTGATGATGGTTCCTGTATCTGTTCTGAACATTTCAACTCTAATTGATCCTTATCCCATGTGGACACTTAATCACTGAAAAGCAGACAGATACAGGGAGTCCTAATGAGCCCGATAGATCTAGTGTCTTGAGGTGTCCCCATGTTTTAGTCTGCTGTGTCACTGCTCACTGCAGCCCCCAGGTCTTCTAAGCTCTGTCCACCCAGGGACCGGTTGCCATCTTAGACAGCAGCTCTGCCTTCCAGCAGTTTATCTGCTCAGATCAGGGGATGCTGAGTTTACTGTGGTTAGAGTGGCCAGAAGGTTTGGAATCCAAGGGGATATGAAGGAGTCCCCCCCTCCTTAAAGATCTGGGATATCTTCCAGTTAGCTCTCACTAGGGGGAACAGGGGTCAGTGAGACTCGGGTCTCTCTATCTTTGTTAATTCTTCACTGAGCTCAATCCAACCAAATCTCAAGGGCCTGTAAAATTTTCTGATGTCCCAAGTGGCTGGCAGGTTTTCCCAGGAGGGCCAGCTCCTTGGTCTCTGTACAGAGTGCCAAGTGTCCTTGGATTTGCAGCTTGTGTGCAACTCTGTTGTGATGCGCATGCCCTTGGTCTCTGCTGTTTAGACCTTTTGTTCAACGATGTATGAAGAGATACAAAAGTGGGGGAAAGTGAAGGGGAGCTTGTCAGAGTCTCCAGGAGGGCTGTGGCAGCAAGAGTAGGCCTCTGGATGAATCCAGTGAATGGGTGTGTGTGTGTGTATGTGTGTGTGTGTGTGAGTGTGAGAGAGAGAGACATTCATACTTGTGGGATCACGGGGTGTGTGGAACTGTTGACAAAGGTGGTCTCAGTTCTACCTGGAGTACCTGGATGTGGGCTTATGGCCAATTGTGGGCTGCGTGAGAATGGTGGGCATGCCATAGTGTCTTAGCTCAGTTTCCTGGGACACAGATGCTGTGATTGAGGTTTGCATGACTGGGTTTCGTTGGGAAACACATGATCACACCTGTGGAGAAAGGAAGACAGTGGAATTGGGTTGAGGACTGTTACCCTGCAGTGTGTTAGAATCAAGGCCTGGGCTGAGCCCACAGGGAGGTCTGGGTGCAGGGGGATGGGTACAGTGGTTGCAGAGAAGGGGGTTGGGATCCAGGAGGTGCCCCACAGCACCCCATCCACACAGTGGATTCTGTGGTGTCTTTAGGGAGGGCTAGAATCAGGCCCATAGAATAACTGTCATTAAAATTCCAGAGATCACTTTGTGGGTTACCTATAGTTTTTCTGTTAGTTTGAGTTGCTAATGAAGATTTCAGATAGAAGGTAAAAATAAAAGAGAAGTTGTCATGTTCCTTGGAAGATGGTGAAGTTGCACTTAGGCGTGTGCATCAGCCTACACATCTGTCTTGTATTAGATTTTGGTGATGACAGTTTGGGGCTGCTGAGGTCACTGTGACTGATAAGATGTCCTGAGTCTGGTTGGTGTTTGGGCATCTTCATGTATATTATTCCATCATTAACACAGGAGTTGTTTGGAACCTTCTGGGGGTTGCATAGCAGGATGGGTGGATTATTACTAGGTCTCTGGGGAGTGTGTTGGTCCAGATGCAGGTTTGGAAGTTTCTTTCAGCCTCAGAGGGTAATGGCTGGGCCCTCAGCTTTGATGGCAGAAGTGTCGCATGATGCAGTGAGGGCTTGTTCTTAGAATCCGAGGATCATCAGCTCCACAGCAACCTGTAGTAGAGAGGCTTATTCTGGAGATGATGCAGCTGCTACTTGTTGCTGCCAGTGCAGTGGATTCCTCTGCTGTTCTCTCGCTGTCTTTACAGATCTCGGGCGTATGCCATGTACATGCACAGTACAGTTAATGGTTGTAAGTGGTTGAAGGCAATGCAAATGGTACATGGAAAAGAGTACAGAGTTACCCAAAGATTAAAAATAGAATGCACATAGGATCATGCATCTCACTTCTAATTATATAGCTAAGAAAAGGAAAATTTTAAAAACTCTTTATGTATTTGGCTTCACCTGCGTCCTTCAGGATCTTTGGTTTCGGTGCACTGAAATTCTAGTTTGGTGCTCGGGCTTAGTCGCTCCGCTGCCTGTGGGATCTTAGTCCCTGCACCAGCAATTGGACCCACATCCCCCACAGACCCATGCAGGTTCCTCACCACTGGACCACCAGGGAAGTCCTGTGCAAAAATCAGTATTTTGAAGGAGTAACCTGCACTCCCGTAACCCACACTGTATGATTCACAACAGCCATGTGTTGTAGAAACAACCTTAATATGTGTTCTCGGCCGAGTGGATGATGAAACCGTGATGTGTGTGAGACAGGCTGGGGCCTGGGGCCTTTACTGCAGTTCTTTCACCTGGACGAACCTCTTCTTGGGCAACAGGCCACAAAGAAAGTGTAACTGAACAAAGAAACTACCCACATACATGAGCGGACAGCAATTCTGAACAATAAGTAAAAGGACCACAAACCAAGCTTGATTTCTGAGGCTCCAGAAGCAAAATCAAGTCACTTCCCGTGATCCCTGCTCACAGCACCACCTGGGGGCCCAAGGTGTGAGAGATCACCTCAGCTTCCTTCTAGCCTTAACCAAAAGGATCAGCTCACCCCCTTTTTGGGAGGAGCAGGACACACATTTCTTTTCCTGTCTCTCCTTCCTGCAGCAAGAGTCCCAATAAAGCTTTTCTTGAAATTCCCTCTGGTCTCATAACTATTTCTATTGATTACAGAGCCCCAGGATCCAGTGTTAGTCACTAAGTATTAGTCACTCAGTCATGTCACACTCTTTGTGACCCCAGGGACTGTACCCTGCCAGGCTCCTCTGTCCATGGAATTCTCTAGGCAACAGTACTGGAGTGGGTTGCCATTTACTTCCAGGGGATCTTTCCAACCAAGGGATCAAATCTGGGTCTTCTGCATTGCTGGCAGATTCTTTACCTTCTGAGCTCCCAGGGGAGTCCTCATTGGTAACCCAGGCAAAGATACATACCTATTTGTAATGGCATATTCACTTCAGTTTATTGCTCAGCCATGTCTGACTCTTTGCCAGCTCACGGACTGCAGCACACAAGGCTTCCCTGTCCATCACCAACTCGCTGAATGTACTCAAACTCATGTCCATCGCATCGTGATGCCATCCAACCATCTCACCCTCTGTCATCCCCTTCTCCCACCTTCAGTCTTTCTGAGCATCTGGATTTTTGCCAGTGACTCAGTTCTTTGCATCAGGTGGCCAAAGTATTGGAGTTTCAGCTTCATCATCAATACTTCCAATGAATAGTCAGGAATGATTTCGTTTAGGATTGACTGATTGGATTACTTTGCTGTCCAAGGGACTCTCAAGAGTCTTTTCCAATACCGCAGTTCAAAAGCATCAATTCTTTGGCACTAAGCTTTCTTTATACTCCAACTCTCACATCCATACATGACTACTGGAAAACCATAGCTTTGACTAGATAGACCTTTGTGGGTAATGTCTCTGCTTTTTAATATGCTGTCTAAGTTGGTCATGGACATAGCTTTTCTTCCATGGAGGATGTGTCTTTAATTTCATTTGTGAAGTCATCATAAGTAGTGATCTTGGAGCCCTCAAAATAAAGTCTGACACTGTTTCCACTGTTTCCCCAGCTATTTGCCATGAAGTGATAGGACCGGATGCCATGATCTTAGTTTTCTGAATGTTGAGTTTTAAGCCAACGTTTTCACTCTCTCACTTTCATCAATAGGCTCTTTAGTTCTTCTTCACTTTTTGCCATAAGAGTGGTGCCATATGCATATCTGAGGTTATTGGTATTTCTCCCAGCAATCTTGATTCCAGCTTGTACATCATCCAGCCCAGCATTTCGCATGATGTGCTCTGCCTATTAAGGGCACACTTTTTAACTTTTCTGTAAGTTAATAAGCAGGGTATTAGTATGCAACCTTGATGAACTCCTTTCCCAATTTGGAACCAGTCGGTTATTCCATGTCCAGTTCTAACTGTTGCCTCTTGACCTACATGCAGATTTCTCAGGAGGCAGGTCAAGTGGTCTAGTATTCCCATCTCTTTAAGATTTTTCCACAGTTTGTTGTGATCCACATAGTCAAAGGGTTTGGCATATTCAATAAAGCAGAAGTAGATATTTTGTGGAACTCTCTTACTTTTTGATGATCCAGTGGATGTTGGCAATTTGATCTCTGGTTCCTCTGCCTCTTCTAAATCCAACTTGAACATCTGAAAGTTCACAGTTCACATACCATACTGTTGAAGCCTGGCTTGGAGAACTTTTAGCATTACTTTGCTAGCATGTGAGCTGAGTGCAATTGTGTGGTAGTTTGAACATTCTTTGGCATTGCCTTTCTTTGAGATTGGAATGAAAACTGAACTTCTCCAGGCCTGTGGCCGTTGCTGAGTTTTCCAGATTGGCTGTCGTATTGAGTGCAACACTTCCACAGCATCATCTTTCAGGATTTGAAATAGCTCAGCTGGAATTCTGTCACCTCCACTAGCTTTGTTTGTAGTGGTGCTTCCTAAGGCCCACTTGACTTTGCATTCCAGGATGTTGCATTCCACTTGCTCTGGGTGAGTGATCACACCATCGTGGTTATCTGGGTCATGAAGATCTTTTTGAGTAGTTCTTCTGTGTATTCTCACTATGTCTTAATATCTTCTGCTTCTGCTAATTCCATACAATTTCTGTCCTTTATTGTGCTCATCTTCGCATGGAATGTTCCCTAGGAATCTCTAATTTTCTTCAGGAGATTTCTAGTCTTTCCCATTCTATTGTTTTCCTCTATTTGTTTGCATTGATCACTGAGGAAGGGTTTCTTAGCCCTTCCCGTGTAGATGGAGATTTTTGTCACTTGGGACAGCTTGGATGAATGTAGAGAATATTATGCTAATTGAATTAGGACAGACAGGGTAAGACTGATATTGTATGTACTTGCTTATATGTAGAATGTAAAAAGTGAAACTCACTAGTACCAGACAGTGGGATGGTGGTTATCTGGGGCTGGGAGGTGGGGAGTTTGGGGGAGATGTTGGTCAAAAGGTGGTATAGATTTTGAGTTGTAAAATGAGTGCGTCCTGGGGAGGTGTGTGCAGCATGCTGACTGTAGTTAATCCTGTTCTGTTACTGCATGCTGGGAGTTTGTCAGGAGAGTCTGTCATCAGTGTTTTCACCACAAACAGAAGTTGGGCATTTGGAGGTGATGGATGTGTTGCTTTGTGGATTGTGATAAATATTTCACAGGGTACACATGTCACATGATCACATGGTCTACGGTATATGTACACATAACCCTTCTGTTGGTCTCAGTAAAGCTGGAAATGAAGAAAGTGGGAGGTGGCCTGGCCTTAATCCTTCACTGGTGATCCACTCAGGCTTCACATGAGATCATGAGGCATTTTCTTCGGGCATGTTTTATATCCCTCCACCAAGTGACACACTCCTCAAGATCTCGTGTGGGGCCTTGCCCCAGGAATGTGCACAGGCCACGGATGATTCCGATCTGGATCCTGCATTGAGCACCAGGACTCTTAGCCTCCACTTCTGAGACTGAGATCAAGCCCTGGGGGAGGGGAGGGCACTCTGCTCTGAGTGGGGCTGGACCAGGGCCTGCTGTGTGACCTGAAGGGGATCATGGGGTGAGCGGAGGTGCCCCCTGCTCTGTGTACATAAGGCCTCACCAGGAGGTGAGTGTGATCTGAGGGAAAGTGTGGGAAAGCCGAGTTGGTCTCTCTGTGGGAGTTGACCGTCCTGAGTCCCTCCTGAGACAGTGGGCACAGAGGACTGTCTGTTCCTCATGGTGAGGGCTTCCCTGTGTGCGGTTGGGGCTCAGGAAGGGAATGTGTGGACCCTAAGCATTAAACAGCATGTTTTCCACTTTCATGATAGAACTGTGAAGACACATGAATGAAGACGCCCAGAAGAGGAAAGAACAGGAGTCAGGCATGGCTCTTTCTCCAGTAAGATCACATTCTCAGTGGATTCTCACACTGCCTTCCTGAAATGCCCTTCTCTGGACTCGCTAATCGTGTCTGACTCTGAAGTATCCTGTCTGACTCCTGTACATGCACACTCACCCAGGGCCTTCCCTCAGGGCCTGTCCTCTCCACTTAGATCCCGTCTCCCTATGACCCAGTGACCTGGACCTTGTGAGGAGGCTCCCCGGGTGCCGTCCTGGGCAGGGCTTCTCACCCACGGGTTGGAGACGGGGTCTCAATGCTGTTGGGCAGCAGGGGTTGTTTAAGGCCCATGTGGATGTGCTGTCTGCTCTCTGTCATTCAGGGTAAAGAAGCTGTAGGTGGATCTCAGGTATTAACATGTACAGTACACGGTAAAATCTGCCAAAGAGGCCACTGAGGGGAAATCAGTTCTGACTTTATATAGTAGATTTAAAACTAAATGAGCACCTCCTTGAAAACTTAAGTGTTTGGGAATGGAATGGGACGTTCAGAAAGAGATGTCTGGGCTAGGGAGTGTTTCATTACACCATCTAATTTATACTGTGAAATCGGGCTTACTAATTTTTTTTTCTTTCTCTTTTGACCACATGATTCAGCTTCCAGGGTCTTAGTTTGCTGAGTAGGGATCGAACCTGAAACCCTCCAGTGGAAGTGAGAGATCTTAACCACTGGACCATGAGGGAATTTTCTAACTTTACTAATCTTGATTCAGTATTTTCTTAGTGGAATAAAATAATAAGATTTGGAGTTTGTTAATAAGTACATACCTAAAATTAATGCTAAAAATCACATTATGATATTTGAAATATATTTATTTCCTGTACTCTGACTTCATTGCTCAGTGTCTTTTCCCTAGTTCTGAGAGCGGTGACCACTCTGGTTGCGGTGTGCACGCTTCTCATTGTGGTGGCTTCTCTTGTCTTGCAGCCCAGGCTCTAGAGCGCACTGGCTTTAGTAGTTTCCCTCCAGGTCTCTACAGCTCTGGCTCTGGAATTGAGATTCATGGGCTCAGTTGCCCCTCAGCATGTGGGATCTTACCGGACCAGGCAACAACCTGTGTTTCTTACTTTGGTCAGTGGACTCTTTACCACTGAGCCACGAGGGATGCCATCATATTATGTTTAAATACAGGTATTTTTATACAGATTGGCATTAAAGTATTTTCTGTATTATTTTTTGCTTGTACTACTTTTTATGTTTTTAATAGTGTAAGATAATGTTGAGGACTTCCCTGGTGATACAGTGGATAGCAATGTGTCTGCCAATGTAGGGGACACGGGTTCCATCCCAATTCCTGGAAGATGCCGCAGAGCAACTAAGCCCATGCCCAACAACTGCTGTGGCTGTACTCTGGAGCCCGGAATCCTTAACTACTGAAGCCCGCATGCTTGAGCTTGTCTTCTGAAACAAGAGAAGCCACTGCAATGAGAGCCTAGGTACTGCAGCCACAACTCCATGCAGTGCAGCCACAAGTAGAGAGAGCAGGATCACAGCAACGAAGGCCCAGCAGGAACAACCAAATAAGCTGTAAAAAGGAAATAAAATGTTAACAAACTTACTGAATCAAACTTACATTTGATTCACTTTTGCTGTCCCAAAGATGCAAAACATAGGAGAAGAAAATGGCCACCCACTGCAGTTTTCTTGCCTGGAGAATCCCATGGACAGAAGAGCCTGGCAGGCTACAGTCCATGGAGTCCCATACAGTCCGACATGACTGAGTCAACTAAACAACAACCTCCTCACATAGCAGAGTGACTACTAAAAACAAACATAAACCTCTAACTTTCCTTTGCAGATTCTTAAGTCATGTCCAGTTGCTTTTGAAATAACGTCTTCAATTTATACGCCTTGCAAAAATCAGCCTCTACCTGGCATTACCCCATCTCATTCCCACGTTGCAATCACACTGGCTGGTTTTCTGTTCAGTAAATATCTTTGTGTGTCACAGCACTCTGACTCTTTGTAAGCACTCTGCTTACAAAACTCTTCCATTTCCCACCTTGCCAACCCTAAGTGTTTCTTCCCCACAGAGACCGTGTCTGACTTCTCAGTGTAGATCAAAACTTTCTGTTGAATCTTCTCTTAGCACCAGCCCTGTTTCAAAGCACATATAAAAATAGAGATGTTAAAATTATGGATGTAATTTGCAGGCTGGCTGCTGAATGGTAAGCTCCGCCATGTTCACTGCTGTATTCCCAGTTAGGGGACACAGACTTGATACTCACTAAGTTTTGATTGAATGAAAGAAAACAACAAAGACAACTCTTGTTTCAATCAATTGTGTGTATCCTTGTGCATGCATGAGTGCATGGATATGTAACTCCGTGATTTTGTTACAAAACCATCTCATAAATACGATTTATGCTTAGAGCAATTGTAGTTGTATCTTAAGTGTATATTCCATGGCCTTTAATATTTTCCACCTCACCACATGAATAATGTAAATAGTAGTCAGATTATTGACAATGTGTGGGTTGGGGGTAGAGGGGGTGACCCTGTACAGTGACTATTTATGCTGTTCCATTGCACTTCAGCTCCCTTGAATTTGTTTCAGGTATTCTCAGGGAACTCTCTGGGGATGGTCTTTTATACTGTTACTTAACTCTTTGATTCCTTAGGTTCAGTTGTCTCTCACAACCACCTGAGCTCAGGTGCTGTTGCCTCATTTCTTAACTGTTTGATGGGAGCTATTTATTAGAGTGAGAGAGCTTTCTCCCAGTAAGATGGACACAGATCTTTCTCTAGTGTTTCTGTTATGTTGATGACAAGTTCATACAGGTAAAGTCTTTAGAGTAATGCTTAGTGTGTATGAAGTGTTGAGACTCCTCTCATCAGTGTGATGATGACAGCCTCATCACAGTCTGTGTTCTTTTAAAGCCACTGTGGACTTTGTCATCTCTGAAGACAGCAGTCTTGCTGTAACTCATCTAGATAGTGACTGTCACTCAGTGTGTAGAACATAACACTTCTGCATCAACGACCCACTGTTGATTGAAATTTGTATATTTTTCATGTCTTGTCCATACCCATGATGAATTCATGTTGATTGGAGGATATCATCATCTTATAAAAAAACCAGGAAATTAAATTAGAGAGCAACAATTTGCTCCAAGATTTGCATGGATGTATCAGAATATTACTTGAGCTGAATTGACCTTACCTGTCTCACTTCTTCTTTTCTGTGAAAATAAGAATGCTCCTCAGGTCCCGTTGGTGAAAAGTGTTTTCATTTCAGGCATGTGTTCATAGATTTCACTCCCGAGGAGTGGGACTATCTGGACGCTGCCCAGAGACCCTCAGGAACCTGCTGTCTTTGGGTGAGGATCACTTCCCTCTGAAGTAGGGATCTACTTTGGGGGTATCTCTGCATTTTCCCTCGCTGTCTCTTGGGAGCCCTGTTTTTCTTGACTGAGCTGAAAACCTTGTTCACTCAGACATGTAAGTCTTCGTGTTTGCCATCGGGAGTTCAAACTTGTCTTTCCTTCTGATGACCTGCCCACTGTGTCATACACAAGGAGTTTTTCCAGAGCTTGAGTGTTTATAAAGCTGATTTGAAACTTTGAAATATCCAGTTGCCTGTTTTATACCCCTGTGTTCTTGGTTCAGTAACTCTTGGAAAGGAACTAGATACCTGATGCATACTATACTGTATAGTATACTGTACCCTGTGCATTCCAGCGGAAACAAGTAGTCAAGTAATTTGTGAAATATTTTTCTGTCCATCATAATGTCCTCATTTCTTGACTGACAAAAGAGCTGGAATTTCCCACCTGTCACTGCAGAAGACACAGGTTCGATCCCTGGTCTGGAAGATCCCACGTCACAGAGCAGCTAAGCCCGTGGGCCACAACTACTAAAGCAGCATTCTAGAGCTTGGAAGCTGCGATTACTGAGCCCACATGGAACAACAACTGAAGCCCGTGCACCCAGGAGAAGCCAAAGCAAATGAGAAGCCCGTGCACTGCAACTGGAGAATAACCCCTACTTGCCCAACTTGGGGAAAAGTCCAAGCAGCAAGGATCACTCACTCCAGCCAAAGTAATGAATAAACAAAGTTATTAAAAGTAGGAAATGCATTTATTTTAAAAAGGAAAGTTTGGATTCTGGAAGAAGCCAAGTATGACATTTCTCCTGAACAGGAATTTCTGATTCTGACCTAAATCATGACTCTATTTTTGCAGCACAAGAAAGATCCCTGGATTGCGGAGAATGAGGTGCTAATTAGCAGAAAATCAGATGAATGGCAAAGGATCAACAGTGTGATTTCCGGTCAGCTGTCACAAGGACAGAGAGGAAGCCACACCATTCACTGTGCTTGGGAAACTCTTGAAGTGCGAGAGTTCTGTGAGAAAACAGATAGTGTTTGTGAACTCTCACAGGGGATTTTTCTTCTCTTCAAGTTCCTGCTCTGTTCTTTGACCTGTGAAATGTACATCACCCTCCAGTGGTGCTTTAGTGCTCACAGAGACAAAGGCAAGGCTTTTGGTTGTTGTGATTTTTTTGGCTGTACTGGGTGTCTATTTCCTGTATGGTCAGTTCTCTATTTCAGACAAGTGGGGGCTACTCTCTGCTTGCAGGGTGCATGGCTTCTCGTTATGGTGGCTTTTGTTGTGGAGCACCAGCTCTAGGTACGAGTGCTTCAGTAGTTTCGATACACAGGCTCATTATCTGTCCTTCAGCTTAGTTGCTCCATGGCATGTGAGATCTTCCCAGAACAAGGGTCGAACCCATGTCTCCTGTATCGGCAAGTTAACTTTTTACCATGCGGCCACCAGTGTGTTAGGGAAATTAAATAATTAGTCCTGTTTAGGCTTCAAGACAAAGCAGTGCATTCCTCTGTGCTTGCCTCCAACCTGCCTGGACACACCATGACTGTGAGTACCCTGACTGCCTGCTGTGAGTGCAAGGCTTGCAGCACCATAGATAAGTTAGCACACAAATCTTGAGATTGTTCACCTTTGAGATTGTTCAAAGAGGCTCTAACCAACCCAGCCCCAGGCTTAAGAACATCCAAGTTTCATAAGACAAAACAAGCAGCATTAAGATAAAACCAGAGCTGCTGCTGGCTCACAGATGGATGATATCAGTTTGTATCCTGGTATGATAAGCAGGAACCCTGAATTGCAGTGTTAAAGCCTCACCCATGGAGTGGACGGGCTGCAGGGGACCCTTACCCAATTCAGACTCCAGATGTGCTCTGTCCTGGGATTTCCGAGGGTTATTCGAGTCTGGATGTTGGCCAGAAGCCAATTGGGTGATGTACCCTCCGCTGTTTCTATTTCCTTGTCTTTTCAGTTCATTTCAGTCACTCACTCATATCCAACTCTTTACCTGCCCATGAACCGCAGCATGCCAGGGCACCATATCCACCACCAACTTCTGGAGTTTTGAACCCAAACTCATGTCCATTGAGTCAGTGATTCCATCCAACCATCTCATCCACTGTCCCCGCCTTCTCCTCCTGCCTTCAGTCTTTCCCAGGGTCTTTTCAAATGAGTCAGCTCTTCCCATCATGTGGCCAAAGTACTGGAGCTTCAGCTTCAACATCACTTTTTCCAATGAGCACCCAGGTCTGATCTCTTTTAAGAAGGACTGATTAAGTTCAGTTCAGTTCATTTCAGTTACTCAGTCATGTCCGACTCTTTGTGACTGCATGCGTTGCAGCACACCAGGCCTCCCTGTCCATCACCAACTCCCGGAGTCACTCAAACTCGTGTCCATCGAGTCGGTGATGCCATACCGCCATGTTATCCTCAGTCGTCCCCTTCTCCTTCTGCCCCCAATCCCTCCCAGCTACAGAGTCTTTTCCAATGAGTCAACTCTTCGCATGAGGTAGCCAAATTATTGGAGTTTCAGCTATAGCATCAGTCCTTCCAAGGAACACCCAGGACTGATCTCCTTTAGAATGGACTGGTTGGATCTCCTTGCAGTCCAAGGGACTCTCAAGAGACTTCTCCAACACCACAGTTCAAAAACATCAATTCTTTGGCTCTCAGCTTTCCTCACAGTCCAGCTCTCACATCCATACATGACTACTGGAATAACGATAGCCTTGACTAGACGGACCTTTGTTGGCAATGTAATATCTCTGCATTTCAAAATGCTCTCTAGGTTGGTCATAACTGTCCTTCCAAGGAGTAAGGTTCTTTTAATTTTATGGCTGCAATCACCATCTGCAGTGATTTTGAAGCCCCCCAAAATAAAGTCTGACGCTGTTTCCACTGGTTCCCCATCTATTTCCCACAAAGTGATGGGACCAGATGCCATGATCTTAGTTTTCTGACTGTTGAGCTTTAAGCCAACTTTTTTGCTCTCCTCTTTCACTTACATCAAGAGGCTTTTTAGTTCCTCTGCATTTTCTGCCATAAGGGTGGTGTCATCTGCATATCTGGGGTTACTGATACTTCTCCCAGCAATCTTGATTCCATCTTGTGCTTCTTCCAGCCCAGTGTTTCTCATGATATACTCTGCATATCAGCTGAATAAGCAGGGTGACAATATACAGCCCTGACTTACTCCTTTTCCTATTTGGAACCAGTCTGTTGTTCCATGTCCAGTTCTAACTGTTGCTTCTTGAACTGCATACAGATTTCTCAAGAGGCAAGTCAGCTAGTCTGGTATTCCCATCTCTTTCAGAATTTTCCACAGTGTATTGTGATTTACACAATCAAAGTCTTTGACATAGTGACTAGAGCAGAAATAGATGTTTTTCTGGAATTCTCTTGATTTTTCCATGATGCAGCAGATGTTGGCAGTTTGATCTCTGGTTCCTCTGCCTTTTCTAAAACCATCCTGAACATCAGGAAGTTCATGGTTCACGTATTGCTGAAGCCTGGCTTTGAGAACTTAGAGCATCACTTTACTAGCGTGTGAATGAATGCAGTTGTGTAGTTTGAGCACTCTGGCATTTCCTTTCTTTGGGACTGGAACGAAAACTGACCTTTCCAGTCCTGTGGCCACTGCTGAGTTTTCCAAATTTGCTGGCATATTGAGTGCAACACTTTCACATCATCATCTTCCAGGATTTGAAATAGCTCAAGTGGAATTCCATCACCTTCACTAGCTTTGTTTATAGCGATGCTTTCTAAGGCCCACTTGACTTCACATTCCAAGCTGTCTGGCTCTAGGTGAGTGATCACACCATCGTGATTATCTGGGTAGTGAAGATCTTTTTGTAGAGTTCTATGTATTATTGCCACCTCTTCTTAATAGCTTCTGCATCTATTATGTCCATACCATTTCTCTCCTTTATCAAGAGCCCATCTTTGCATGAAATATTTCCTTGCTATCTCTATATTCCTTGAAGAGATCTCTAGTCTTTCCCATTCTGTTGGTTTCCTCTATTTCTTTGCACTGATCACTGAGGAAAGCTTTCTTATCTCTCCTTGCTATTCTTTGGACTCTCCATTCAGATGCTTATATCTTTTTTTTTCTTTTCCTCCTTTGGTTTAAAGCTTCTCTTTTTTCACAGCTATTTGTAAGGCCTCCCCAGACAGCCATTTTGATTTTTTGCATTTCTTTTCTATGGGGATGGTCTTGATCCCTGTCTCTTGTACAGTATCTCGAACCTCCTTCCATAGTTCACCAGGCACTGTATCTATCAGATCTAGTCCCTTAAATCTATTTCTCACTTCCACTGTATAGTTATAAGGGATTTGATTTAGGTCATACCGGAATGGTCTAGTGGTTTTCCCTACTTTCTTCAATTTAAGTTGGAATTGGGGAATAAGGCGTTCATGATCTGAGCCACAGTCAACTCCCAGTCTTTTTTGCTGACTGTATGGAGCTTCTCCATCTTTGGCTGCAAAGAATGTAATCAATCTGATTTCAGTGCTGACCATCTGGTGATGTCCATGTGTAGAGTCTTCTCTTGTGTTGTTGGAAGAGGGTGTTGTTATGACCAGTGCATTGTCTTGGCAAAACTCTATTAGCCTTTTTCCTGCTTCATTCCGTATTCCAAGGCCAAATTTGCCTGTTACTCCAGGTGTTTCTTGACTTCCTACTTTTGCATTCAGTTCCCTATAATGAAAAGGACATCTTTTTGGGTGTTAGTTCTAAAAGGTCTTGTAGGTCTTCCTAGAACCATTCAACTTCAGCTTCTGCAGTGTTACTGGTTGGGGCATCGATTTGGATTACTGTGATATTGAATGGTTTGCTTTGGAAACAAACAGAGATCATTCTGTCGTTTTGGAGATTGCATCCAAGTACTGCATTTTGGACTCTTTGTTGACCATGATGGCTACTCCACTTTTTCTAAGGGATTCCTGCCCGCGGTAGGAGATATAATGGTCATCTGAGTTAAACTCACCCATTCCAGTCCATTTTAGTTCATTGATTCCTAGAATCTCACCATTCACTCTTGCCATCTCTTGTTTGACCACTTCCAATTTGCCTTGATTCTGGACCTGACATTTCAGGTTCCTATGCAATGTTGCTCTTTACAGCATCGGACCTTGCTTCTGTCACCAGTCACGTCCACAACTGGGTATTTTTTGTTTTGGCTCCATCCCTTCATTCTTTCTGGAGTTATTTCTCCCCTGATCTGTAGCAGCATATTGGGCACCTACCGACCCGAGGAGTTCCTCTTTCAGTAGCCTATCATTTTGCCTTTTCATACTGTTCATGGGGTTCTCAAGGCAAGAATACTGAAGTGGCTTGCCATTCCCTTCTCCAGGGGACCACATACTGTCAGACCTCTCCACCATGACCCACCCATCCTGGTTGGCCCCACAGGACATGGCTTGATTTTATTGAGTTAGACAAGGCTAACATCAGTCATTCCAATGAACATCCATGGCTGACCTCCTTTAGGACAGACTGTTTGGATTACTTCGTATTTTGAATGTCAGCTAGATAATTTTCTAATAAACATTGGAACATTGATTTATGTAGAATGAGTGGCCTGTTAACAAATCCTTGGAACCTGAGACAAAAGTGGAAACTTTTGACAAGGCATGAATTGGCTGTGTGAACAGGATTTGTGAGACAAAACACCATTCTTTAAGAAGCAAGAGATTAAGGTTGATGACGTTTTAATTTCCAGATGGGAAGATTCACCTTATTACTCATTAGCTAATACATGGGACATCTTCTCTGGATTGTGTGAGAAGTGGAACCATAAATTAAACAGGGCTGAATCCTTAGAAGTTACTGAATGTTGGTGACTCTTGCCCCTTGAGAAAGGATAAGAATCTGCCCTGCCAGATGAGAGGTTGGATTCTCCTCTCTCCTACCATGAGGTACATAAAGCAAACTTAAAACTTTATTAGAGAAGTTACTGGAAAAATAATTATGCAGTTAGTGAGGATGTTTGTCCATATTACAGTGTCAAAATTATATTTTGGCTGATCAAATCCTCACTTTTTAAGTCGGCTCTCTATTTAGCTGGCCCACAGCTCCAGTAATATCCCCCACTGCCTTTTCTCTCTCCATTCTTTGTCCTATTGTGTCCTTAAACCCCTCCCAACCACTCCGTCTCCCTCTCCATCAGCTGGTCCTCTTCTAACTTTGCCTGTCTCTCGGGGGAGGATAAGGCCAGCTTCCCCCACTCTTGCCCCTCACTCTAGGAAGTTTCTCTTCCCCTTCAGTTTGCTTTTTTGCATTTCTTTTCCATGGGGATGGTCTTGATCCCTGTCTTCCATATAATGTCATGAACCTCATTCCATAGTTCATCAGGCACTCTTTCTATCAGATCTAGGCCCTTAAATCTATTTCTCATTTCCATTGTATAATCATAAGGGATTTGATTTAGGTTATACCTGAATGGTCTCGCTGTCTTCCCTACTTTCTTCAGTTTAAGTCTGAATTTGGCAATAAGGAATTCATGATCTCAGCCACAGACAGCTCCTGGTCTTGTTTTTGTTGACAGTATAGAGCTTGTCCATCTTTGACTGCATAGAATATAATCAATCTGATTTCGGTGTTGATCATCTGGTGATGTCCGTGTGTAGAGTCTTCTCTTGTGTTGTTGGAAGAGGGTGTTGTTATGACCAGTTCATTTTCTTGACAAAACTCTATTAGTCTTTGCCCTGCTTCATTCCGTATTCTAAGGCCAAATTTGCCTGTTACTCCAGGTGTTTCTTGACTTCCTACTTTAGCATTCCGGTTGCCTATAATGAAAAGGACATCTTTTTGGGTGTTAGTTCTAAAAAGTCTTGTAGGTCTTCATAAAACCGTTCAGCTTCAGCTTCTTCAGCATTACTGGTTGGGGCATAGACTTGGATTACTCTGATATTGAATGGTTTGCCTTGGAAACGAACAGAGATCATTCTGTTGTTTTTGAGATTGCATCCAAGTACTGCATTTCGGACTCTTTTGTTGACCTTGATGGCTACTCTGTTTCTTCTGAGGGATTCCTGCCCTCAGTAGTAGATATAATGGTCATCTGAGTTAAATTCACCCATTCCAGTCCATTTTAGTTTGCTGATTCCTAGAATGTCGACGTTCACCCTTGACATCTCTTGTTTGATAACTTTCAATTTGCCTTGATTCATGGACCTGACATTCCAGGTTCCTATGTAATATTGCTCTTTACAACATCGTATCTTGCTTCTATCACCAGTCACATGCACAGCTCGGTACTGTTTTTGCTTTGGCTCCATCACTTCATTTTTTTGGAGTTATTTCTCCACTGATCTCCAGTAGCATATTGGGCACCTAATCACCTGTGGAGCTTCTCTTTGGTATCCTATCATTTTGCCTTTTCATACTGTTCATGGGTCAAGGCAAGAATACTGAAGTGGCTTGCCATTCCCTTCTCCAGTGGACCACGTTCTGTCAGCCCTCTCCACCATGACCCACCCTTCTTGGGTTGCCCTGCAGGCATGACTTGGTTTCACTGAGTTAGACAAATCTGTGGTCCTAGTGTGATTAGATTGACTAGTTTTCTGTGAGTATGGTTTCAGTGTGTCTGCCCTCTGATGCCCTCTTGCAGCACTTACCATCTTACTTGGCTTTCTCTTACGTTGGGCGTTGGGTATATCTTCACGGCTGTTCCAGCAAAGCACATCCACTGTTCCTTACCTTGGACGAGGGGTATCTCCTTATCGCCGTTCCTGACCTTCAATGTGGGATAGATCTTCTAGGCCCTCCTGCGCTTGCGCAGCCACAGCTCCTCGGGTTGCTCCTCCCACCTGCTGGCCCTGGCCTCCGGCTCAGGGTGTTTCCTCAGGGTCATAACCCCTGGCCTCGAGCGTGAGGTGTCTCCCTCCCAGTCACCCCTGACCTCAGACGCAGGGTGTCTCCTCCCGGCCTCCCTAGGCTACCCTAAAATTAATTTGGATTACATGTGATTACTCTTTGATTTTTAAAGGGTTCTATTTGTTTAGTGTTTCAAACATTTTCAAGATCATCATTGGGAAGATGCGTAATTCTGTTTGGCATGGATATGCTTTACCATGTATTCAGCATGAAACTATGAATCGTAGTTGATAGAATGCATATGGTTTTTATATTTCATAGATGTGTCTAAAACACGTATGATCAAGAAATTACAGGCAAAGGAGACAGCGGTAAAGAAGAAAGTTTTCAAAGAGTGGTGTTTGGAAGAGCCAAAAGCCATGAAATCAAAGATTATTTCCTCAGAAAGATACAGAAAAATATGCATGATTTTGAGTCTCTGTAGACAGATGATGAAAGAAATGACAGAGAAACCTCTATATCCCATAACAAAAATCTCACCGATAGAAGAGATCATGATAGTAGAAGTGATGCAGGAAATAAGCCTGTTAAAAGGCATGCATCAAGCTTTCAGGATCACTTGCAGATACTTGACTCTGAAGGGACAGTTTCTGTATGTAGTCATGTTGTGGTGAATATCAATAGTAGTGCCTCAGGTTTACCACTTCAGAGAACTCATAGTGTTTGTAAGGGCAATTCTCATAAACAAAAGAATGCTGTTATACATCCCTCAGAACTGGTACCAGACCAGGAAGCACACAAGGAATATACTTACAGTTGTAATGAGTATAATATAACTTTTCTTCAGGACTCAGAACTCACTCGGAGAAGGCAATGGCACCCCACTCCAGTACTCTTGCCTGGAAAATCCCATGGACAGAGGAGGCTGGTAGGCTGTAGTCCAAGGGGTTGCTAAGAGTCGGACACGACTCAGTGACTTCACTTTCACTTTTCACTTTCATGCATCGGAGAAGGAAATGGCAACCCACTCCAGTGTTCTTGCTGGAGAATCCCAGGGATGGCAGAGCCTGGTAGGCTGCCATCTATGGGGCCGCACAGAGTCGGACACAACTGAAGCAACTTAGCAGCAGCAGCAGCAGCAGAAGTCACTAGACATCAAAGAATACATACAGGAAGAAAAGCATATAAATGTAACATATATTGTAAGTCTTTTAATGATAAATCTACCCTTATAGTTCATCAGAGAAATCATACTGGAGAAAAAAACATATAAATGTGATGTATGTGGCCACTGCTTTAAACAGCATACACAGCTTCAACATCATCGGCGAGTTCATACTGGAGAGAAACCATGTAAATGTGATGTGTATGGAAAGGGCTTTAATCGAAAAGCGAGGTGTACAGTTCATCAGACCCTTCATACTAGAGAGAAACCGTATACATGTGAAGTATATGGCCACGGCTTTACTCGAAAGTCACACCTTGGAATTCATTGGAGAGGTCATACCAGAGAGAAACCATATGTAAATGTGATGTATGTGGCAAGGCCTTTAGTGTAAATGAAAGGCTTGTAGTTCATTGGAGAGTTCATACTGGAGAGAAACCATATAAATGTGATGTGTGTGGCAAGGACTTTAGTATAAATGTGAGGCTTGTAGTTCATTGGAGAGTTCTACTGGAGAGAAACCATACACATGTGAAGTATGTGGCCATGGCTATACTCAAACGTTAATATTTTTAATTCATCAGAGAATTCATACCAAAGAGAAATCATATAAATGTGATGTATGTGGCAAGGCCTTTAGTGTAAATTCAAGACTTGTAGTTCATCAGAGAGTACATACCGGAGAGAAACCATATAAATGTGATCTGCGTGGCAAGGCCTTTAGTGTAAATTCAAGACTTGTAGTTCATCAGAGAGTACATACCGGAGAGAAACCATATAAATGTGATGTGTGTGGAAAGGCCTTTAGTCGAAAAGCAAAGTGTACAGTTCATCAGACCCTTCATACTGGAGTGAAACATATACGTGTGAAGTATGGGGCCATGGCTATACTCGAAAGTCAATACTTGTAATTCACTGGAGAAGGAATCCTGGACAGAAACCATATAAATGTGATCTATGTGGCAAGGCCTTTAGTGTAAATGCAAGGCTTGTAGTTCATTGGAGAATTCATACTGGAGAGAAGCCTTACAAATATAACCATTGGGACAAACATAAATGTGATATGTGTCGAAAGGCCTTTAGTCGAAATTCAGGCCTTGTAGTTCATCGGAGTGTTCATACTGGAGAGAAACGGTGTAAACATGATGTATGTGGGCAGGCCTTTTATCGAAATTCAGTCCTTGTAATTCATCGGAGAATTCATACTGGAGAGAAAACCTACAAATATAACCACTGGGACAAACATTTTAGTGGACAGTCATGCTTAAATTGCCATCAGGCAGTTCATACAGGAAGAAAAATGTAGAAACGTAATTTATGTGGCAATAAATAATAATTTTAAAAATATAACTGATTCAACTTCCTCTGTGCCTGATACTAACACAACATTGTGAAACTACTCTACTTCTTTTAAGTTTTAATAAAAGTGCAAAGACGAGGCAAAGTGAGGTGGATTTATACTAGGGGGTGAGGTGTGTATGGGTGTAGGGTACTACTGGGTCCCAAGAAGATTCAGATATTTTAAGGGATCCGGATAAAGGACAGTCGAGGGACTCAGCCACACATATGCAAATAAATAGTTTCCTTAACATAGATTAGGAGAACAACTGTATGAGTAAAGCATACTGATTTGTTGAGCCATTATCAGTTCTGAGTCACTTTAGCAAACTGACTTGAAGAGTCTAGGGTAAATACATAGTTCATTAACATAGCTTAATAAAAACATTTCCATAAGAAAAACGCATTTGTTAGCTCAAGGTTTCAGAAAAGTTCAGGTGGAACCAGGTGTCATCTTAGCAACACAGCATTTTAATAGAAACCTCCTTTACAAAATTAAAATTGTGAATAGAAAAGGGGGAAATACCTGACACTTGCAGTTTGTTTCCTCCTCCTGCCGCTTAGAGAAAGATAAAAACATTGACACTTGCAGCCTATAACCTCCATTTGGGGACCCTTGACATTCCTGCGTGTTACCTTCTCAGTATGATCATTTCCAGGCCCATTCACTTTGGTGATTAATTTTGTTTTCCCAACAATGTTGAGTATTTCTTGGATAATTCAGTTCAGTTTGTGTTTACTACTTCGTAAGTGCTAAATTCTCAGTACATCTACTCTTGGAATTTCATGAAGACTTTCCCCCAGGTGTCTGAGCCAAGCCAGTTTTAGGTAACACCACATCTGTCCACATCCATGTGTATTGTCTGCATCTGGAATGTGGACAATTCACATGCAGCTTACTTTCTCAGAGCACAGAAAACATCTGACTGCTTTTTCACTTTATTAATGAAGAAAGGCTTATTCTCAGCAGCTGTTTCTTTACCAGAGCACAGCTGGTAAAAGAGGAGATGAGGGGATAAGTTAGTTACATCAGTATGATAGTTCATTACTGTCTGACCATACACATAATATCCAGGATGTTGTGCAAATAATTTTTTTCCATGATCACCAGAGAAATGGCAAAATGGAAAATATTTTTTCTAGTGTTGAGGCTGCAGAGCAGGGCCCTGTGGGGCTCCCAGGCACAGAGGCCTTTTGGTTCCCATTTCTTATAAACAGGACTGCA
The DNA here is from genome assembly GCA_917880005.1 of Nanger dama. Lineage (NCBI taxonomy): Eukaryota > Metazoa > Chordata > Mammalia > Artiodactyla > Bovidae > Nanger > Nanger dama. Next base: position 1,568,146 of record CAKJTW010000140.1, read on the forward strand.
GCCTCCATGACCTTCTGTGAGTTCCAAAGGGCAGAACAGTTGCTGATCAAAAAAGGATGCTGACACTGGGTCAACTGTTCCAACTCTTGTGACCCAATGGACACAAAATGGGTTGCCATTTCTTCCTCCAGGGGATCTTCCTGACCCAGGAATTGAACCCAAGTCTACCAGACCACGTAAAACTGCTGAAAACTTCATCTTGTCACCAACCCCATCCTTTTACAACTTTGCAGAGGAAACAAGAATACAAGACTGTTACTGCCTTGATCCTTAGCATATATCCCTAGCGGACGATATAACCTCTCCCTACTCACAAGGAGGGGGCCTAAAATGTTCCCTTTATCCTCACACATATAGAAAGCCACTCTTACTTCTCCATAACTCTGTGTCTGTATTTCAAGTATTTCAGTTTGGCGTTTGTGCAGAGAGAGCCAAGATTTTGGTGTCTATATAACCTCTGGGTTCTGGTTCAACCCAGACCCCGACTTGTTGATTCAGAGGAACGTCTTTCAACACATACTGATGTCTTTAAGATGTGACAGGACCAGACACAACACAACCCAAAGGAACACGCAGGGCCCCTCACTGATGTTCTAAGGTATATACACCGAGGTTCTCAGGCCTTTGTTGTTTTTTTTATTATTGGGTTAATATTCCTAAGTTTCCATTTTTAACTATTACAGGTATATTTATCGTCTTTGATATTCTTGGTGTTATAGCTTCTGGATGACAGAGTTGAAGCTTACTTGGGATCCTGTAATTATGGAAAAGAGCAAAGATTAAAAAATTCTCCCACTTCACTTCCAGGAAAAGGCTTAGTGCGAAAAGCCACCCTTTCTCATTATCACTGATTTAAGACCCCTACTCGCCCCCTGTTTCCCTGGGAAAACCAGACACACACTCCACAAATTCCCAGTCTATGCCCTATCAGTGATGTGTTGTTGCTGTTTAGTCACTCAGTCATGACTGACTCATTGCAACCTCGTGGACCACAGCACGCCAAGCTTCCCTGTCTTTCACCGTCTCCTGGAGTTTGCTGAAACTGATGTCCATTGAGTTGTTGATGCCAGCTAACCGTGTCATCTACTGTCATTCCATTCGCCTCCTGCCTTCAATCTTTCTCAGCCTTGAGGTCTTTTTCAATGAGTCCAATATTTGCATCATGCAAAGTATTGGAGCCTCAGCTTCAGCATCAGTCCTTCCAATGAACATCCACGGTTGGTCTCATTTTTGATTGACTGGTTTGATCTCCTTGCTCTCCAAGGGACTCTCAAGACTGATCTCCAGCACCACAAATCAAAGGCATCAGTTTTTCTATGCTCAGACTTCTTTATGGACCAGCTGTCAAATCCCTTTTTAAATTACATCCCTAGCTGACTACTGGAAAATCCATAGTTTGTCTATGGGGATCTTTGTTGGCAACGTGATTCATTTGCTTTTAATACACCATCTAGTTCTATCGTAACTTTTTTCCAAGGAGCAGTCCCTGGCTGCAGTCCCCTTTAGCAGTGACTACAGTATTGAATTACAGTTTCCTCCGCCAGCTGCAACCCCACATCCAAAGAGTGGTGGCTGCATGGGCACAAGAGGGCCGAGAGGAGCTACTCCACATTCAAGGTCAAGAGGGGTGGTGGAGAGGAGATACCCCTCGTCCAAGGTGAGTAGCAGTGGCTGTGCTTTGCTGGAGTAGCTGTGAAGAGATACCCCCCGTCCAAGGTAAGAGAAACTCAAGTAAAATGGTAGGTGTTGTGAGAGGGCATCAGCGGGCAGACACACTGAAACCATACTCACAGAAAACTAGTCAGTCTAATCACATGGACCACAGCCTTGTCTAACTCAATGAAATTAAGCCATGCCCTGTGGGGCCACCCATGATGGGCGGGTCATGGTGGAGAGGTCTGAGAGTATGTGGTCCCCTGGAGAAGGGAATGGCAAACCACTTAGTATTCTTGCCTTGAGAACCCCATGAACAGTATGAAAAGGCAAAATGATAGGCTACTGAAAGAGGAACTCCCCAGGTCGGTAGGTGCCCAATATGCTACTGGAGATCAGTGGAGAAATAACTCCAGAAAGAATGAAGGGATGGAGTCAAAGCAAAATCAATACCCAGATGTGGATGTGACTGGTGACAGAAGCAAGGTCCGATGCTGTAAAGAGCAATATTGCATAGGAATCTGAAATATCAGGTCCAGAATCAAGGCAAATTGGAAGTGGTCAAACAAGAGATGGCAAGAGTGAATGTCGACATTCTAGGAATCAGCAAACTAAAATGGACTGGGATGGGTGAATATAACTCAGATGAGCATTATATCTATTATTGTGGGCGGAAAACCCTTAGAAGAAATGGAGTAGCCATCATGGTCAACAGAAGAGTCTGAAATGCAGTACTTGGATGCGATCTCCAAAACAACAGAATGATCTCTGTTTGTTTCCAAGGGAAACCATTCAATATCACAGTTATCCAAGTCTATGCCCCAACCAGTAACGCTGTAGAAGCTGAAGTTGAATGGTTCTAGGAAGACCTACAAGACCTTTTAGAACTAACACCCAAAGTGATGCCCTTTTCATTATAGGGAACTGAATGCAAAAGTAGGAAGTCAAGAAACACGTGGAGTAACAGGCAAATTTGGCCTTGGAATGTGGAATGAAGCAGGGCAAAGACTAATAGAGTTTTTCCAAGAAAATGCACTGATCATAGCAAATACCCTCTTCCAACAACACAAGAGAAGACTCTACACATGGACATCACCAGATGGTCAACACCAAAATCAGATTGATTATATTCTTTGCAGCCAAAGATGGAGAAGCTCTATACAGTCAACAAAAACAAGACCAGGAGCTGACTGTGGCTCAGATCATGAAATCCTTATTACCAAATTCAGACTCAAAGTGAAGAAAGTAGGGAAAACCACTAGACCATTCAGGTATGACCTAAATCAAATCCCTTGTGATTACATACAGTTCTATCAGGCGAGGTGGTTTATTTGGTTCACGTTCTTCAGCCTCTCCTCGGGCCCTGGAGGCTCTCCCCTGGTCCTGGGATTCTGGAGAGCTCTCCTCGCTCTGAGACCCCTCTCCCTCCTAGCCCCTCTGTTCTCATGTCTCCTCAGGCAGGTCCTTCTGCCCTTCAGAGTGACCTTTCCCCTGATCCCTGATAGGGGAGGTGATATGAATCAGCCACGTGATGCTCATGGTTCTTCAGACCCAAATACCACCGGCTGGAATTTGGCTCTTGTGGGAGGGCCTTTCTTATTCAGTCTCCTACCCTGTAAATAGGGGGAGGAAGGCGGGATCAGAAGAAGCAGAGACAGCGACTCCTAGAGAAATGGAAAATTGAGAAAAGCATGTGGGATAAGCGATGGCAGTGAAGAGGACTGTGTGGAACTTGAAAGAGACAGCTTCATGAAAGAGAATGAGTCTTGAAGGGAGGGGGTGAGGAAAGGAGAGAAATTCAGAAGAAAGCAGGATCTCCGGGCTCTTAAGGGAGAACATAGGGAGGTGTGGTGGTTCTTTCCGACTCTGCGAGCCCTGTATCGCCCAGAGTTTTCTCAAACCCCTGTCTGTTGAGTCCAGGGATGGTATCGAACCATCTCATCCTCTGCCGCCCTCTTCTATAGCCTTCAAGGGAAGGCGTCTGTAAATCAGGAGTCCTAAAGAGGGTGACAGTGGAGAGGCAGTTTACAGAGACAGCCCGCAAAGGGGATACAAGAGTTGGGACCAGAGCAACAATATCCTGCTGAGAGAGAAAGGGGACTTCTAGAGATTGGAGGAGCTGACAAAAGAAGCGAGGTGAAAGGAAGCATAACCACTTGTGAGTGCCAGAGAGTTGGGAGGAAGGGAGGGCAGAGGTGGAAGAAGAAAGGCAGAAATACAGGGAGATTGAGGATCACCAAGGACATTGAGAGAAAGCAACTTGAAGGCGAACAGATGGCAAAGAGAGGCGGGATGGGAGGCAGGGAAGAAGTAGAGAGGAGGACAGGCACAGCAGGAGAGCAGAGAAAGAGAGACGGAGAAAGAAGTAGGGAAACAGATCAACCAAATAAAGTGGAAACAGCTAGTGTGCAGGTGATTGTGGGGACTAGATCCAGAAGAGTGCTGAATCAGTTGGGTAAGAATTATTAAGTCGTTATACATTGATTTTTGGCTTTAAAATCTGCCGGTGAGTGTAGAGGTTATGCAAGAGAAGAAATGGGACACGAACTGGACTGACTCTTACTACATGATGCCTTTTCAAGGGACTTTAAACATGTTCTTTGTGATGGTTTTACTTTTGGCTTTCTGCTTTCTTTACATTTAATTATTTTTATAGCTTGAAATAAAGATTTGTTCATTTAATAGCAACTTTCTTGTAAACAGTTATGGAGATTTGTCTCATGTGGGACAAGTTGGATGAATGTAGAGAATATCATGGTAAGTGAATTAAGACAGACAGGGAAAGACTGGTATGTCCTTCCATTATATGGAATGTAAAAAAAAAAAAAAAAAAGAAACTCACTAGTATCAGAGTGTAGGATGATAGTCATCTGGGGCTGGGAGGAGGGGAAGATGGGGAGATGTTGGTCAAAAGGTACAGATTTTGAGTTGTAAAATGAATGCGTCCTGGGGAGGTACGCGCAGCATTGGGACCATAGTTAATCCTGTTCTGTTGCTTCATGCTGGGAATTTGTCAGGAGAGTACGTTGTCATGTTTTCAACACACACAGAACATGGAAATTTGGAGGTGATGGATGTGTTCATTAGCGGTTTGTGATCAATATTTCACAGTGTACAAATGTGTCACATGGTCACAGGGTGTATGGTGTGTATACACATACTCCTTTGTTTAGTCGGTTCTCCCCCATCAGACATGTTCCTCAGGATCTTGTGTGGGGCTTCACCCCAGGAATGTACAAAGAGCTGCAGATGATTCAGATCTGGATCCTGCATTGAGCACCAGGGCTCTTAGCCTCCACTTCGGACACTGAGATCAGGCCCTGTGGGAGGGGAGAGCACTTTGCTCTGAGTGGAGCTGGACCAGGGCCTGCTGTGTGACCTGAAGAGCATCTTGGGGTCAGCAGAGGTGCCCCCTGCTGCTGTGTACATGAGGTCTCACCAGGAGGGGAGTGTGATCCAAGGAAAGTTTGGGAAAGTCCCGTGTTGGACTCTATGTGGGAATTGACTGTCCTGAGTCCCTCCGGAGACAGTGGGCACAGAGGACTGTCTGTTCCACACAGTGAGAGCTTCCCTGTGTGTGTGTGGTTGGGGCTCAGGAAAGGGATGTGTTGACCCTAAGCATTAAACAGCATGTTTTCAACTTTCATGATAGAACTGTGAAGACTCATGGATGAAGAAGCCCAGAAGAAGAAAAAGCAGGAGTCAGACATGGCTCTTTCTCAGGCAGGGTCATATTCTCAGTGGATTCTCACACTGCCTTCCTGAAATGCCCTTCTCAGGACTCACTAATCATGTTTGACTCTGGAGTGTCCTGTCTGACTCCTGTACATGCACACTCACCTAGGGCCTTCCCTCAGGGCCTGTCGTTTCCACTTAGATCCTGTCTCCTTATGACCTGGTGACCTGGCCCTTGTACGGAGGCTCCCCTGGGCACCATCCTGGGCAGGGCTTCTCACCCATGGGTTGGAGATGGGGTCTCAGTGCTGTTGGGCAGCAGGCACTGTTTAGGACCGATCTGGATGCACTGTCTGCTCTCAGTCAGCCAAGGTAAAGAAGCTGTATGTGGACTTCAGGTATTAACATGTACAGTACATGGTAAAATCTGCAAAAGAGGCCAATGAGTGGAAATAAGTTCTAATTTTTTTATAGTACATTTAAAACTAACTGAGCACCTCCTTGAAAACTTAAGTGTTTGTGAATGGAATGGAAAATTCAGAAAGAGATCTCGGGACTAGATGGTATTTCATATCATTGTCTGTTTTATCTTTTTCTTCTTTTTCAGTTTCTTTCTTTAAAAAATTCTTTTCATTGTTTCTAGTCTTTCCATTGTCTATTTAAACCATGAAATCAAGTTTGCTAATATTTTTGTCTTTCCTTTTTGGTTGCAAGTTGTGTCTTGCAGGATCTTAATTCCTGAGGAGGAATTGAACCTAAAACCCCTGCAGTAGAAATGCAGGGTCTTAAGCACTGGACCACCAGGAAAGTCCCAACTTTACTAATTTTGATTCATTATTTATTTCAGAAACAATATTTAATGTAGGCAATTTGAGACCAAGAATTGGCTCCAAGTAGCTTTCCATTGATTTATCAGAGTATTATTTCTACTGAAATGATCCTTAACACTTTTTCTCTTCTCCTTTTGTGTGGAAATAAAAACTCAGCCCAGGGCCTTTTGGTGAAATGTATTTTCATATCAGGGACAGTTGACCTTCAAGGTTGTGGCCATCAAATTCACTCCTGAGGCATGAGATTGCCTGAACCCTGTTCAGAGGGCCTTGTACAGGGATGTGATGATAGAGACCCTCAGAAACGTGCTCTCTGTGGGTAAGGATAACTTGCCTCTGAAGTTTGGGATCTGCCCTGGGGGTGTGTCTCTGCATTTTCTCTGTATGCCTCTTGGTAGCCCGTTTTTAGTGACTGAGGTCAAAGTCCTGTTGACTCAGACATGAAAAGCCTCATGATTGGCATTAGGAATTTAAACTTGTCCTTTCTTCAGGTGATCTGCCCACTACATGGTACACAAGGAGTTTTTCCAGAGCTTAAGTATTTACAAAGTTGATTTCAACCTTTTGACATATCCAGTTTCCTATTTTCTACCCCTATGGTCTTGGTTTAGCCATCCTTTAAAAGTAATAGATATTTGCATATTGTTCTATTCCTTATGCATTCAGAAGGAGGTAGAGAGGCAATGAATTTGTGAAGCACTGTTCTTTCCATGTTTAATGCTTTAATCAATATTCATACCTTGGAATTCATCAGAGAATTCATACTGGAAAGAAACGTTACAGATGTAAGAAATGTGGCACAGTCTTTGGCTGGAGTTGGGGCCTTATAATTCAGCAATACGTAATGGACAGAAACCATAGAAATGTAATGAGGGTGGAAAACCTTTAGTGCACCTTTAGTCTTAACTGACCATCAAACACTTAAGACATATAGGAGAGAAGCTCTTTAAATGTATGTGGCAAAGCCTTTAGTTACAGATCTTATTTTACAGTTCATCAGAGATTTCATACTGGAGAGAAACCATATAAATGTGATATTTGTCGCCGGTGCTTTACTCAAAAGGCGAGCCTTGGAATTCTTCAGAGAATTCATACTAGAGAGAAAACTTACAAATGTAACGAGTGTGACCAAGATTTCAATACATGTTGAGCTCTAACCAACCATCAAGCAGTTCATATAGGAAAGAAATCGTAAAAATGTAATTTATGTGGCAAAGCCTTCTGTTACAGGTTTTATATTGTGGTTCATTTGAGAATTCATACTGGAGAGAAACCATATAAATGTGATGTGTGTGGCTGGTGCTTTACTCAAAATGCACACCTTGCAATTCATCTGGGAATTCATGCTGCAGAGAAACGTTATAAATGTGATATATGTGGCAAAGCCTTTAGTCAAAATGCACAACTTACAGTAAGTACATCAGAGAATTCATACTGGAGTTCAGTTCGGTTCAGTTCAGTTCAGTTGCTTATTCGTGTCTGACTCTTTGGAACCCCGTGAACCGCAGCATGCCAGGCCTCCCTGTTCATGACCAACTCCCAGAGTTCACTCAGACTCAGATCCATTGAGTCAGTGATGCCATCCAGCCATCTCATCCTCTGTTGTTCCCATCTTCTCCTGCCCCTAATCCCTCCCAGCATCAGGGTCTTTCAAATGAGTCAGCTTTTCACATCAGGTGGCCAAAGTATTGGAGTTTCAGCTTCAACATCAGTCCCTCCAATGAACACTCAGGACTGATCTCTATAGGATGGACAGGTTGGATCTCCTTGCAGTCCAAGGGACTCTCAAGAGTCTTCTCCAACACCACAGTTCAAAAGCATTAATTCTTTGGCACTCAGCTTTCTTTATCGTCCAACTCTCACATCCATACATGACCACTGGAAAAACTATAGCGTTGACCAGACAAACTTTGTTGGCAAAGTAATGTTTCTGCTTTTGAATATGCTGTCTAGGTTGGTCATAACTTTCTTCCAAGGAGTAAGTGTCTTTTAATTTTCATGGCTGCAATCACCATCTGCAGTGATTTGGAGCCCAGAAAGATAAAGTCAGCCACTGATTCCACTGGTTCCCCATCTATTTGCCATGAACTGATGGAACTGGATGCCATGATCTTAGTTTTCTAAATATTGACCTTTAAACCAACTTTCTCTTCTTTTGTTTTCCTCAAGAGGCTCTTCTTCTACACTTTCTGCAATAAGGATGGTGTCTTCTGCATATCTGAGGTTATTGATATTTCTCCCAACAATCTTGACTCCAGCTTGTGCTTCTTCCAGCCCAGCGTTTCTCATGATGTACTCTGCATATAAGCTAAGTAAGCAGAGTGACAGTATACAGCCTTGACGTCCTCCTTTTCCTATTTGGAACCAGTAAGTTGTTCCATGTCCAGTTCTAACTGTTGCTTCTGACCTGCATACAGATTTCTCAAGAGGTAGGTCAGATGGTCCAATATTTCTATCTCTTTCAGAATTTTCCACAGTTTATTGTGATCCACACAGTCAAAGGCTTTGGCATAGTCAATAAATCAGAAATAGATGTTTTTCTGGAACTCTCTTGCATTTTCCATGATCCAGCAGATGTTGACAATTTGATCTCTGGTTCCTCTGCCTTTTTAAATCCAGCTTGAACATCTGGGGGTTCACAGTTCATGTATTGCTGAAGCGTGGCTTAGATAATTTTAAGCATTACCTTACTAGTGTGTGAGATGAGTGCAATTGTGTGGTAGTTTGAGCATTCTTTTGGATTGGAATGAAAAGTGACATTTTCCAGCCCTGTGGCCACTGCTGAGTTTTCCAAATTTGCTGGCATGTTGAATACAGCACTTTCACAGCATCATCTTTCAGGATTTGAAACAGCTCAACTGGAATTCCATCGCCTCCACTAGCTTTGTTCATAGTGATGCTTTCTAAGGCCCACTTGACTTCACATTCCAGGATGTCTAGCTCTAGATGAGTGATCACACCATCATGATTATCTGGGTCGTGAAGATCTTTTTGTACACTTCTGTGTATTCTTGCCACCTCTTCTTAATATCTTCTGTTTCTGTTAGGTCCATACCATTTCTGTCTTTTATTGAGCCCATCTTTTCATGAAATCTTCCCTTGGTATCTCTAATTTTCTTGAAAACATTTCTAGTCCTTCCCATTCTATTCTTTTCCTCTATTTCTTTGCATTGATCGCTGAGGAAGGCTTTTTTTAAAATCTCTCCTTGCTATTGTTTGGATCTCTGCATTCAAATCAGTATATCTTTCCTTTTCTCCTTTGCTTTTTGCTTTTCTTCTTTTCACAGCTATTTCTAAGGCCTCCTCAGACAGCCATTTTGCTTTTTGTATTTCTTTTTCCAGGGGATAGTCTTGATTCCTGTCTCCCGTACAGTGTCACAAACCTCCATGCATAGTTCATCAGACACTCTATCTATCTACTGGAGAGATACCATATAAATATGATATATGTGGCAAACCTTTAGCCCAAGTGCAAAGTTGTAGTTCATCAGAGAATTAATACTGGAGAGAAACCATATGAATGTGAATTTGTTCCCAGTCCTTTACTCAAAATGCCAACCTTGGAAGTTATCAGAGAATTCATACTGGAGAGAAATCTGATAAATGTAAAGTGTGTGACAAAACCTTTAGTCAGATTTCTGGCCTTATAATTCATCAGAGAATGCATACTAGAGAGAAATAAATATAATTAGTGTGACAGAGCCTTCTTTGCACATTCATCTGTAACTGACCATTAAGGAAAAGAATATAAATCTAATTTATATGTCAAAGCCTTCAGTCACAGGAATCGTTTTGCAGATAATCAGTGAATCCATATGGAGTGAAACCTTACGGATGTAACAAATGCAGTAAAGTATATCATCCTTTTGACCTTCAGAAAAGTCAGACTGTAGGAAAACTGCACAAATACAGTCGGTGGGGCAAAGCTTTGGATTCTGAGTTCAGAATTAACTAACCGTCATGTAATGAATTCTGATATCTTACCCATGTAGTGATTGTCGCAAATGTTGAAGAAGGCATTCAAATCTTGCAAAGCGTGAAAAAAAAAATTATACTGGAAAGAAGCCATACATTTAGAGTGAAGTAAAATTAAGGGAACCATAAGGTCACCTGTACCTGAGAGAAAGGATGTAAATGGAATATATGTGACCACTGCTTCAATGGCTTCCCTGGTGGCTCAGACAGTAAAGTATCTGCCTACAATGTGGGAGACCCAGGTTCGATCCCTGGGTTGGGAAGATCCTCTGGAGAAGGAAATGGCAACCCATTCCAGTACTCTTGCTTGGAAAATCCCATGGACGGAGGAGCCTGGTAGGCTATGATCTATGGGGTTGCAAAGAGTCGGACACGACTGAGCGACTTCACTTCACCTCACCTCACTGCTTCAGTACAAGTCTCATTAGTCACATCATCAGGGAATTCATAATCCAGAGAAAGGAAATGTAATAAGTGAGTCAAATGCATCAGGTAGCATTCAGGCCTAAGAAGACATCAGGTGATCCATACGCAAGAAACCTTACAAATGTATTCACTGTGGTGAGGCTTTTTGTCATGTGTTTCCATTTAGGCTTCATGAGAATATTCATACTCTAATACATAGAAGGTATGTTGATGTAATGAATGTGTCTTGACAACAATCTCAGTTTAAGATTCCATAAAGAATTCATTCTGAAGGAAAAGCTTACAAGTGATAATGAATTTGTAAAACCTTCACTTGGGGCTCATATCTCATCAGTCATCAGATGATCCATACTAGGGAGATCCTTACAAGTGTATGTAATGTGGCAAGGCTTTTAGGTGCTGCCTTAAACTCAGGATTTATACAATACTTTATACTTAGAAATGCAACGACTATGGCAGTTTTTACAATTACTACTCACTCTCTAGATATGTAGGAATATATATCCTGGAGACAAGCCGCACAAATGTGTTTGTAGGAAGGAGTTTTCTTAAACAGCGAAGTTTGGGGACAATACTAGAGCAATGCCTTACAGATGCAATCGGAGTAGAAAAAGTTTCACCTTGAGTTGAAGTATTATGCAATAAAAGTCCATATTGAAGAGAAGTCATGAACTGTGTAGGCAAGGGCTTTCTCAAGGCATCAGAGTGTATAAGACTTAAAAATATATGTCTTTCAAAGAAACCACACAAAAGTTGTGCATGCTATTTCCTCTAAAATCAGGAAGAAGACAAGGGTGCTCACTCTCACCACAACTATTCAACATAGTTTTGGAAGTCCTAGCAGTGAGAGAGGAAAAAGAAATAAAAGGAATTCATATTGAAAAAGAAGTAAAATTCTTACTGTTTGCAGATGACACGATCCTCTACATAGAGAACCCTAAAGATACCACTAGAAAATTACTAGAGCTAATCAATGAATATAGTAAAGTTTCACAATATAAAATTAATACTCAGAAATCTCTTGCATTCCTATATACTAACAATGAAAAAAGAGAAACTAAGGAAACAATCCCATTCACCATTGCAATGAAAAGAATAAAGTACTTATGAATAAATTCACTTAAAGAAACAAAAAGACTTACATGTACAAAACTATAAACCACTAGTGAAAGAAAGATGGCACAAATAGATGGAGCAGTATACCATGTTCGTGGGTTGGAAGAATCCATATAGTGAAAATGAGTATTCTACCCAAAGGAATCTACAGATGGGAAGATGTTAATGTGTGAACTTTGAGTTGTAAAATGAGTAAGTTCTGGGGAGCTATGTGCAACATTCTAACTGCACTAAATTCTTCTGTGTTACTACATCCTTTATATTTGCCAGTAGAGTAAATCTTAAGTGTGCACACCATACAAAACATGGAAACTGGGAGTTGATGGATGCGTTGGTGACTGGATTGTCATAAATATTTCACAGTGTGTACATCTGTCAAATGGTCACATCATGCATGATAAGTATACACCTATCCACATTTGATTAGTTCTATCTCAGTAAGGCTGGAAAAGGAGAAAGTAGGAGGTGGGCTGGGTTTGCCACCTTTAATGATGTTCAATGCATGTTTCCCATGAGATCCATGAAGCATTTTGCAAAACCATGTATGGTACCCCTGCCCTAACAGACGTCCTCAGATACTTGTGTGGGTCCTAGTCCCAGGTATGTTCACAGTGCAGCAAATCTGATCTGGATCCTACATTGAGAACCAAGGCTCTTCGGCTCCACTTCTGAGGCTGAGAACAGCCCCAGGGATGAGGAGGCCACTCTGCTCTGAGTGGGGATGGATCAAGGCCTGCTGTGTGACCTGAAGGGGATTGTGGGGTCAGCGGAGGTACCCCCTGCTGCTGGGTACATGAGGCCTCACCAGGAGGGGGAGTGTGATCCGAGGGAAAGTATGGGAAAGCTCCTGTGTTGGTCTCTGTGCCGGAATTGACTGTCCTGAGTCCCTCTTGAGACAGTGGGCACAGAGGACAGTCTGTTCCCCATGGAGGGCTTCCCTGCATGTGTAGTTGGGGCTCAAGAAGGGGGAATGTTGATTGTAGGTATTAAACAGCATGTTTAACAGGGCTAGGGGGCTTTTCATTCCATCATCTATTTTTCACTATGAAATCCAAGTCTACTGATATTTTTCTTGTCTTGTCACATGGTGCAGCTTGCATAATCTTAGTTCCCTGAGTATGGATTGAACCTGAAACTCCAGAAATTGCACTGTGAGGTCTTAACCATGGGACTGCCAGGGAAGTCCCCAACTTTACTAACCTTGGTACATTGTTCTATTGTGGAATTAACAAATAAACTTTGGTTTTTGTTAATAACCATATACCTAAAATTAACTGCACATAAAATCATTTTTTAGTAAAAATTATTTATTTAGGTGTTCTAGGTATTTGTTGCTGCTTGATCTTTTCTCTAGTTGTCAGTAGTGGGGGCTGTTCTCTCGTCCTGGTGCACGCGATTCTCGTTGTGGTGTCTTGCTGCAGAGCATGGGCTGTTTGATGCTTGGGCTTCAGTAGTTTCAGCACGTGGGCCTAGTAGTTTGGGCTCTTGGGCATTACAGCACAGGCTCAGTAGTTGTGTCACTTGGTCTTAGTTGCCCCGAGGCATGTGGCCTCATCCTGGAGCAGAACCCATGTCTTCCACATTGCGGGTGGATTCTTTACCATTGTGCCAGGAGAGATGCCATCATATTATTTGTGAAGACAGGTATTTTATAGAGATTGGATACAAAGTATTCTATATATGTTCCTTATACATCTACTACTTTTTCTCTTTTTTAAAAACTAATATAGTATTAGAGTTGAGATGTCCCTGTTGGTACAGTGGATAAGAATGTGTCTGCCAATGCAGGGGATATGGGTTGGATCTCCCTGGTCCGAGAAGATTCTGCATGACCGGGAGTAACTAAGCCCATCCACCACAAGTACTGAGCCCATGCTCGAGAGCCTGTGAGCCAAAAGTGCAGACCCCATGTGTTGCAACTACAGAACCCTTGTGCCTGCTGTTCACCTACAACCTGCTCTCTGTAACGAAAGATGCCATTGCAGTGAGAAGCCCACTCACCACAACTACAGAGTATCTCCCGCTCAGTGCAACTAGAAAAAGCCACACAAAGTGACAAAGACTAGCACAACCTAAATAAATAAACAAGCTTAAAAAAAAAAAAAGGTAATACTGACAAACTTAAGTACAGTTAATTCCTTTCCATGGCCTCAGAGATGCTGAAATACATGACTAAAAGTGATAATGAGAAAATGATTTTAAAATGTGTCAAGAGGCAACTATTCATTTCAGTCAATTGGGTATTTACATGTGCATGCATGTGTGCATGGATATGCAACTCCATGGTTTTATTGCAAAACATCATCTCATGCTTTGTACCTTTTAACAGTTGAAATTGTATCTTAAATATATTTAGTTCAGTGCAGTCACTCAGTCGTGTCCGACTCTTTGTGTCCCCATGAATTGCAGCACGCTAGGCCTCCCTGTCCATCACCAATTTCCGGAGTTCACTCAGACTGACATCCATCGAGTCAGTGATACCATCCAGCCATCTCATCCTCTGTCGTCCCCTTCTTCTCCTGCCCCCAATCCCTCCCAGCATCAAATTCTTTTCCAATGAGTCAACTCTTTGCATGAGGTGGCCAAAGTACTGGAGTTTCAGCTTTAGCATCATTCCCTCCAAAAAATCCCAGGGTTGATCTCCTTCAGAAAGGACTGGTTGGATCTGTTTGCAGTCCAAGGGACTCTCAAAGTCTTCTCCAACACCACAGTTGAAAAGCATCAATTCTTTGTGCTCAGCCTTCTTCACAGTCCCACTCTCACATCCATACATGACTACTGGAAAAACCATAGCCTTGAGTAGACGGACCTTAGTCGGCAAAGTAATGCCTGTGCTTTTGAATATGCTATCTAGGTTGGTCATAACTTTTCTTCCAGGAAGCGTATATTTATGTAACCTTAAACTTTTTCTGCCCCAGCACAGGAATGATTTAAATAGTAATAAGATTACTGATATTGTGTGGGGGGGAGGGATTGAGGAGTGACCTTATACAATGACCTTTTATGGCCTTCCATTGCTTTTCAAATTCCTTGATGTTATTTGAGGTTCTCAGGGAACTCTTATTGATGAACTTTTATACTCTGTTATGTAACTGTTTGATTCCTTAGATTCAAAGGAATTTGACATGACTTGACTCCCTCCTCTTTTAATATAAAGGGGACTGAGTTCTAACTCAGATAAGATGGTTTGTTGGTACAGCCCACCATATTTTCAGATTGCTGACTTTCTGAATAAAGTCTTTTTCCTGCCCCAGCAACTTGTCTCTCAATTATTGGCCTGTTGTGTGGAGAGCAGTAGAAGTTTAGAATGTGTACTAAAGGAACAATGCAGTTTTCATCCATTTTTAAGATGTATTGCTCTTTTTGGCCACATGATGCAAAGAGCAGACTCAATGGAAAAGACCCTGATGCTGGG
Source organism: Nanger dama (assembly GCA_917880005.1). NCBI lineage: Eukaryota > Metazoa > Chordata > Mammalia > Artiodactyla > Bovidae > Nanger > Nanger dama. The sequence continues at coordinate 1,583,236 of CAKJTW010000140.1, forward strand.
AAAGATTATGGGCTGGAGAAGAGGGCGAAGAGGATGAGGTGGTTGGATGGCATTACCCACTCAATGAACACAAGTTTGAGAAAACTCTGGGAGATAGTGAAGGACAGGGAAGACTGGTGTGCTGGAGTTCATGGAGTTAGAAAGAGTCAGCTTCGACTTAGCAACTGATCAATGAAAATTGCTCTTTTAAAGCAATGGTTAATAAACTGTGTCAATTTCAAAATTGAAAAAAAAAAAGGTACTGCCAAATGTTCCCATCACATACCTTAGTCCTGCAGTCTCACACTGTAGGTTTTGACCTTGTGTCTCTGGAACTAGGCCATGTGGAAAGAGGGAAAGTTTTGATACAGGATGTCACTGTAAAATGGCATGTTTTCCCCAGGGATAGTTTTGTATTTTTATTTCAGTTTGCAGTACCAAGAGGGATCCAGAAAATTTTCTTGTTTTCTTAAGATGGTTAAGTTATTCTAATGGCAGGAAATGTTCTGCATCCAATTAACGCCCTATAGGAACTCTTTGGAGACCCAGGTTCCCAACCCCTGAATTGCCAAAAGCAGGACAGGCAAAGAACCTGCTGACAAAAACATTTATTCATTTATTTATTGCACTTGAAACTACGTGGGTTATTTTCAAATACTTCTTGGTATTGATTTCTCACATAGTTTTACAGTAATAAGACAGCAGGCCCTGTATGATTTCAATATTCTTTATTTAGGCTATGAAACTTTTGCACCTTGTTTTACGTCATGTTCCAGTGTCTCCTGGTTAATAGTCTATGGGAACTTGAATAAAATTTGTATCCTGCTCTTGTGTGAAAATTGTGTAAGTCTTAATTATGTTGAATTGGTTCAGTTTTTTTCAGGTCTAGTATATCCTACTTTCCTGTCCATTCTATTAATTTTTTGAGAGTTTAATATTGAAATTCCAACTACAAATCTTAATTTGTCTACTTAAAAGATTGTAATATATAGTGGAACTGTCTGTAACTATTTTGAAAGCCTCATGTAAATGTGTTGTCATACTTTCGTAATTTCAAAAAAATTTTAAAAAGGAAAATAAAATCTTTATTGAAACTTTTCTACTTGTTAGGAGGACATATCCTAGTTTCCAACATGCTGGTCTACAAAGTTATAGGCTTTTGCCTTAAAAGTGTAACAGGGTTGACACAGCGACCTGGGAAGGCCGGCCGCCTCTGCCTGCACGGCCGCGTGGAGCCCCGCCGCAGCGGTGCCTCTGGTCCACGGGACCCACCAGCTCCCTCCTCTCCACTGTGCCCAGTGCATGTTTTCCTCGCATCCCGAGGGGGAGCTCAAAGTGACTCAAGTCTTCAAAATTTCCAGGAGGCTGTGGAGGAATGTATAAAGTTCAAATTAAATCGGAAGAATTTAAGGAGAACTGTCTAGCATCCAACAGGCACTAAAAGGAGAAATCAAAGGTAGGCACGGATTGCAGATTTTTAAGTCTTCCCCATACACTGGCTGCTTAGATGTTGCTGCTAAAACACTGGATGAATCTTACTAGCAGGGGCTTCCCTTGTGGCTCAGTTGGTAGAGAATCCGCCTGCAATGCGGGAGACCTGGGTTAGATCCCTGGCTTGGGAAGATCCCACGCAAAAGGGAAAGACTACCCACTCCAGTGTTGGCCTGGAGAATCTCATGGACTGTATAGACCATGGGTTCGCAGAGTGTGACACGACTGAGCAACTTTCACTACTACCACTGTTCTTTCCTCAACATATGACAAAAAGTTTATTTTCTTCATCGACATTTCCATATTGTAATTATAGAAGAATATGCTATTTAGATGTTAAAGGCAACAAATTAAAAAAACAGGCTGTAATTTATGGGGCATCACAGGACTGTTAATCACCTCCCCGCCCCGTGCCTGGCCTTGCCCTTGCTCTGCAGATCTGGACGCTCCTCGCCCCGCCCCTCGCCCCGCCCCTCGCCTTCAGCGAACCGCCCAGCCCCCGACCAGAAGCTCCGCCTCCGAATCCCCGCGTGCGCAGTTTCCTGTTTAGGCGGAAGGCCGCGAGAGAAGGTCGCGGGGCGGCCCTTGACTTCTTTTTCTCCCAGTGGAAACGCCTGCTGCCCGCTTATCCGTCTAACCGGCCCTCGCCCCGCCCATCTTCAGGGTCCCGCTGGTTCCCGGGCAGTAATATCCCGATACCCCGCCGTCTGCCCCAAATAAACCCAGAGGCCGCGGTTGCAGGTCGAGTGTTCGAAATCGCTCTGAGGCTTGTCCTTGCCGTTTGATTTTCGGCCTTCGGCCCCAGAGACATCGCCTTTCGGGATGTTTTCCTGCTTACAACTGAACCGTTAGTACCTATGCCTGTGCCTTGTAAAGTGCCTGGGCGCGAGGGGCATTCGGGCACGCCCACCTCCACCGCCTCACCCTGTCGGCCCCTGGAGGTCGCGTCGGCGTCCTCTCCCGGTCCTGGGATTCTGGAGAGCCCGCCCCTCCCGAAACCCCCTGCCTCCCAGCCTTCTGCCCTCCTCTCCTCAGGCCGATCGTTCTGCCCCGCAGGTCTCCCTTCCTGGTCAGTCCTTTTCCTCACCGCAGGGCTGGACGTGTGACACCCAGTGTTTTTCCATCACGAGTCCGTCTCGTTGGAAAAGGTGCTCTTTGGTAGGTGGGCGTTTCATTTACTCATCATTTCTGTAGATACGTGGGCGAGGGGGATCAGAAGAATCAGTGACTGAGCGTGAAAGGCAAACTCAGAAGTGGAAAACAATGAGAGAACTGTCGGGTTCGCCCTGGATGGCTAGGGCAGTTGCAAAGGGATGGTAAAATGAAATAGAGTTAGCCCTTAAAGTAGCGGGGTGGGTGAAAGAATAATGGACAAAGGCATGGGATCTCCAGGAGTTGGAGACAAGGAGACGGGGGGCGGGGGGGCGCGTCTGCTGTAGGAGGGCTGACAGGGTGAGCCTAGGAGAGAAACAGGGATAGGTGTTGACTAGAAGAGAAGAGAAGGAAGGAAGCCTAGACACATGGAGTGCCCCAGAGTGGGAGTGTAACAGAGAAAGAAGGGGTGTGACCAGAAGGCACAGAGGGAGCAGAGTTGGAGAAAGAAAGAGACAGATGTATAGATGTTTAGGAAAATTAGAAGGGTGGGGTTGGGGAGAAGAGCAGCAAGAGGAGAAACAAGTTGCCTACGGGGGGCAGGACAGTTGTGAGGGAAGAAATAGGAGGGCAGAAACAGCATCCCACCTGAGGCAGTGGACACCGAAGGACTGTTTCACATCGTGAGGTCTTCCTGTTTTTGTGGTTGTGGCAAACGAAGGGGGGATGTTGATTCTAATCCTTAAGCAGCCTGTTTTCCACTTGCCAGATCAACTTCTAAAAACACATTGTCTGAGGAAGAAGCTGGGAAGAGGAGGAAAAAGGCAAGAAAAGAGGAATGGCTCTTTCTCAGGTAAAATCATGTTCTCAGTTGATTCTCAGTCTGTCCTTCCTGAAATCCCTTCTTTGGACTTACTAATCATCTCTGACTCTGAAGCATCCTTCCTGACACCTGTACGTGCACACTCACCAGGGAACTTCCTCAGGGCCTGTCGTCTCCACTTAGATCCCATCTCCGCATGACCCAGTGGCCTGGACCTTGTGTGGAGGGCACCATCCTGGGCAGGGCTTCACACCCACAGGTTTGAGAAGGGGTCTCAGTGCTGTTGGGCAGCAGGGATTGCCTCGGTTCCTTCTGGATGTGCAGTCTGCTCTCTGTCAGTCAGGATTAAGAAGCTGTGGGTGGAGGTCAGGTATTAACAGGCACTGCTGCTACAGCTGCTAAGTCACTTCAGTCGTGTCTGACTATGTGACCCCATAGTCGGCAGCCCACCAGGCTCCCCCGTCCCTGGGATTCTCCAGGCAAGAACACTGGGTTGCCATTTCCTTCTCCAAGGCATGAAAGTGAAAAGTGGAAGTGAAGTCGCTCAGTCCTGTCCGGCCTCGCCGATCCCATGGACTGCAGCCTTCCAGGCTCCCCTGTCCATGGGATTTTCCAGGCAAGAGTACTGGATGGGGTGCCATTGCCTTCTCCGATTAGCATGCACAGTCCCTGGTAAAATCTGGAAGTAGATCTAAAAGGGAAATTTGTTCTAAGGTAATTGAAGCTAAGTGATTGAGTCACTGACTTCAAAATCTTGATTGGAAATGGGAATGGAAAGTTCAGAATCAGGTATCAGTGATAGAGAGTGTGCTATTCCATCATCTGTTTGAAACTGTGACATGAGTCTAAATCTCTGAGAGCTGGAAATTCACTTTCCTTGTCTTCATTATTCAGATTTTGTCTTTTCACTGTGTTCATTTTGTGGTTTGGCACAGAGATGTTTTTACTTTTGATGCAGGTGAGGTTTCCTCTGCATTGTTTAACCCATAGATTCACCATTTGTTATGGCAGCTGTCTTTTTTCCCCTGGGTTTTCTTAGCATCCTTGTCATTAGATTTTAAGTATATGCAAATGGTTATTTCTGAACATCTCTTCTGTTCCCTTGGTGTATAAATCCGTGTTTATGCCAGTACTACACCATCTGGATGATATTGTGATATGGTTTGAATTTTTAAAAAGGGTGGCCTTCATCTTTCATCTTTGTACTTATTGAAGAGTATTTTTGCAGTTTGTGGTCCCCTTGACATTCTTTATGACTTCTCGCAAGGTTTTTCTACTTCTGCCAACATTTCTATTGTACGTTTCATAATGAATTCATGAAATCTGTGGAACACTTTGAGTAACTTGGAAATATAAAGTACTGGGATTTCCAGTCCATGACTACTACATTTATTTGTTTATTTTGGATTTCTTTTAGAAATGGTTAAGTAGTTTTCAGTGTATATGTTTCACCTCCTTGGTGAATTATTCCTAAATATTTCATCCATTTTTAATACAATAGTAAATAAAATTGTTATGTGATTTTCTTTTAACATTGTTCACTGTGTATAGAAATGCAGCTGATTTGCATGTTGACTGTTGTATCCTGCAAGTTTGCTAAAATTGCTATTTGATGTGGCAGGAGTTTTTTTTTTTGTGTCTGTATGAAGTCTACAGTTTATACACAAAAGACCTTGTCCTCTAGAGAAGAAGGAAACTTTCCAGTTTTTCACTTTGGGAAGCTTTGATTTCTTTTTCTTGTCTAATTGCTTTGGTTAGGGGTTTCAGTCCTTTGTTGAACAGTGATGCAGTGTGCGCGTCCTTGCCTTCTTCCCGATCTCAGAGGAAAAGTTTTCAGTCTTTCACCATTGAGAACAATGTTAGGTGTGCTCTTTTCATACATCATATATTTTAGTTTGAAATACTTGTTTTGAAAACAAAACAAGATCCCCAAATGGATGGGAATGTATCAAAAGTGTGAACAGAGATGAGATCTCAGGGCAGAGAGGAAAGCACAGCATTAATAGAGGTTGGAAACCTCTTGTAATGGTACACAGAGATGAGAGCTTATGGTGAACAACGTCAGATTCATGATCTCCAAAGCAGAAGATAATAGCTTTGGGACCAGGCTTGATCATTCAAGACCTTTTGTGCAGCAGAGTTTTATTAAAGTATGAAATGGGACAGAGAAAACTTCTGACATAGACATCAGAAGGGGGATGGAGAATGCCCACCTCACTAATCTTAACAAGGGAGATATATACTTTCGCAATTGGTTATTACAGTAAGTCAAAAGACTGTCTCAAGATTGTAAAGCTCTTACCAGACTCATGCCCAGAATTTACATTTCAGGATCACAGGATTAGTCAGAAGGTTTCTCAAGAAGGAGAAACCTGTCCTCACGCAGGAAACATTGTTGCTATATTATCTTCAGTTCAGTGCAGTAGCTCAATTTTTCTGACTCTTTGCAACCCCATGAAGTGCAGCACACCAGGCCTCCCTGAACATCACCAACTCCCAGAGTTCACTCAAACTCCTGTCTATCGAGTCGGTGATGCCATCCAGCCATCTCATCCTCTGTCGTCCCCTTCTCTTCCTGCCCCCAATCCCTCCTAGCATCAGAGTCTTTTCCAATGAGTCAACTCTTCACATGAGGTGGCCAAACTATTGGAGTTTCAGCTTTAGTATCGTTCCTTCCAAAGAACACCCAGGACTGATCTCCTTCAGAATGGACTAATTGGATCTCCTTGCAGTCCAAGGGACTCTCAAGAGTCTTCTCTAACACCACATTTCAAAAGCATCAAGTCCTCAGTGCTCAGCCTTCTTCAAAGTCCAACTCTCACACCCATACATGACCACTGGAAAACCATAGCCTTGACTACACGGACCTTTGTTGGCAAAGTAATGTCTCTGCTTAGTACAGAGTTTAAGTGGAATTGTTTTGTTGTGTAATCATCAGCTCTGGGCTTAAAGAAGAAAAGTTTGTCCTTTTCTCCTCCTTGATAATTCCAGACTACTTTCTATCCTCCTTGAGAGCCCCAGACCCCTTTCTCCTCCTCGGTTACCCCAGACTTCTCAACCTACCTAGGAATTGACTCTCTCAGCTCTTTGGCCAAAGAGAAGTTTGTTTATTAGTCCCAGAGGAAGCTTAACCTTTCCCTGAGTCCTCAGCCTGTCCTTCAACATGTATCATGTATTCTTTCACCCGCCAGTAGTGCTGCAGCTCCATCAGACACAAACGCAGTTTGTATCCACAACACTCGCCATCTCCTGCTGTGAGCTGGTTGTTCTTGAGTGTGAGGAGCATGAGGTGGGCTGCCTTGCCCCCTCTTGTCTCTTTGTGGGCTTGGATCTATTGGCTACTCAATTCTTAGTCCATATAGATCAGAGCTGATGCCCCAAGCGTCTAACCACTGATCCGGTGCTACTTTCATCACAGTTGTCATATTTGGAAGATAGAATCGGAAAATGGGAAAGTGCTGGCTGCTCTTTAATTTTATCTGGCACCTCAGAACCTGTAATGAACTGTCTTAGTCCCTGTGTGCCTCTTGAGATCGCTCAGCCGTTTCTGCTGTTCTCCTTTTGCTGCCATACATGTCAGGGTGTGTGGAATAGGCTGGTGGACTGGATCTTCTGTGCCTCTTACTTAGGAAAACTGTAAGGACAGCAGTCCAACAAAGGGAATATGTGTGAACCTTTCAGGCTCTTAGCTTGGCATCTCTGGGTGGACCAAATAGTCCCATCTCAAGGTCTTAGGATATGAGACAACTGCATCTCATAGTTTTCCACTCTTGTGCTGGTCTATCTAGTCTTGGAGTGTAGACTCTTTCTGACTTTGCTCTCTCCTTAGTTTGTACAACTTTTCCTTTTAAATTTGATTTTGAAGTATGTGGCTCTAGGGTCTGAAGTCATGTCCAGTTTCTTTGCTATGGTAATCCACCTATGTTTATAGGCAGCTCCTCATGGACTCTCTGTGGTGTGGATTTACTGGGTAAGAGAAAATTTTTGAAGGCAAATACTTTCCCTTATTGGTTGCAGTATTTTCCTGCTGCATACAGAATTACCACTTGAAGCTACTTAGTATAGTGGTCAGCATGTTCTGTGATATGAGAAGGTATCTGAAGACCTTGACCTGTACATCTTTTCTGGCTTTGAGTGATGTCAGAGAAACCTGCATGAAGGGCACTGTGATAGTGTTGTTCACGTGTACTATCACCATGCCCTTTGAGCCCCACCAAGAGGTGTAGGAACTTCTCCTGACAAGGGTACTGTCCAGGTTCACACCCTCATAGTTGTGAGGCTGTTGACTAAACTGTTGCTGATGCTACATGCTTGTCACCTGGGTGCTATTGATCATTCTGTCTTCACACTTAATTTTGTAGCAGCTTAATGACAGAGCTTATGTAGTGGAGTGATAACTTCAGTGATGAACCATCGTTTGTTTTTTTTTCAAGGCATAGCTACTTTCTTTATATTTGTATGCATTATAAATGATTGTCTTTTATATTTCTCATTAAGTTTCTATTTTGTTACTCTTTGTATTTTATTTGCCATATGTGGGATGGTTGGTTAGGAAAGCTCCCCTACCCTTATTGTGGAATTGGTGATACGTACTTTTTAGAGTTCTTTATGTATTCTTGATGTTAAACTATTATTGAATATATGCTTGGCAATTTTTGGTATTATAGTGTAGATTGTTTTTTCACTGCTGAGGGTGGTTTACTGTGCAATATTTGATAATTAGGATGTGTGCAAGTTACCTTTTTTATTTTGTTGGCGTGAGCTTTTGGTGTTGTATCTGATAAATCATTGGTGAATCCACTGTCTATAATCATTTTTAGGTTATCTATACGAAATTATTGGAGAGGGAAATGGCAACCCACTCCGGTGTTCTTGCCTGGAGAATATCATGGATGGGGGAGCCTGGTGGGCTGCAGTCCACAGGGTCATAAAGAGTCGGACTTGACTGAGTGACTTCACACACACACACACACACACACACACACACACACAGGAAATTATGGATGCTAGGCAAACTTATTGTGATAATTATTTCACAGTATACATATCAGTTAATTTTTTCTCTGTACCTTAAACTTACACAATGATACTTGTCATTGTAAGAGTTGCTTATACAACTCCTTTATGTCACTGTTTAAAGAGTTGGGTTTAGACAGGGGAAGTAATTAAAACACGTTGTATAAAAGAAACAGTAACTTAGTTTATAATCATTTAAAGTGTCTTGCTCTTAAAAGGCTGTGGTTAGTGACCCAAATGATCACATCCCTTAAGTCCTCCATCTGAGACACCCAAGTCCTGACCCTGAGTTTGTTGAACTCAGCACTATGCTAAGTTTGCTGTTTTGTAGGGTATGAGTAGGGAATAGCCCGTTTCTACCCAGGCAGAGTTTTGTAGTTGCAATATAGAGACTAGTCCCATTCTTGTTTCTTAAAACTGCCCAAATTCCCAGATCCCTGAATTGCTTCAGCCTCACTAGCAGAATCTGAGCACAACCTGCTGTAAAAACCAGCTTTTTATTGAGAATAAGCCCTTTTAGTCTTAAGAGGAAATATCTTGGCTTCCGACTTTACTTGAAGCTCAGCAGTACAGAAGGTAACTTAATGCTGTCAAGGTAACAGGCCCCGCCCCTCCCACGAACTCTGCGCACAGCGTGTGCTCGCCCCGCCCCCTGGTCGGAATCCGCGGCTGTAAAAACAAAAGCTCTTTCACACAGAGCCGGAAGTTGGAGAGCGGGGAGCCCACGTATCCGAGGACGCCTAAGCTTCTTAATAGAGTAAGTTTGCAGAGCTCGCCACCCCTCCAGTCCCCACCTCTGCCCCCGCTCACTCGTCCTCATGGTGTGGGAATTGCCAGCGACCTGAAAACCCTGGCACCCGGTGCTCAGCCCAGAAGAAACGGTGCCGCTGCCATTGCGGCCCAGTTATCTTTCATTTGGGTTTTAAGTGTTGGCCCTCGGTGCGCGTAGACCCTGCCTCTAGCGACATTTTCCTGCTTATCACCCTGGCCTCGCCAAGTAAAGCCCGCTCTCCCGAGTTGGAGTCGCGCCCGCCCCGTCGCCTTCTCGACCGCTGGAGGCAGAGCCCTGATAGGCCGCGCGCCCTCTCCCTGGTCCTGGGATTCCGGAGAGGACGCCCCGCTCCCGAACCCCCTCCCTCCCAGCCCCTCTGTCCTCGCGTCTCCTGAGGCCGCTCCTTCTGCTCCGCAGCAGCCCCCTTTCCTGTCAGCCCGTCCCCTCACCCCGCATAGGGTAGGTGGCCTGGGCCAGCCATGTGACAGCCAGTGCTGTTCCATGCCCAATTCAGCTCGGGGGAAAAGGTGCTCTTCCGGTCCGGGGGCTTCTCGTTCTGTCGCCCACTCAGTAAATTCAGGAGGATCAGGAGAAGCAGAGTCAGAAAGACTGAGAGAAATAACTGAAACTGAGGAGAAAAGCATCAGGGAGAACCAATGGGAAAACTGAAAATGGCTGAGGGGTTGGCAAAGGGATAGTCAAGTCAAAGAGGTTAAGCCTTGAAAATAGCCAAGTGAGTAAAATAGAGAAGTATTAATAAATTAGAAAGCCAGATCTCCAGGGACTGGAAAACAGCACAGGAAGAACTGCCCTGTCTCAGTGATGGGAGCCGGAGGCGAAGGGCGATGAGGGACGTCAGAGGCAGAGTCCCTAACTGGGTTTTGGCAGGGTTTGAGTCCAGGCCTCTTTGGTTAGGGGTCCCAAGTTGTGTTTTCACCAGGTTGGAGTCGCGCCACAAGGGTTCAAGTCTCAATCTGAGGTGGCCGGTTTTATGGTGTTGGCAGAGAAAGGTAAGGAGCAGAGGAAGAAATGGCTGGAAGGAAGCATAGCCACATGGCCTGCCAGAGAGTGGGGAGGAAGGGAGAGTCACAGCGAGAGAAGGGGAGTAATCTGGAGCGCAGAGAGGGAGCCGAAATGGGGGAAGAAAGAGGCAGACATAGGTATGGATTTTGAAAGGCTCAGGAAGGTTGGAGAGAGAGCATTTCGAGGGGGAACGAGTTGCAGCAGCCTGGGACAGGACACGTGTGAGGGAGGAAATAGGACGGGAACAGGAGAGCAGAGGGGGGAAAAAGAGACACCGAGACCCAGATGAAATAGGGAGCTAGGTGAACAGAGGGGTAAGCTCGATCCAGGTGTGGCCAGTTTTTGGATCCAGATGATTTTTTTAGTTATACAGAGGAAGATGAGAATTTCAAAACTCCTGTCTATAAGGCTTGTGTCATTTTTTATTTCTTGTGACAGAAGATGACTTTCATTTGCAAACCTTGTTGAGCCTGGGGCAGTGGCTTGATTCACTGAGTTGTGAGTGACCCCCTTCCCTTGTCCTCTCCTGAGACAGAGATCAGGGAAGAAGAGACCTGGGGCAAGAAATGACTGACTCTAGAGTGTCACACTGTGGTAGCTTTTTTTTTTTTGGATGAAGTTTTTTGGTTATGCTGTGCCGTGGGCTCAGGAGTTGTGGCTCCCAGGTACTAAAGCACAGGCTCAGGAGTTGTGTACAGGCTTAGTTGCTTGTACTTGTGGGATCTTCCTAAACCAGGGATAGAACCCATGTCCCCTGCATTGTCAGGCAGATTCTTATCCATTGTATCATTATTGGGTAGCATTTTTAAAGGAACACTTTTTTTTCCAAACAGATTCACATTTTCTCCTTTCTTTATGTATGGTGCTTTTTGTAGCTTGGAATAGGTCTTAATTCATTCAGTTTCTGTACTCATTTTTAACTTCAGAAATAAGCTTTTTAGTTTCCAGTATTCTAGTCTTATCATCCTTTTCTAAATATGGTTATTCTCCACATTTTTTTAAACTTTGACACCAGGTTTCTAGATTAAAAATATTTCAGTTTTTTTCCAAAATTTTTTCAGATTCATTCCTTGCCTGAGTGCTTTCTTCCCTTCATCTCATACATTTGAAATTTTCCTTGGTAAGCAGTAAATCATCTTAGACTATTTTGTGCCATATTTAGCAAAAATGTCATCTCGTTTATCAGTTCTAATGAGGTAGATGAGCCTAGAGTCTATTATACAGAGTGAAATAAGTCAGAAAGAGAAAGACAAATACTGTATATTAATGCATGTATATGGAATTTAGAAAGATGGTACCAGTGATCCTACATGCAGGGCAACAAAGGGAGGCACAGATGTAAAGAACAGACTTTTGGACTCAGTGGGAGAGGGTGAGGGTGGGATGATTTCAGAGAATAGCACTGAAACATGTAAATTACCATATGTAAAACAGAATGATCAGTGCAAGTTTGGTGCACGAAGCAGGGCACCCAAAGCCAGTGCTTTGGAACAACCCAGAGATATCTGGTGAGGAGGGAGGTGGAAGGGGGTTCAGAATGGGGGAGCTGCTGCTGCTGCTAAGTTGTGTAGGTCGTGTCTGACTCTGTGTGACCCCATAGCGGCAGCCCAACAGGCTCCTCTGTCCCTGGGATTCTCCAGGCAAGAATACTGTAGTGGGTTGCCATTTCCTTGTCCAATGCCTGAAAGTGAAAAGTGAAAGTGAAGTCGTTCAGTTGTGTCCAACTCTTAGCCACCCCATGGACTGCAGCCTACCAGGTTCCACCGTCCATTGGATTTTCCAGGCAGTAGTACTGGAGTGGGGTGCCATTATAGTCACTAGCACTCTGTTAATGAAGGAAAGGATTGTTTTAAAACTATGTTGGCACCAGGCCCTTAATTCATAAGATGCATTTTGGGATAATCTTGGCACCAGATGATTCACCCCAGGCCATAAAATGATTATCTTGAATCTTGTTGAAGGGCAGATTACCATGAAAATAGTTTTGTTTCACTCTCCTCTTTCACTTTCATCAAGAGGCTTTTTAGCCCTCTTTACTTTCTGCCATAAGGGTGGTGTCATCTGCATATCTAAGGTTATTGATATTTCTCCCAGCAATCTTGATTCCAGCTTGTGCTTCTTCCAGTCCAGTGTTTCTCATGATGTACTCTGCACAGAAGTTAAATAAGCAGGATGACAATATACAGCCCTGACGTACTCCTTTTCCTATTTGGAACCAGTCTGTTGTTCCATGTCCAGTTCCAACTGTTGCTTCTTGACCTGCATACAGATTTCTCAAGAGGCAGGTCAGGTGGTCTGGTATTCCCATCTGTCTCAGAATTTTCCACAGTTTATTGTGATCCACACAGTCAAAGGCTTTGGCATAGTAAATAAAGCAGAAATAGATGTTTTTCTGGAACTGCCTTGCTTTTTCCATGATCCAGCGGATGTTGGCCGTTTGATCTCTGGTTCCTCTGCCTTTTCTAAAACCAGCTTGAACATCTGGAAGTTCATGGTTCACATATTGCTGAAGCCTGGGTTGGAGAATTTTGAGGGTTGGTAGATGCCATCAGATGTAGAAGAGGCATCACATATTATTGCTATCGAAGGTATTTGCAGACTTGGATAAAGTCTTCTTATTGAAGTGGAGATGTCCACCATACGAAGCCTTTCATGATGAAGAGGGGAGTGCTCGGCAGACCCAGCAGTTAGACAAATTGTGGGAATGCAGCGAGGTGAGCCCAGGACAGGAAGTTATTTTCTTGAGGATCAAAGGGCACACTCAGGATTTTTGAGTCAGGCTCCTACTTTTGGAGAAGTAGGCTCACATAGATTATCAGGCCCATCTGAAAAGTACAAAGTCAGAGCATAGAAAGTAAAGACATAAAATGTAGTCACTTAGTTCTGGTCAGGGTGCCGCCTCTTAACTCAAGTGTGATGTACCCACGAATCAATTCCTGGCACTTTGACAGCTGTGGAAGAAGAAAGAATTACCTGTTAAGGGCCTTCCCAGAGGGGCTTGAGGGATGGGCCCCCAGATACCAAAATTTTATATGAGGACCTCGATTCCTGTCTCATAGAGGCTTGCTTGACTCAGAGGCTGGATCAGAGTCGTCTCCCGGAGTTCTGTTAATGCCTGTTGAAAAGCTGAGAGCTGAGTTACATAACTAAGGCTTAATTCCAAGGCTTGGGGGTCTGTACATAAGAAAGGCCTTCCATAAATACATTTAAAGCAGCACAGTCCGTTCAAACCCTCATTAAAGCTATGGGTGGGACTTTAATACAATTGTCCTGTTCCCTTGAGTTAATTTGCACAGATGTCTTTTGATAATGTCATTAGATTTTTCAACCTTTCCTGAAGATTGAGGTCTCCTGGAACAGTGTAAGTGATATTCTATTTCTAGAGCTTTAGATACCCCCTGAGTTACAGCAGCTTTAAATGCGGAGCCATTGTCATTCTGAAGGCTCCTTGGCAGCCCAAACCTGGGGATAATTTCATGGATTACAATCTTTATAACCTCCTTAGCCTGTTCACTACGACAGGGAAAAGCCTCAATCCATCCAGTAAAAGTATCTACCCATACTTGTAAGCTACAATGTCAATTAGGTTTTGGCATATGACTAAAATCAATTTCCCAGCCCTCTCCAGGATACTTTCCACTTCGTTGTAATCCAGGTATTGCTAGCTTCTCAGTCTTTGAGTTATTTTTCTGACAAACCTCACACCTTTTGATAATGTTCTTTAAAGTTTTCATTACATTTTTACCTTCAAACGAGAAGCAATCTGGTAAATACTCTCTGAACCCACATGAAATCTCTGGTGTAAATCCTTAAGAATTTTCCATTGAGCATTTTCAGGAATTATTAATTGTCTATCCTCAGACTATAACCATCCTTTATTTGTAATCTTAGTCCCTCTTTTTCTCATATCTTTCTAATTCTTCCTCAGTATATTGTGGCTTTTCCTGTTTCACAAGACCTGTCCAGATCAAGGGCATTTGCAGTGAAGGGATTTCATAAAGTGCTGCTTTTCTGGCTTGACAGTCAGCCAGCTGATTACCTTCAGCTGCTTTACTCCCATCCCTGCTGTGCCCTTTGCACTGCCTAACAGCTACACTATATATAGCAGTTAAAAATCTCTCAGTCTCTCTGAAATGTTTCATAGGTTCTCCTGTTGCTGTTTTAAACTTTCTTCCCATATTGCAGCATGAGCATGTAAAGTAAAATAAGCATACTTAGAATCCTTGTAGATATTTACTCACTGCCATTTGCTTAACTCTAGAGCTAAGGTCAGAGCCACAAGCTCCGCTAACTGAGCACTGGTTCCCTGGGGGAGAGATTTTGTTTCTGAAACCTGTTCAGCAGTCACCATGGCGTAACCTGCTTTATGCTTTCCATCCCGAACAAAAGAACTGCCATCTGTAAATATTTCCATGTCAGGATTGTCTAGTGGAGTATCCATTAGATCCTCTCAAGCTGCATAAAGTTAGAAATTGGGAACAATCGTGATCAGGGTGTTTCATTTTCCTTCTCAGGAAGGAAAGTGGCAGGATTTAAATGTCCACAGAGTTTAAGCTTGTTTACTGGTCCTTTTAACAACAATGACTGGTATTTAAGAAGCCTACTATCTGTCATCGAAATATTAACCTTAAAATTTAAGATTCCACTCACATCATGAGGAATCAGGACAGTAAGATTTCGTCGATTAATTATTTTTAAAGCTTCAGGTGCTAATAAAGCTGCTGCCTCAATTACTCTTAGGCAGTGGGGCTACCCACATGAAATTACATCTATTTTTCTGCTTAAATAAGCAATAGATTGCTGGTGAGGCCTTTGAGCTTGTGTCAAAATTCCCAAGACCATAC
This sequence comes from Nanger dama, assembly GCA_917880005.1. Taxonomy (NCBI): domain Eukaryota; kingdom Metazoa; phylum Chordata; class Mammalia; order Artiodactyla; family Bovidae; genus Nanger; species Nanger dama. The sequence continues at coordinate 1,598,276 of CAKJTW010000140.1, forward strand.
CGTTTCTTTCAGTGACAAATTAAATCCTGACCCTGTGGGTAAGCTCAAAGCAGGAGCTTGCAGGAGGGCAGTCTGAAGAACCTTAAAAGCCTTTTGCGTATCTGGAGACCAAAGCAGTTGTCTGTTTAGGCCTGCTGAGTTTCAGCTATAAGTTTGTATAAAGGCCGGGCAAGTTCCCCATAACCCAGAATCCAAATATGAGAGTAGCCTATGATTCCCAGAAATCTTCTTAATTGTCTTAAAGTCATAGGTATGGGATAATTTGATATGGGTTTAATTTTCTCACGGCTTATGGCCCTAGTCCCTTCTGATATGATTAGGCCCAGATATCTAACAGATTGTTGACAAGCTGAATCTTTTCTCTTGATGCCTTATAAATGCAGCCTGCCAGAAAGTTAAAGAAATTTTCTGAGGCTCCCGAACAAGCTTCCTCTGTCTCAGCACAGAGCAAAATATCATCTACATATTGTCACACCACTGCTTCTGAGATATTAAAGTTTTGTAGATCCTGTAACAACCTTTGTCCAAATAAGTAAGGACTGTCATGAAATCCCGGGGCAAAACTGTCCAGGTTAACTGAGAAGCTGGCTGCATAGGGTCTTCAAAGGCAAATACAAATTGACTTTGCTCCACCAAAGGCACGGAATAGAAAGCATCTTTCAAATCAATTACTGAAAAACATTTGGCTCCTTCGGAATTTCAGACAATAGAGTATAAGGATTAGGCACCATGAGGTGTAAAGGAACTACAGCCTCATTTATTATTTGTAAATCTTGAACTAGTCTCCATTTACCATTTTATTTCTTTATACCCAAAATAGGAGTGTTGCATGGACTGTTACATGGAACTAATAGTCCCTGCTCCTTTAAATTTTCGATGATGGGTTTTAACCCTTAGCCTCAGGTTTCAGTGGATACTGCTTCTTATGTGGAAATAAGTGGGTCTTTGAGCTTGACAACTATAGGAATAGCATTTTGTGCTTGACCCACAGATTTTCCATCAGCCCATACTCTAGGATTTACATTTTGTTCAACTAAAGGGAGAGAAAGGGAAGGCTCCGCATTTATGAAAACAGAGGCATGGACCTTGTTCAGTATATTCCTCCCCAAAAGGGGTGAGGAAGACTCTGGCACAATCAGAAACTCGTGTGAAAACAGCACAGAATCTCAGTTACAACATAAAGAATAACTGAAATAATACCGTTTTGCCTGTCCAGATAGTCTGATTACAGAAGCGGATCCGGAAGGAAGTGGGCCAAGGGCTTCAGTAACCACGGAGTAAGTTGCCCAGTATCTAAAAGGAAATTGATGGATTGGCCCCCCACAGTTATTAATAACTGGGGTTCCTCAGGTATAATTAGGACAGGAGCGTGTGTGGGAATCCCAGGGCACCTTCAGTCCTGATTGTCTTGAGAGTCTGACCCCAGGTGTCATTATGACAACCCAGTATTTTAAAAGAGAAACCTCCTTTTAGATTTGTATAGAGAAGGAAAAAAATATGGCTAGTTTGTTTCCTCCTGCTGCTGAGTTCAGTTCAGTTCAGTCACTCAGTCATGTCCGACTCTTTGCAGCCCCATAATTTGCAGCACGCCAGGCCTCCCTGTTCATCACCATCTCCCAGAGTTCACTCAGACTCACATCCATCGAGTCCATGATGCCATCCACCCGTCTCATCCTTGGTTGTCCCCTTCTCCTCCTACCCCCAATCCCTCCCAGCATCAGAGTTTTTTCCAGTGAGTCAACTCTTCTCATGAGGTGGCCAAAGTACTGGGGTTTCAACTTTAGCATCATTCCTTCCAAAGAAATCCCTGCTGCTTAAGAGAGATAAAAATGTCTGACACTTGCAGCCTATTTCCTCCCTTTAGAGACCCAGTTTGTTTCCTCCTGCCGCTTAAAAGAGATAAAAATGTCTGACACTTGCAGCGTATTTCCTCGATTTGGAGATCCTTGGCCTTCTTGCCTGTTACCTCTCAACATCTTGTAATAAAAAGACATATTTTCAGCTGTGGTTTTACCAAAGACATGAATTGTGTGTTTGTGTTTATGTGTGTACACAGAAATGGATATTTCTGGTCTCAGCTCTTTGCCAGAGAATAACGGAGGTATGACATTAGATCTTGTGAAATTAAAGGTATTTCTTTGAGAAATGGGAAAATAAAAGAACATTTAACATGATAAAACCAACAAAATGCTTCATTCTTTACTAAAAAAAAACAAAAACAAAAAAAAAAAAACCACACACCTAGTTTAACTGGTGAGTCTAATGGTCTGTTTTCTCCATTTTCTATGATCAGTGAAAAAAAGTGAGGTGTGCGGTGATATGAAGATGTTTCCCTCAGGTCCCTTTGTGACTTTTCTGTGCAAATGAGGAAGGATGGGCTGGATTGACCTGGAACCTTCCAACAGAGCTTCTCTCTCTTTGATGAAAAATATTGCTCAGGTCCTGTTTCCAAGCTGACCCCCTTACAATGTTTTTTGTACCAGTGGATATATATTTGCAATTCTGTATTTTTAAAATATTTTACTACTATCATATAATAAAGAATTACCTGCTTGTTATCAGTTTGACCCAGTCTTGAAAGAAAAGTTTCTTTTGCTCAGATACATGACAGATGTTCCTGGTCTTAAGTGGGATGGGCATTAAGGACAAACTTGGCCCACTTGCCCTTCAGCCTCCCATTTCATTATTCACTTATACCCGGTTCTCTTCACTCAGCTCAGACCTTCTCAAAAACGGCTTCTCTCTGGGCCTGAGGGAGCCCACTTGTAACATGCAGGTGAGAGACTAGACCGGAATCTCTGAGCATGAGCAACACTGGTCCCTGAAATGATTGGCCAAATTGGCTGTGTGTCTGTGTGTGGCAGTTCTGGATTGGAGGGAGTTTCTGGTGGTAATGAGAATTGTAAATAGATCCTAGTCCTCCCTGAATGAAAAAGGAAAAGGAAAACAGTAGGATGGAGGCAGGATCACAGGCTCAGAATTAGATGACTTCTATGAATAAGGCTAAATCTGAAGGGAGATTTTTTTTTCCCCCACGTCCTGACGTTCAGACCTCCACTGGCTTTCATTTGTTCTTGGGTCAAAAGCTTGACTCCTCGCTGTTTCTCCACAGCCCTCTGTCAAGCTCAGGGCCCTGTCAGTGTCTCCAGCCTCATCCTGGGAGTTGACCCTTTGCTTATGGTTCAGCCTGTCCTGGTCTCATTTACCTTTTCTCTGTTTCCAAATACCAAAACCATTTCTGTCTGACATTGTAGTTCCTTTTCTCACCTTCAGGTCACAGTGCCTCAGGCCCTTTGTCACCCTTCAAGTCTAGGCTCAGAGAGGTCTCCTCATCCCCTCCTAACAGTCTCTCTCATGTTACCCAGGTTTATTGCCTGTGTATTAGTTGCCATCAGCAGAAGTTAATGCCCTATGGATTATTTTGAGTCCTTCCTGGTTGCCTTCTTTTAGGGCTCATAGTGTTCCTCTTCTTCCCAGCATGGCTGCAGATACTGAAAATATCTGTAGATGACAGGACTGTGGGTTGGGCTGAATAATCCTCCAGGAAGACCAAGAGAACAGGGCAGGATATGAAGATGTTTCTCATGTTCTGAACATTTCAGCTGCAATTCATCTTTACCCCATGTGACTACTTAATTATTCAAAAGATGAGCTAAGAAATACAGGAAGTCCTGAAAAGCCCTACAGAACTGGTGTCCTTAAACAGTGTGCTAAGATGTCCCCATGTTTAGTCTGCTGAGTTTCATCCTCTGCAGTCCCCAGAACTAAGCTCTGTCCATCCAGGACCAGTCACCATCGTGGACAGCAGCTTTGCCATCTAGGAGTTCATGTGCTCCGTGTCAACGTTGTGATTTCTTTGCGCTGAGAATGAGCAGAAATCCAAAACCTAATGGGGCAGGAAGGAGATGCTGCCCCTGTGCCCCACCAAGAGCTAGAATATCTTGCAAATAGGTGTGGGTGGAGGAAACAGGAGACAGTGAAACCTGGAGGCCCTTGCTTTGAGACTTGCTCATCTCAAATGCCTTTGTATGTGGACTCCATAATGTCCCCAGTTGGTGGCAGACTTTCCCAGGAGGGCCAGTCTCTTGATTTTCATACTGCATGTGCAGTGTCCTTTGGGTGGTAGCTCGTGGGCACTCCTCTTGTGATCCCCTTTGCCAGGAAACCCCTGTGCGCTTTAGTCTTGCTTAGTCCAGTCATCAGGGAGGGGAGGTAGACAAATGGCAAAAGTGGAGGGAGCCTGGTGGGGCCTGCAGAAGGGTTGTGGCAGTACTTGAAGGCATCAAGATGAGCCCAGTGAATGGAGCGTGTGCCCATCCCAAGTGTATTTTCAGGGACAAGGGGTGTGTGGATCTGTTGGAAGAGAATGTCTCCATTCAGGCTGGAGCACCTGGAAGTGGGTTTGTTGGAGAGCCCGCATGGAGTGGTTTGAGGTTCTACTGCCTGAGCTCGTGTTTCCCGAGACAGCAGTGCTGAGGCTGACATGTGCCTGCACAGGTTTAATTTGACAACTCGTGACCACATGCGAGCAGCGATGAAGCACGTGGAATTCAGCCAAGAGCAGTCTTTTCCACTGTTAGAACTGTGGCCTGGGCTGAGCCCGCAGGCAGCTGTGGGTGCAGGAGGATGAGAGCCTTGGGCTTGAGGGGCTGATTCTAGCAGGTGCCCCCAGCATCCACTCCACTCCCTGGCTTTTGTTGGCTCTTTTAGCAGGCACACCGTAGAGTAACAGGGAAAGTCTCAAGTCATTGGGGTTGCCGGTGCCTAAAGGTTCATGTGCATTTGGGAAGATACCAAGAGAATCTGGAATCTTTCCTTGGAAGATGCTGAGGTCTCAGTGGGCCATGTGCATTATTGGAATTGTCCCTCTTTTTCATAGTCTTTGGAGATTTCGATGTTTGACCTGGATCGCTCTCTGTAAGTGAAACTATGGTGTCTTGTGTCTGTGGATCCTTGGGTGTCCTCTTTTGTATTTTGCCTCATGCATGAGCTATCAGGGCTTGGAATGCTTTGTGTTTGTATAAGAGGATTAGAGGCTCATCATGGGCTCTGTGGACACTCTGTTGAACTCCATGAAAGTTTGTACGTTTGTTTGATTCCTGCTGGGAACATAGGAGTACTAAGGTTAAGATCACAGAATGCTTGTTATAAGGTCGTCCTGCTCAGTAGGGATCTCTGGGCCCAACCTGAGGAGAGTCATAAAGTCCTGTGACATAGGGGAGGATGGCTCCGAAAAATCAGAGGGCAGCGATGCCACAGTGATCTGCAGCCTGGAGGCTTGTCCTCTAGAAGATGCAGCTGCAGCTGTCTTGCTGCCAGGCTGGGTTCTGTGTTATCCACTCCTGTCCCTCCCAAAATAAGCACACATACAGGCACTGTACAGAAAAACGGAGTCTTAACTGCACTGTTGGTTGTAATGTAAATGGTTCTGCTATGTTGGAAAATAAAATGGAAGTTCCTTAACAAATTAACGTAGAACAGGCCTATAGTCTGTCAAACCCATTTCAGACAGATATCCAAAGGAAAAACAATCAGTTTTTCAGGGATATGTCCACAGTCCCATGAGTGTGACTGGATTTGCAGTAGCCAAGGCATAGACACAGCCCAGACGTCTCTTGACAAAAGAATAGGTTACAAAAGTGTGCTATAGAACTATTTATTATATCCAAGCCAGGCTTCAGCAATACGTGACCCGTGAACTTCCTGATGTTCAAGCTGGTTTTAGAAAAGGCAGAGGAACCAGAGATCAAATTGCCAACATCCGCTGGATCATGGAAAAAGCAACAGAATTCCAGAAAAACATGTATTTCTACTTTATTGACTATGCCAAAGCCTTTGACTGTGTGGATCACAATAAACTGTGGAAAATTCTGAGAGAGATGGGAATACCAGACCACCTGACCTGCCTCTTGAAAAATCTGTATGCAGGTCAGGAAGCAAAAGTTAGATGTGGACATGGAACAACAGACTGGTTCCAAATAGGAAAAGGAGAGCGTCAAGGCAGTATATTATGACCCTGTTTATTTAACTTATATGCAGAGTACATCATGAGAAATGCTGGACTGGAAGAAACCCAAGGTAGAATCAAGATTGCTGGGAGAAAATTTTTTTTTTCATTTTTCCCCTCACTCAGATTTATTGTCTCCATAAAACACTATTGCCCTTCAAACAGAGTTTCTGCTTCAGCAATTCTCTCAGAATCCTGGTTACTTTAACTTGTGATTACATTGTAACTCATGCTTATGTCTGAGCTGCATACCACATTCCTCAGTATATTTCTTATCTTTCTAAATCCTGTTTGCCCCTAGCATCCTAAAAAGGCTTTACTATTAATATCTCTGAAATTCCTAATCTGTATAAGCTATAGTAAAACATGCTAGCACTACCACATTGCTTAAATTTTAAGCTTACTCCTTGGAAGAAAAGTTATAAAGTTATAAAGTATTCAAAATCAGAGACATTAGTCTGCCGACTAAGGTCCGTCTAGTCAAGGCTATGGTTTTTCTTGTGGTCATATATGGATGTGACAGTTGGACTCTGAAGAAGGCTGAGCACCGAAGAATTGATGTTTTGAACTGTGGTGTTGGAGAAGACTCTTGAGAGTCCCTTGGACTGTAAGGAGATACAACCAGTTTATTCTGAAGGAGATCAACCCTGGGATTTCTTTGGAGGGAATGATCCTAAAGCTGAAACTCCAGTACTTTGGCCACCTCATGCGAAGAGGTGACTCATTTGGAAAGACTCTGATGCTGGGAGGGACTGGGGGCAGGAGGAGAAGGGGACGACAGAGGATGAGATGGCTGGATGGCATCACTGACTCGATGGATGTGAATCTGAGTGAACTCCGGGAGTTGGTGATGGACAGGGAGGCCTGGTGTGCTGCGATTCATGGGATCACAAAGAGTCGGACACGACTGAACGACTGAACTGAACTATATATTCATGAACTACTTTTTCTCTGTATATAAGTGTAAGAATCAAGAATCCTGCATTTATGCCAGAATGAATGAACATAGAGAACATTATGCCAAGTTAAGTAAGCCTGATAAATGAGGACAGACACTGTGTGGAAACTAGAATTTTAAACTTATAGAGCCATCAAGTAATAAGGCTTTTAACAGGAGCTAAGTAGAGGAGGAAATGAGGCACTGGTAGTCAAAGAGTAGAGATTTTCCCTTGTAAAATAAGTAAGTTCTGGGGATCTGAGGTACTGCATGCTGCTGGTAGTGTTTCTATATCCTTGAGTTTTGCCAAGAGAGAAATAATACAGTGTAGTCTTAGGTGGAAGTGTAACTTACTCGACTATATTAATTATTCAGTGTATGAGTCTATCACACGATCACTTTGTACACAGTACATTTATACCATTTTTGTTAGTTACACCTTAGCAAGGCTGGGGAAAAAAAAGAGAGTTGGAGGGGGTGGTGCTTTTTGCCTCTGAATGGTGCTCAGTCCAGGCTTCATGTCTCATTGATGATGCATTTTGCATACACATGTGCCGGAGTCCAGCTCCAGCAGCCAGGGAATCAGCCTGAAGAGATGAGCGGTGTCGGCAGAGAATGATGCAGCCTCTGACTCTAGGATGGGAGTGCATGTTTATTTCAAGCTTCAGGTTCACTTTTATACTTTGACAAAAGCATTAGGTCAGAGGTTTGGCATCTTCAGTTTTCACCTCACCCAGATTTCAGTTTAGTTCAGTCACTCAGTCATGTCCGACTCTGCGACCGCATGAATTGCAGTATGCCAGGCCTCCTTGTTCATCACCATCTCTTGGAGTTCAATCAGACTCAACTCCATCGAGTCCGTGATGCCATCCAGCCATCTCATCCTCTGTCGTCCCCTTCTCCTCCTGCCCCCAATCCCTCCCAGCATCAGAGTCTTTTCCAATGAGTCAACTCTTCCCATGAGGTGGCCAAAGTACTGGAGCTTCAGCTTCAGCATCATTCCTTCCAAAGAAATCCCAGGACTGATCTCCTTCAGAATGGATTGGTTGGATCTCCTTGCAGTCCAAGGGACTCTCTAGAGTTTCCGCAACACCACAGTTCAAAAGCATCAATTCTTCGGTGCTCAGCCTGCTTCACAGTCCAACTCTCACATCCATACATGACCACTGGAAAAAGCATACCCTTGACTAGACGGACCTTAGTCGGCAAAGTAATGTCTCTGCTTTTGAATATACTATCTAGGTTGGTCATAACTTTTCTTCCAAGGAGTAAGCGTCTTTAATTTCATGGCTGCAGTCACCATCCGCAGTGATTTTGGAGCCCAAACAAATAAAGTTCGACACTGTTTCCACTGTTTCCCCATGTATTTCCCATGAAGTGATGGGACCGGATGCCATGATCTTTGTTTTCTGAATGTTGAGCTTTAAGCCAACTTTTTCACTCTCTTCTTTCACCTTCATCAAGAGGCTTTTAGCTCCTCTTCACTGTCTGCCATAAGGGTGGTGTCATCTGCATATCTGAGGTTATTGATATTTCTCCCAGCAATCTTGATTCCAGCTTGTGTTTCTTCCAGTCCAGCGTTTCTCATGATTTACTCTGTATATAAGTCAAATACGCAGGGTGACAATATACAGCCTTGATGTTCTCCTTTTCCTATTTGGAACCAGTCTGTTGCTCCATGTTCAGTTGTAACTGTTGCTTCTTGACCTGCATACAGATTTCTCAAGAGGCAGGTCAGGTGGTCTGGTATTCCCAGCTCTCTCAGAATTTTCCACAGTTTATTGTGACCCACACAGTCAAAGGCTTTGGCATAGTGTCTCTATAAAACACTGTTGCCCTTCAAACAGAGTTTCTGCTTCAGGAACTCTCTCAGAATCCTGGTTAACTTGTGATTACACTGTAACTCATCTTATGTCTGGGCTGCATAACACATTCCTCAGTTTATTTCTTATTGTTCTAAATGCTGTTTGCCCCTTGCGTCCTAAGCTCAATATCTCCTAAGAAGGCTTTAGCTATTAATATCTCTGAAATTCCTTAACTGTATAAGCTATAGTAAAACATGCTAGCACTACCACATTGCTTAAATTTTTAGCTTCTAATTATTCTTAATTATTCCTAAACTATAAATTCAGCAAACCTCCTTTTCCATAAACATTTCCCTTCCAAATAGGTCTCAGATGACAATCCTTCCCAAGGCCTGAAGCTGTGGCCTACGTGCTATCCTGGAACACTCTTTGTAATGATCCTTGAACAAAGGTCAATGGTTAACTTTTTGGATTATTCTCTGGTCACAACTACAGAAGGCTTTGCGCATTCATATGCTCTTCTCAAGGACAATAAGCACCTTAACATTCTTTTCAGTCAGCTCAACTGAGGAAAGGAAAAAACAAGTCAGAATCACAAGACCTAACTCCTTCATCCTGGGTCCGTGCCTGCGTGACAAGTAGAGGCAGGTCAGGTGGTCTGGTATTCCCATCTCTCTCAGAATTTTCCACAGTTTATTGTGACCCACACAGTCAAAGGCTTTGGCATAGTGCCTCTATAAAATACTCCAATGCCTGCGGGATTGGAGCCGTGCCTCCATTTTGTCAGTAATGTCTAACGCAGCTCTAGACCGAAATTTTTGGTACCCTCTGACCAGAGATTCCCCTTCAGGTAGTTTGTGTTGGTCCACAGCTCGAGAATGTTTAAGATGCCCCAGTTGATTCCAGTCTGGATCCTCACTGAGCATCAGGACTCTTGAGTCCTCCCAGTCATGAGGGCTGAGATCTGGGCTGAGGAGGGGGTGCTCTTTTTCTTAGTCAGGATGGATCAGGGCCTGCTGTGTGACCTGAAGGAAATTGCCTGGTCAGCGGAGGTGCCTCCTGCTGCTGTGTACGTGAGGCCTCAGCAGGAGGGGAGTGTGATCCGAGGGAAAGTGTGGGAAAGTCCCATGTTGGTCTCTCTGTGCAAATTGACTGTCCAGAGTCACTCCTGAGACAGTGGCCACAGGGGACTGTCTGTAGCTCATGGTGAGGGTGTCCCTGTGTGTGTGTGGTTGGGGCTCAGGAAGGGGATGTGTTGACTCTAAGCAATAAACAACATGTTTTCAACTTTCATGATAGACCTCTGAAGACTCGTGTTTCCTGAGGAAGCCCTGAAGGTAAGGAAGAGTAAGAAAAGGAGTGAGGCATGGCTCTTTCTCAGGTAAGGTCATATTTAGTCTGTCCTTCCTGAAATGCCCTTCTCTGGACTCGCTAATCGTGTCTGACTCTGGAGTGTCCTATCTGACTCCTGTACATGCACACTCACTTGGGCCTTCCCTCAGGCCCTGTTGTTTCCACTTAGATCCCGTCTCCTCATGACCCGGTGACCTGAGCCTTGTGAGGAGGCTCCCCTGGGCACCATCGTGGGCAGGGCTTCTCACCCATGGGTTGGAGATGGGGTTTCAGTGCTGTTGGGCAGCAGGGATTGCTTTGGGCCTATCACGATGCACTGTTTGCCCTGTCAACCAGGGTAAGGAAACTTCACATGGAAGTCACGTGTTTGTATGCATAATAGCTAGTAAAATTTGGGAATCAGATCAATTGAGCCTGTCCTTTCCCTTTAGTGTATCTTGCCATCCTTGTGAATATACCTTCAGTCAGTTCAGTTCAGTCGCTTGTTGTGTCCGACTCTCTGCGACCCCATGAATCGCAGCACGCCAGGCCTCCCCTGTCCATCACGAAGTCCCGGAGTTCACTCAGACTCACGTCCATCGAGTAGTGATGCCATCCAGCCATCTCATCCTCTGTCATCCCCTCCTGCTGCCCCAACCCCTCCCAGCATCCGAGTCTTTTCCAATGAGTCAGCTCTTTGAATGAGGTGGCCAAAGTACTGGAGTTTTAGCTTTAGGATCATTCCTTCCAAAGAAATCCCAGGGCTGATCTCCTTCAGAATGGACTGGTTGGATCTGCTTGCAGTCCAGGGGACTCTCAAGAGTCTTCTCCAACACCACAGTTCAGAAGCATCAATTCTTCGGCACTCAGCCTGCTTCACAGTCCAACTCTCACATCCATACATGACCACAGGAAAAACCATAGCCTTGACTAGATGGACCTTAGTCAGAAAGTAATGTCTCTGCTTTTGAATATAGTATCTAGGTTGGTCATAACTTTTCTTCCAAGGAGTAAGCATCTTTTAATTTCATGGCTGCAGTCACCATCTGCAGTGATTTTGGAGCCCCCAAAATAAAGTTTGACACTGTTTCCTCTGTTTCCCCATCTACTTTCCATAAAGTGATGGGACCGGATGCCATGATCTTTGTTTTCTGAATGTTGAGCTTTAAGCCAACTTTTTTCACTCTCCTCTTGCACTTTGATCAAGAGGCTTATTAGCTCCTCTTCACTTTCTGCCATAAGGGTGGTGTCATCTGCATATCTGAGATTGATATGTCTCCCGGCAATCTTGATTCTAGCTTGTGTTTCTTCCAATCCAGCGTTTCTCATGATGTGCTCTGCGTATAAGTTAAATAAACAGGGTCATAATATACTGCCTTGACGCTCTCCTTTTCCTATTTGGAACCAGTCTGTTGTTCCATGTCCAGTTCCATTGCTTCCTGACCTGCATACAGATTTCTCAAGAGGCAGGTCAGTTGGTCTGGTATTCCCATCTCTCTCAGAATTTTTCACAGTTTATTGTGATCCACACAGTCAAAGGCTTTGGTATAGTCAGTAGAATAGAAGTAGATGTTTTTCTGGAACTCTTATGCTTTTTCCATGATCCAGCAGATGTTGGGAATTTGATCTCTGGTTCCTCAGCCTTTTCTAAAACCATCCTGAACATCAGGAAGTTCACGGTTCATGTATTTCTGAAGCCTGGCTTGGAGAATTTCGAGCATCACTTTACTAGGGTGTGAAGTGAATGCAATTGTGTGGTAGTTTGAGCACTCTGGCATTTCCTTTCTTTGAGACTGGAACAATAACTGACTTTTCCAGTCCTGTGGCCACTGCTGAGTTTTCCAAATTTACTGGTACATTGAGTGCAACACTTTCACATCATCATCTTCAAGGATTTGAAATAGCTCAACTGGAATTCCATCACCTTCACTAGCTTTGTTTGTAGTGATGCTTTCTAAGGCCCACTTGACTTCACATTCCAGGATATCTTGCTCTAGGTAAGTGATCACACCATCATGATTATCTCGGTCCTGAAAATCTTTTGTACTGATCTGTGTATTCTTGCCACCTCTTCTTCATATCTTCTGCTTCTGTTAGGTCCATACCATTTCTCTCCTTTATCAAGAGCCCATCTTTGCATGAAATATTCCCTTGCTATCTCTATATTCCTTGCAGAGATCTCTAGTCTTTTCCATTCTGTTGTTTTCCTCTGTTTCTTTGCATTGATCACTGAGGAAAGCTTTCTTATCTCTCCTTGCTATTCTTTGGACTCTCCATTCATGTGCTTATATCTTTTTTTTTTTTTTTTCTCCTTTGGTTTAAAGCTTCTCTTTTTCACAGCTATTTGTAAGGCCTCCCCAGACAACCATGTTGCTTTTTTGCATTTCTTTTCCATGGGGATGGTCTTGATCCCTGTTCCTGTACAGTGTCAAGAACTACAGCCCGTAGTTCTTCAGGCACTCTATCAATCAGATCTAGGCCCTTAAATATATTTCTCACTTCCACTGTATAAGTGGTTTGATTTAGTTCATACCTGAGTGGTCTTACGGTTTTCTCTACTTTAAGTCAGAATTGGGCAATAAGGAGTTTATGATATGAGCCACCGTCAGCTCCCAGTCTTGTTTTTGCTGACTGTATAGAGCTTCTCCATCTTTGGCTGCAAAGAATATAATCAATCTGATTTCGGTGTTGACCATCTGGTGATGTCCATGTGTAGAGTCTTCTCTTGTGTTGTTGGAAGAGGGTATTTGCTATGACCAGTGCATTCTCTTGGCAAAACGCTATTAGTCTTTGCCCTGCTTCATTCCACATTCCAAGGCCAAATTTGCCTGTTACTCCACGTGTTTCTTGACTTCCTACTTTTGCATTCCAGTCCCCTATAATGAAAAGGGCATCATTTTGGGTGTTAGTTCTAAAAGGTCTTGTAGGTCTTCCTAGAACCATTCAACTTCAGCTTCTACAGCGTTACTGGTTGGGGCATAGACTTGGATAACTGTGATATTGAATGGTTTGCCTTGGAAACAGAGATCATTCTGTTGTTTTTGAGACTGTATCCCAGTACTGAATTTCAGACTTTTTTGACCCTGTTGGCTACTCCGTTTCTTCTGAGGGATTCCTGCCCACAAGTAGTAAATATAATGGTCATCTGAGTTAATTTCACCCATTCCAGTCCATTTTAGTTTGGTAATTCCTAGAATGTCGACGTTCACTCTTGCCATCTTTTGTTTGACCACTTCCAATTTGCCTTGATTCATGGACCTGACATTACAGGTTCCTATGCAATACTGCTCTTTACAGCATAGTAGCTTGCTTCTATCGCCAGTCACATCTACAGCTGGGTATTGTTTTTGCTTGGCTCCATCCCTTCATTCTTTCTGGAGTTATTTCTCCACTGATCTCCAGTAGCATATTGGGCACCTGCTGACCTGAGGAGTTCCTCATTCAGTATCCTCTTATTTTGCCTTTTCATACTGTTCATGTTGTTCTCAAGGCAAGAAGACTGAAGTGGTTTGCCATTCCCTTCTCCAGTGGACCACATTCTGTCAGACCTCTCCACCATGACTCGCCTGCCTTGGGTGGCCCCGTGGGCATGGCTTAGTTTCACTGAGTTAGACAAGGCTGTGGGTATAGTGTGATCAGATTGACTAGTTTTCTGTGAGTGTGGTTTCAGTGTGTTTGCCCTCTGATGCCCTCTTGCAACACCTACCTTCTTACTTGGGTTTCTCCTACCTGGGGCGTGGAGTATCTCTTCTTGGCTGCTCCAGCAAAGCGCAGCCTCTGCTTACTTTGGATGAAGGGTGTCTCCTCACCACCGCACTTTCTGACTTTCAACCTGGGATAGCGCATCTAGGCCCTCCTGCTCCAGCGCAGCCACCACTCCTTGGATGTGGGTTACTTTTCCTGGCTGCCGCCCCTGGCCTCGTTCATGGGGTTGCTTCTCCCAGCCAACACCCCTGGCCTGTGCTGCAGGGTGGCTCCTCCACACCATCGCCCCTGACCTCGGACGTGGGGTGTCTCCTCTCGGCCACTGCCACTGGCCTCGGATGCAGGGTGGCTCCTCTCAGCTGTTCCTGTGCCCATCGCAGCCTAGCACTCTCGGCCACTGCCCCTGACCTCCAACGTGGGGTAGCTCCTCTCGGCCAGGCTGAGTGCGCCGGCCGCCGCAGCCGCTTGCACTGAGTGTACAGAAAGAATTATTTCTGAGTTCTGTTTTCTGTTCAGTTGGTTTATTTTTATGTTTTTATACCAGTACCACATCACCTTGATTACCTTGTAATAGTTGTCGAAATAGAAAGACTATCTTCTTTCTTCAAGAGTTTTGCTGATTGCTCTTTGAATAGTTCTTTGACGTTCACGATGTTTTATTCTGCTTCTATAAAGGTTGTCATGGCAATTTTGATAATGAGTTAATTGGTTGACTGACACTTTGTGTGGTCATTAAAGAATCTGTTTTGATATAGCATGTTTCTTTTGTAATCTTTATGGTTTTTACTGATGAAACTTTGTCATGTGGGAAAGAAGATCTCATCTAATTGCTGTAACGGTTTCAGTGCTTTGTTGAATTGTAGTGCAGAGTGTGTATCCTTGCCTTCTTCTTGACCTCAGAGGAAAAGCTTTCATTCTTTCCCCATTGCTGTGCTCTTTTCATAATGGCATTTATTATGTTGATGTTAGTATAATTTGTTGTTTGTAGTTTGTTAAGTGTTTCATCTTGAAAGGTTGTCAAATTGTTGTTGAATGGTTTTTTTCTGCATTGAGTTGATCCTGTTTTTTTTTCCCCCTTTAATCTGTCAATGTAGTGTGTCATATTAATTGATTTTTGTGTGTTGACTTCTCCTTGCCTTATATGAATAAAATCCACTTGGTCATGGTGTCAGATCTTTTTATTTATTTATTTAAATTATTTTAATTGAAGGATAATTGCTTTACAGAAGTTATTTTCTGCCAAACACCAACATGAATCAGCCATAGATATACATATGTCCCCTCCCTCCCATCTTCCTCCCTATCCCACCCCTGTAGGTTGTTAGAGAGCCCCTGTTTGAGTCCCTGAGTCAGTCAGCAAATTCACATTGGCTCTCTACTTTACATATGGCAATGTATGTTCCTGTTAGACCTCTCGGCCTCTTTCAGGGAACCGTCGCCCAAATAATCTCCAGGACTCGGACTTGATGCAAACTGCAAGAGGATTTATTAGGCCGGTGTACTGGGGGTTCGATCACCACCAGGAGAGAACGAACCCCGAACATTTGTTACAGAGCAGTTTTTAAGCACAAAACCCACAAACGGGTACAGCTAGGGTGGAGCGACCTGATTGGTGTACAGGTCTTGACATTCTCAGGGATAGGTTTATTTGTTATCAGGTTGACATGGCTGGATGAGCTGCATTTTTACTGTTAACCATTCTCTGGAAAATAATTTCCTGGAATGGTTTTTGAGATAAATATCCCCTGGAGGCTGCATGCCTTAGATATGAGCCCTTACACATCCTTGAGATAAAGGTTTGTCTTAAGATTAACAGGAGGGCCTGTTTCCCTAAGGCTCTAGTGAAACTTTAACCTTTATTTTTATCCACCTTTCCTCTCATTCCCATGTTACTCTCTACATACATCTCACCCTCTCCTTCCTCCCCTCCCACATCCATCTGTTCTCTGTTTCTGTTTCCCCAGATCTTTTTAATATGTGTTGAAGTTGGTTTGTAAGTATTTTAATTTTGCATCAGTATTCATCAGGGGTATTGGTTTCTAGTTTTCCTTTCTTGTGTCTTTGGGAAATCAGCAAACTATTATAACCATGCTTGCTCCGTAGAATTAGCAGGATTTGTGGTAATTCTTCTGTAAATGTTTGATAGATTTTGGTCCTGTATTTTTCTTAGAGGTTTCTGACTGCTTTTTAAATCTCTCAGTTGTAATGGGCTTCCCTGGTGACTCAAATCATAAAGAATCTGCCTTCAGTGCGGGAACCCAGGTTCTATCCCTCGGTTGGAAGATTCCCGGTTGGAAGATTCCCTGGAGAAAGGAATGGCTCTCTAGTACAGTTTTCTTGTCTGGAGAAATTCCATGGACAGAAGAGCCCTGTGAGCTACAGTCCATGAGGTCCAAAGAGCCAGACATGACTGAGTGGCTATTACTTTCACTTTCAACACTTCTCAACATTTTTATTTCTTAATAAGTAAAATAGTTTGTATGTTTCTGAGAATTTGCCACTATGTCCTGTATTCTGTCATTTATAGGCATTATCCGGTCATAGTACTTCCTTATCTTTTTGACCTCAGTTGTAATCACTCCTGTTTCTTATCTGTTTTTTGTTATTTGAATCTTTTTTTTCTCTTGTCCTTAGTCAAGGTGGGGGTTTTCCTATACAGGTTTTTCAAAACATCAACTCTTGGTTTGTTGATTTTTGTATTTTTCTACTTTCTATTCTACCTCTGGTTTAATCTTTTTATTTACATGTTTCCTTCTGCTAAACTTGAGTTTAGTTTGTTTTCTGTTTTCTGCTTCCTAGAGGTCTAAAAGTAGATTTCAGATTTAAGTTTTTTTTTTTTTTTACTGTAAGCATTTAAAAGTTCAGACTTTCCTTTTAGTACAGTGTTCTCTGTGTTACAAATTTTGCAATGTTGTCTTTTCGTTATTATCCATGTATTTAAAAATTTCCAGGTGATTTTTTTTTCTTAGACCCATTTGTGGTGTAAGAGTGAGTTGTTTAATGTTCACATTTGGGGAATTTTCTTTTTTTCTTGTGTTTATTTCATTGTTGTTAGGGAAGATACTTTTATGGTATCAGTCTCTTAATATGGTTAATTTTGGCCTAACATGGTCTCTCATAGAGATGTTTTCTGTGTCCTTGAGATACATGTGTTTTCTACTTTTATTGGGCCGTGTGCTCTGTACATGTCTGTTCAATATTTGCTTCATTTTTCTGAGATAGCTAATGTTAGATGTGTTAAGGGACCAGACCTGAGTCATGACAGGCTCATCAAGCTATACTAAGCCTAAGATTCAGATTCTTGTAAAACCTGAGTCATGATTCTGGGGAAACCACACCCTGGGAAAGTCCCAGCTTGTGCCAAACTGGATTAAAGCCTGGTTCATGATTCTGGGGAACCACACCCTGGGAAAGTCCTGCTGTGCCAAACATGAGCCAGTCAGAATTGGGATTTTGATTCAAACCCGAGCCAATGAGATTTTGTGATTTGTGTGATTTAACCAATGAGATTTTGTGATTTGTGTGATTTGAAAAATCCCGTGCATGCGCATGAACTAACCAATCACTGTTTGCCAACTCTTCTGTTGCAAAATTTGAACCGGGCTAAATGTATAGATAATGCTGTAATCCAGAGCTTGGGGCTCTCGTCAAGACTCCACTGCACTGGATGAGACGGGAGCCCTAGCTCGAGCTAGCATAAAACCTCTTTTGCTTTTGCATTGCCATGGACGTCTTATTCTCTTGGTTCTGGGATCCGGACTCTGGGCATAACAAGATGTATATATAGTTTTACTTGTTACAGCTTTGTGGTAAATTGTTTTATCATTATACAATATTTATCTCATTGCACTTTTTTTTTTAACTTCTGTTTATTTTGTCTGATATAACAGTCTCCCTGCTCTGTTTAGGATGGACTATCTTTTTCCATCCTTTAACTTTTCACCTTTCCATGTCCTTAGATTTGTGAGTACTACCTGTTTCAACTCTCTGACAAACTCTGTAGATGGGGAAACAGTGGAAACAGTGTCAGACTTTATTATTTTTGGCCTCCAAAATCACTGCAGATGGTGACTGCAGCCATGAAATTAAAAGATGCTTACTCCTTGGAAAAAAAAAAATTATGACCAACCTAGATAGTATATTCAAAAGCAGAGACATTACTTTGACGACTAAGGTCCGTCTAGTGAAGGCTATGGTTTTTCCTGTGGTCATGTGTGGATGTGAGAGTTGGACTCTGAAGAAGGTTGAGCACCAAAGAATTGATGCTTTTGAACTGTGGTGTTGGGGAAACTCTTGAGAGTCCCTTGGACTGCAAGGAGATCCAACCAGTCCATTCTAAAGGAGATCAGCCCTGGGATTTCTTTGGAAGGAATGATGCTAAAGCTGAAACTCCAGTACTTTGGCCACCTCATGCAAAGAGTTGACTCATTGGAAAAGACTCGGATGCTGGGAAGGATTGGGGGCAGGAGGAGAAGGGGACGACAGAGGATGAGATGGCTGGATGACATCACTGATTCGATGAACATAAGTCTGAGTGAACTCCAGGAGATGGTGATGGACAGGGAGGCCTGGCGTGCTGCGATTCATGGGGTCACGAAGAGTCGGACACGACTGAGCGACTGAACTGAACTGTGTCTCTTGCCCTGGTTTTTTCCCTCCTGTTAGTTCTTCTAGTGGTTCCTGCTCCTGTGCATCGTATGGTCGTGAAGGGCACCCTGGACAGCTCCTTTCATGCCACTGTAATTTCCAGGAGGAATGTATTGAATATTTCCTTCCTATCATGATGGTTCTTGAGATAGTCTTGCTTAATAACTATGTTTTTCCATATTATTTTTTGCCATGATTTTTAATTCTCCAAGAAGTTTTTTTACTTTGCTATTGTGATATATTTCTTTGGTCATAATCTAATGATTCTTTGAATTTCAAATCACTGTTTTATTAATGGAAAAAAGCAAAGAAAGTCTTTGGCTTCTGTTAATGCCTTGCTATGTAAATCTAAATGGATAAAATTGTATTTGTATCTTTGTATATGGTAATTTTATTATGAATTGAGTTCTAGTATTCTTTTTTTTTTTTAATGTTTTTACCAGTTTTCTTTTGGCAGCCTAGTATAGAATCCTGTTGACAAACTCAGCTGAGTACAAAGGATACATTTTTATTGTCTGAAAGATGCTGAAACACATGTGAATAAAAGGATGATATAAAATTGTTCAAAGAATCTGTCAAAAGACGAATGGTCTCACGCCAGTTAATAATTTATAGATAAACATGTGTGCATGTGCAAGTATGTGGATTAGATAGAAGACATCATGATTTAAAAACTACATATCACCTTTTTCTCTCAGTTCAAATTATGTTATCAGTATAATCTGTGGCCTTGAAATTTTCTAAACCATCCTGTTAGTGTTTTAAGTAGTAAATTACTAACAGCTGTGTTTCTGTATTCACGTCAATAATGACGTTTCATGCCATTCCACATTGTTCACCTTGCGCTTTTTTTTAATATTTTTACAATATTTATTTTGTTTTCCTTCTGTCAGACCCTGAGCCCACCACTTTCCCTAGGCTGCCTGGGTCGTTCCAGGAAAGGGAACATATAGGGCAGACACAGCAGAAAGAACTGTGGGAGGTGGAAGGAGCTCCTTCACATCGTGAAGAAGATGAGCTAGACCACCATCTGGCAAAAGAGCCCCATGGCCTTTGAGAGGGCCAAGCCCATGGCGTAGAAGAGCTCCTGTTTCAGAGAAGGGTTCCTGCATAACAGTGATGAAGCTCCTGAACACAGTCCCACTTCCAGCCCCAGAGCCAGCCACCCCTGCTGTGGCAGCTCCTGCTCCAGGGAACTTGGCTGCTGTGTCAGAGTCCTTTGAAATGGCACTGGTTTGGAAGCTGTGGCTAGGAATAAGTGAGATGGTTTGGGGACCTGGGGCTGCCAAGCTGCTGTGGCTCTCATGGGTCAGTGTCTCTGGTCCTTCACCACCTCTGAGGACAGTGATCACTCAACAGGGGGAGGTTCTCCCGATCAGGGAGGAGGTAGAGACTAATATGGCGCAGGTGTCCATTTTCAAGGGATGAAGGCCTGAGGCCCGAGAGCTGCTCCCCCTGCAGAGAAGACAGAGGGGCAGGGAGGACTTCTTTCAAGTTTTCTTTAGGAGCCCTCTGTCAAAGGATTTGTAATGTTCTCTGTATTACTTCACTGTTAGATGCTTAAGCTTCAGTTGCTGAGCCCAAGCTTCTGAGTTCAGGTGCTTCCTGTAAGATTTCTTACCTTCTTGATCTGAGTTGAGTGTCTCAGAGTGTCTGTGACACACGTTTGCTTCTCTAAGGTGGGAACAGATGGTTCTTTAACGAGCTGTTATGTTCATCACAGGTTCTTGCCTGTAAAGTACTTATTTAATGTTTAGAGAAATACTACATTAATTTAGAGCAACAGGAAGCCTTGAGACATTTGGTCCTTGCTGCTGTTATCAATATCGTACCTAAAAATTTTGACCTTTCCCATTAAAGGTGCCATGGACTTTGTCATCTCTGAAGACACCACTCATGCTGTACCTCATTGAGATAATGAGTTGCACTCACTGGGTAGAACATAATATCTGACACTTCTGTATAGCCAAGACAGTGTTGAACTTTATTTTTATATATTTCATGGATTTTGAACAATGATGAAAAATCCATGTTAATTGGAAGATCTCATAAGGCCTTAGAAAAAAGCAGAAGAAATTAAAATAGGAGATGCATAATTTCTCCAGATACCCCTGCAGGGATCTGTTAGAACACATACTTCAACCAAGTCAATCCATTACCCCTTACCACCCCTTCTCTTTTGCATGAAAATGAGAACTTTTCATGGCCCTTTTGGTGACGTGTGGTTTCATTTCAGGAACGACTGACCTCTGAGGATGTGGCCATCGAATTCACTCAGGAGGAGTGGGGAATTCCTGGACCCTGCTCAGAGGGCCTTGTACAGGGACGTGATGCTGGAGACCTACAGGATCCTGCTCTCCCTGGGTGAGGATGACTTCCTTCCAGAGCTGCCCTTGGGTATCTGCATTTTCCTGTGTGCCCCTTTGGGAGGCCCTGATGTCTTTCATCTGAGAGTTCTGGTGACTGGGTCATGACACAGCTTCACAAGCTTAAACTGACACTTTTCAGATGCTCTGTCTGTTTCATGTCATATCTGAGGTTGTCCCAGAGCTTAATTATGTACAGAGCTCACTGGCAGATGTTAAAAAAAAAAAAAAAACACCCGATTTCCTATTTTCTACCTTTTGACTTCTGCTCAGTGCTTAAAAAAAATCCACAGCACTTTAGATGTCTTTGTTCTGATAATGCTGAATATCTGTTTGTTTCTGCTTACTTTTTTTTGGCTGCACCATTCTTCATGTGGGATCTTAGTTCCCTGACTAAGGATCAAACCTGCACCCCCTGCATTGGAAATGCAGTGTCTTAATCACTGGATCACCAGAGAAGTCCCAGAATTTCTGTTTCTGATCTGAATATTATCTCCACATTGGAGCCAGAGAAAAAGCTCTGTACAGTGGGGAGTGATGTAAAAGTACCCAAAATAGAACATATTAAGAAAAACGACTATCTCCCAAGGGCTTTTTTTTTTTTTTTTTTTTCTGTTTAGGAGTGGGACAAGTTGGTGGATAGGATCCTCTGTGGTTGTTACTTAGGAAAATGTAAGAGTCGGTAGAGAGATCGTCTTTTGATCCTAGATCGTATGAGGGGAGCATATAAGAATCTCGCGGGCTCTTAGCTTGCCATCTGTAGGTGGAGCGCATGGTCCATTCTCAAGATGCTGTAATGTCTGACCTTCACATTGTATTATTTTTACTCTTGTGCCGCTCTGCCCAGTCTGGGAATGTCAGCTGTTCGTGATGTTCCATTCTTCTTATTTGTATCATTTTAGCTCTTCAATTTCTTTGAAATATATTCCTGAGGGTCTGAAATTTTATCTGGTTTCCTTGCTGTGATAATCCATCTATGCTTAATTGGCAGCCTCTGAATCTCTGTGTAGTGGATTTAGTAGGTATCAGATAACTGTGATGGAGACACTATTCGTAATGTTATTTTCTTGCTCTGTACAAAGTCACCACTTGAAGCTCTCCAATAGAGTCATCAGTATGTTCTAGGATGATGAGAGAGGAAGTGTCACGAGAGCCTGATGCATCTTTCCAGGTTATTTTCTGGCTTTGGAGACTCTGTCAAGGGCACCATGGCAGTGTTGTTCATGTACATCAAGGACCATATATTTTAGCCTCTGTAAATGGTATGGGAATTTATCCCAGGACAACTTTGTCCAAGTTCACATTCTCATATCTATGAGGGCTATTGGCTGCACTGTTGTTCTGTGCATTGTAGGTATTTTTTTATTTTATCATTGAGTTCAGTGTTTCTGTTTTGTATTTGCAAGGCGTGAATGGTTGATTGGGGAATGGTCCCTATGGTGGAACTGGTGATCAGTCCCTCTTAACATTCTTTATATATTCTTTGTCTTCACTTACTACCAGATGTACGATTTCCACATATTTTCTCTTTTACTGTTGATTGTGTTTTTCAAACTTGCTACACTTTAATTCAGTGTAGTTAATAATTTTGATATAGTTCAATTTATTAATATCTGGCTTTATTTTGTGGCCTGTGCTTTGGGTGTTATATCTGGTAAATCATTTGTGAGTCCAATTTCCAGAAACATTACCTGCACGTTTACTTGTAGGAGTTTTATACATTTGGGACTTAGGTTTAGGTCTTTGAACCATTTTGAGTTTGTTTTTGTCTGTAGTGTAAGATAATGTTCCAAGATGGTTGAATAATAGTTAAACAGACTACTTTTGTCTTTTATCTTCCTTGATATTTTCCTTCTAAGTTTCCTGTATTTTTTTTTTTAATTTTTTCTAGTCTATTCATTCAGTGGTGGTCATGTTTACAAATAAGTTTTTTCAGTCGTCCCACTAGGTTCAGTTTCATATCCTGGTTCTCTTACCACTTTGTGCACCAATTGGGTGTGTCTCCTGCTCTGATTAGAGAAAAACATGTTAATTTACGCTCAAGGCTTTTAAAGCAAATTAGTGCTGTCAGTAGTACATGTTTTATAGTAAATACTCAAAATTTATTTGTTTAAAAAAGGTAATATCTATATTCTGTCATGTTCTTTATGATACGACTTTATCTACATTATATCTTTTTTAATATAAATTTATTTCTTTTCATTGGAAGTTAATTACTTTACAATACTGTATTGGTTTTGCCATACATCAACATGAGTCCACCACAGGTATACACGTGTTCTTCATCCTTAACCCCGCTCCCTCCTCCCTCCCCCGTACCATCCCTCTGGGTCATCCCAGTGCACCAGCCCCAAGCATCCAGTATCATGCATCGAACCTGGACTTGTGATTCGTTTCATATATGATATTATACGTTTCAGTGCCATTCTCCCAAATCATCCCACCCTTTCCCTCTCCCACAAAGTCCAAAAGCCTATTCTATACATGTGTCTTTTTGCTGTCTCACATACAATTATTGTTACCATCTTTCTAAATTCCATATATATGCACTAGTATATTGTATTGGTGTTTTTCTTTCTGACTTCCTTCACTCTGTATAATAGGCTTCAGTTTCATCCACGTCATTAGAACTGATTCAAATGAATTCTTTTTAATTGCTGAGTAATACTCCATTGTGTATATGTACCGCAGCCTTCTTATCTGTTCATCTGCTGATAGCCATCTAGTTTGCTTCCATGTCCTGGCTATTATAAACAGTGCTGCTATGAACATTGGGGTACATCTGTCTCTTTCAATTCTGGTTTCCTCAGTGTGTATGCCCAGCAGTGGGATTGCTGGGTCATAAGGCAGTTCCATTTCGTTTTTAAGGAATCTCCACACTGTTCTCCATAGTGGCTGCACTAGTTTGCATTCCCACCAACTGTGTAAGAGGGTTCCCTTTTCTCCACACCCTCTCCAGCATTTATTGCTTGTAGGCTTTTGGATCACAGCCATTCTGACTGGTGTGAAATGGTATCTCATTGTGGTTTTGATTTGCATTTCTCTGATAAAGAGTGATGTTGCGCGTCTTTTCATGTGTTTGTTAGCCATCTGTATGTCCTCTTTGGAGAAATGTCTATTTAGTTCTTTGGCCCATTTTTTGATTGGGTCGTTTATTTATCTGGAATTAGCTGCAGGAGCTGCTTGTATATTTTTGAGATTGGTTGTTTGTCAGTTGCTTCATTTACTATTATTTTCTCCCATTCAGAAGGCTGTCTTTTCACCTTGCTTATAGTTTCCTTTGTTGTGCAGAAGCTTTTAAGTTTAATTAGGTCCCATTTGTTTATTTTTGCATTTATTTCCAGTATTCTGGGAGGTGGGTCATAGAGGATCCTGCTGTGATGTTTGTCAGAGATTGTTTTGTCTATGTTCTCCTCTAGGAGTTTTATAGATTTTGGTCTTCTGTTTAGATCTTTAATCCATTTTATTTTTGTGTATGGTGTTAGAAAGTGATCTAGTTTCTTTCTTTTACAAGTGGTGACCAGTTTTCCCAGCACCACTTGTTAAAGAGATTGTCTTTAATCCAGTGTATATTCTTGCCTCCTTTGTCAAAGATAAGGTGTCTATAGGTGCGTGGATTTATCTCTGGGCTTTCTATTTTGTTCCATTGATTTATATTTCTGTCTTTGTGCCAGTACCATACTATCTTGATGACTGTGGCTTTGTAGTAGAGCCTGAAGTCAGGCAGGTTGATTCCTCTGGTTCCGTTCTTCTTTCTCAAGATTGCTTTGGCTATTCGAGGTTTTTTGTATTTCCATACAAATTGTGAAATTATTTGTTCTAGCTCTACATTATATCTTCTTAAAATTTTATTTTTAATTGAAGTATAATGGCTTTACTGAATTTTTTTTTTCTGTCACACCTCAATTACATTATATCTTGTATGTGTTTCACTTGCAAATTTTTTTCAGCAATATTGTATCTGACTGTAGTCAATAAATACACAAAGCACTCACTTTTATTTATTATGTTTTGGTGCAACTTAACTAGGTAATTAAGAATAGTGCATGGCTAGAGATTAGCCTTCCTTGGTGACTCAGTGGTAGAATTCACTTGCTAATGCAGAAGATGCAGGTTTGATCCCTGAGTCAGGAAGATCCCATGGAGAAGGGAATGGCAACCTACTCCACTGTTCTTGCCTGGGAAATCCCATGGACAGAAGAGTCCATTGCTCTACAGGCCACAGTGTCGCAAAGAGGGAGACACGACTGAGCGGCTGCAACAACATAGGTGGGGGTTGCTTTGTTTATTGGCTGTTAGAAAACCATTGAATATTTTACCTCTTAATTTATGTGTCATTTATAGATGATGGTCTTTTAACGTGTATTCTGCAATACAGCTGACATATACTACTTGTTAACGTTGTAAAATACATTTTCTTTTTGGGTACGTAGTTCTATAGCAGGTTTAGAAAACTATGTTGTTTACAAAAAATTGTTTTAGTCATATTTTTCATTTTCTTATTTGTTTTCAATTGTAAACAACCAAGTATGAATAGTTAATTATTAATTGGGTAAGCTTGGTTTTGATTATTTACTGTTACAATATATAATATATTGTTTAGAATTTATATACAGTAAGTTTGCAGAATACAATAATAGTGTAATATTTTTCTTTTCAATTTGAGACAGCTGTTGATGGATATGTTCCTAAGGGTCCTGGTAGAAAAACACTCTGTTTTTGAGAGTTGGCATAAGATTGTCCAATGTGAGTGTGTTTGGCATATGGTTTTAAACCTAGCCTACCGTAACGGTGAATTCATGCTATGCTTTTTAAGTTAAGAATTCTATTCCTTTAGTGTTTCTAAAGACTTAAGGTGATCATTGCGGTGTTTCATAACTTGTTGTAAGTATTACTTTTGATGTAATATATATTCAACATGAAACATTTATTTATGAATTATTGTGAGCAGGATACCTATGATTCTTTTTATCTTGTAGATATCTCTCCTACACATGTGATCAAGCATTTACAACCCACAGTGAACAGTTATAAACTAGAAACATTCCAAACATTGATGCTGGGAAGCCCTGAAAGCTGTGAAATCAAACATTTTCATCTTTGGGAAAGTCAGGAAAATATGTGTGACTTTGAGTGTCAGTGGAGAGATGAAAAAGAAATTACAAAGGCACACCTGTAAGCCTTAATGGAAATGTGCCTGATGGGAGAGATTCACATGATGGAAAGGATGCAGGCATCAAGCCCTTTGGAAAGAGGTTTGGATTTAACTTTCAGGATAAACTGCAGATATTTCAAACTGGCAGGATAATTTCTGAATATAATGAAGTTAAGAGTTCTGTCAGTAACAGTTTCTCATTTTCACCAGTTCACAGAATTCCTCCTTGTGTCCAAACCAGTGTCTCTAATATATATGGGAATGATTTTATGAATGCTTCAGGAATAACAGAAGAACTCAAAGCACACCGGGAAAAAACTTACAAATGTGATGAGTGTGACAAGGCCTTTACTCACAGCTCAGGCCTCAAGAGACATAAGAAAATTCATACAGGAAAGAAATCATTTAAATGTGATATATGTGACAAAGTCTTCAGCCAAAATTCAAACCTTGCTCGTCATCAGAGGGTTCATACTGGAGAGAAACGTTACAAATGTGATGAGTGTGGCAAGGCCTTTCGTGAAAAGTCAACCCTTTTAAGGCATCAGACAGTTCATACTGGTGAGAAACCTACAAATGTGATGAATGTGGCAAGGCCTTTCGTGTAAAGTCAACCCTTTTAAGTCATCAGACAGTTCATACTGGAGAGAAACCTTACAAATGTGATGAGTGTGGAGGCCCGCCTTCGTCTAAAGTCAAACCTTTTGAGTCATCAGACAGTTCATACTGGAGAGAAACCTTACAAATGTGATGAGTGTGGCAAGGCCTTTGCTCACAGCTCAGACCTCAAGAATCATAAGAAAATTCATACAGGAAAGAAATTATTTAAATGTGATACATGTGACAAAGTCTTCAGCCAAAATTCAAACCTTGCTCGTCATCAGAGGGTTCATACTGGAGAGAAACGTTACAAATGTGATGAGTGTGGCAAGGCCTTTCGTGTAAAGTCAACCCTTTTAAGGCATCAGACAGTTCATACTGGTGAGAAACCTTACAAATGTGATGAGTGTGGCATGGCCTTTCGTGTAAAGTCAACCCTTTTAAGTCATCAGACAGTTCATACTGGTGAGAAACCTTACAAATGTGATGAGTGTGGCACTGCCTTTCGTCTAAAGTCAACCCTTTTAAGTCATCAGACAGTTCATACTGGAGAGAAACCTTACAAATGTGATGAGTGTGGCAAGGTCTTTCGTGTAAAGTCGAACCTTTTTAAGTCATCAGACAGTTCATACTGGTGAGAAACCTTACAAATGTGATGAGTGTGGCAAGGCCTTTCGTCTAAAGGCAGTCCTTTTTAAGTCATCAGACAGTTCATACTGGTGAGAAACCTTACAAATGTGATGAGTGTGGCAAGGTCCTTTGTGTAAAGTCAACCCTTTTAAGTCATCAGACAGTTCATACTGGAGAGAAACCTTACAAATGTGATGAGTGTGGCAAGGCCTTTTGTGTAAAGTCAACCCTTTTAAGTCATCAGACAGTTCATACTGGAGAGAAACCTTACAAATGTGATGAGTGTGGCAAGGCCTTTTGTGTAAAGTCAACCCTTTTAAGTCATCAGACAGTTCATACTGGAGAGAAACCTTTTAAATGTGTTGAGTGTGGCAAGACCTTTCGTCTCAAGTCAATCCTTTTAAGACATCAGACAGTTCATACTGGAGAGAAACCTTACAAATGTGATGAGTGTGGCAAGGCCTTTCGTGTAAAGTCAACCTTGTTAAGTCATCAGACAGTTCATACTGGAGAGAAACCTTACAAATGTGATGAGTGTGGCAAGGCCTTTGCTCAGAGTTCACACCTCAGGAAACATAAGACAATTCATACAGGAAAAAAATTATTTAAATGTGATATTGTGAGAAACTCTCGGCCAAAATTCCACTCTTTAAGTCATCAGACGGTTCATACTGGAGAGAAATGTTACATGTGTGATGAGTGTGGCAAGGCCTTGGGTCTAAAGTCAACACATTTAAGGCATCAGAGAGTTCATACTGGGGGAAACCTTACAAATGTGATGAGTGTGGCAAGGCCTTTCGTGTAAAGTCAACCCTTTTAAGTCATCAGGCAGTTCATACTGGTGAGAAACCTTACAAATGTGATGAGCGTGGATAAGTCTTCAGTCAAAAACCACATCTTCAACGTCACTGGAGAATTCATACTCGAGAGAGACCTTTCAGATATAGTGAGTGTGCCAAGTTCTTTAGTCAAAATTCACACCTTAAAAACACTGGAGAATACATATAGAGAAACCTTTTAAATGTTTCTAGTGTGGAAAATCCTTTACTCAGGTCTCAGCACTCACTAAACATTAGAAAATCCACACATGAGAGTAACTCATGTGAATGTGGTATATGGTAGAAGTCTTCAAAATTCAAAGTTCAAAATTCACACCCTACTGTTGCTCAGAGAATTCATCCTATTGAGAAACCATGCAAATATCATGAGTGTGGCAACATCTTAGGCTTCATAAGAAAATTCATACTAGATAGAAGCCAGATATATATGTATTTATTAATCAGGTCTTTAGAACATGAATTCATTATAGAAAGATTCCTCACCAATTTCACAAATGTTAAAAAAAAAATAAATAATCCTATCCTTACATCTCACCAGTAGTATCAGAGTATTTATCCTGGAGGAAACACACAGCAATGTAATGTGTATGGCAAGGATCTTACCCAAAAGTCACAAGATAGGAACGTAGTGGAGCCGTACTTCCCAGACTCAGTGGTTGTGGCAAATCCTTTACCTTTTTCACTGTGTATTCTCTGATGACTTTAGTTCAGGTACTCAGCAACTGCTGTAAGTCCATATTTGACGAGAAGCTATAGAGATCTTTTCATGTAAAAGAAACCCGAATTCTACCTCAGCAAATATGATTATTTGGGACAGTAGTCTGCCATCTTTTGGTCTCCTGGCTTTCTGAATAAAGTCGCTATTCCTTGCCCAACATTAGTCTCTCAGTTTATTGGCCTGTTGTGTGGTGAGCTCTAAGAGCTTGGCTTTGGTAATGCATTGATGAAATGCATTTGCAACATGCGTTTCATGATGGTCTCTGAGAAGGAATCAATGAGAGAAAGGACCCACTTCATTAGATACAATTCATTCACATACATGTTCCCTGAAAAACACACAGCCTAAAAATACAAAATTCAACAGTGTGTGTGAATTAGCAACAGCGAGGAGAGAAAATAATGTAAAACTAGAAACATGACTCATCACGATGAGTAGGATCAGGAAACCCTTCTGTACATAATCCAGCCTGTTATAAAACATAATGTTCTACCAACTGCCCTTCAACAGAGTAGGCCAAGATGCTAAAAGGCCTGGGCCTTTTCGTAGGAGGAGAGGGAGAGTTCCAGGGACTGATCGTGTGCTAGGAACAATGCATAGGAATAGGGTCATGTTCTCCATTGGATAGAAATAACTGTTGTATTTATGATTAAAGAAGAGTTACTCTTATTTGTGAAAATTGAAGACAGAGCTGTCATGGTCTTTGTAGACCAGGACCTGAGAAATGGAGTCAATGAGAAGAAGGAAGCAGGGTACCCAAGTCTTGAGTGAAACAAGGGTGCTTTATTTGCAAAAACGCATGTTTATTTATCTTTATACAAGGCAGCTTTAGGCAGTAAAAACATTGAGGAAAAACAAAGCGAAGCAAATAACAATCTTGAAAGGGCCAGAAAGCATTCCATATCCTGAGGAAGAGGGGCATAACTGAACAGATTACCTTCAAGTAAAAGGTCACTGAAGGAAGCCACTGAATGAATAAGCAGATGCTCTTTCTCATGACCTCAGTCCTGAGAACTGCGTGCAGCTCTGCTCGTTCCTGTTTTCCAGGAACTGATAAGGAATAGAGTCCTTGAGTATCAGCACACAAAAGAAGAAAATATCATGTTGGATCCTTTAAAGTTGAATGTCCCCTGACAGTTTCCCCCTTTTATTTTTTGATAATTGGGGATGACTGTATATACTTTTGTGAAAAGGGCCCTGAGCAAGTGAGTTTCTTTAGTTTGAACAACTTCAGTTGAAAGGCATCAATATATAACAATTATAATCACCAAGATAATTATCAGTGTTACAGTTCCAGGTCCAATACTATGTGTAATGCCTTGAAACCATCTTTGAGGGTCTAGCCCAGATAATTGATCAGCTAGCTGTTCAGCTAAGGTTTCCAAATTGTTGGAAGAGGGTAGACTCTTAGAGAAGGTTTCAAGGATTTCCTTTTGCAACAATTGTACATTTAAGGAAACATTATTATGCATATCTTGCAAATGGAATTTGATTTTTTTCCCAATTGTAAGCACTATGGTTGAACCGAAGAGGAGTGATACAGAATTGAGTAGAATTCCAATCACAATTTAATAATAGTTGTTTTTGTAAATCTATTAATTGATCTCCAACCTATTGGATGTTTGTTTTTTAATTCCTGAATTTTGAACTTTTTCATCTATCTGAACCTGAGTGACCCATATAGTATGAGCATCTTTAGTCCAATTTTGAATAAAGTTTTGTATTTGAATTGAAAGTTTGTAAAGCAGTGTCTGTGACAGCGGCAGTGGTGCAAATGGCTATTAACCCCAAAATGCCAAGAATCAAGCATCTAATTAATTGCTTAGATCGTCAGAGTAATTTAGTGAGTAACTGGGAGGTAAGTCTTACCATGGGACCGATCCTCTTTCCAGGGTCGTTGGAGATCTGCTGGCAACCACAGACTACGTCGAGATCGAAAAATCAAAAGGGATTCATGTTTTTAGAGAAATAGAGGAATTAAGACAAGTATACAATTTGCAATCTATACAAGTCACAAAACGTAAAGTCTTATTAAATTGTAAGTTTCCTATGGTGATAACAAAATGAAGGGGGAGGCAAGATTGTATAAAAATATGAATGATTATAATGGAAGGAATAGTTACTATGACTGTTCCCTGTGAAATATCTAGTCCAGGTTCCAAGTTTTCCGTATTTGTAGCAAGTTTCCAGATGTCCCATTGTTCAGGCCCAATTTGTTTACTGAGGACAATTTGAGGGCGAGGAGGTGCCATTCCACCATCAAGCCAGCCAAGGAGTCCTTTGTCATGGAAGTGTTCCATTGAACTGTTGGTAATCTTCCGTGTTACTTGAGTAACATAATCACACATAGTACTGTTAATATCATCTGAGCAGTTCGATAACCACATACCATAGGGTCCCCAATCAACAATGCTGTAATTGGCCACAAACATGAATTTCCATGATTTAGCTTGACATCTATCTCAATAAACAGGAGTATATTTAAAATCCTTATAAGTAAACCCCTTACATTCCAACTGTTGTCCTTGTCCTAGAGTTTTGATAATATTGGCATGGTTCTCATAAAAGGACAAGGTAGTAAACAGTCTAAACAATGTGTGGAAGTTTTTTTGGAGGCAGGATGAAAGCCCACGTTTGTCGACTAATATTAATACATAATTTGCTGAGCCCATGCACAAAGGAAGGATTTTATTATCCCTAGAGGAATGTTAATTAATCTTCCTTCGTCCTCAGGATGAGAGAGCCCTTCAAGCTCCAAGGAGGAGGCATATGTACTGAGTCATTAGTGGATACAACAGGTCCTATATCTGTCCATTCTACAACCTGCAATAAAGGGGGTTAGGTATATAAGCCCAGTAAGTGTGATTAATCAAGTCAGCCTGAGAGGGGGGAAGCAAAAGCAAGCATAGCAACAAAAATATTTTTAGGATTCTGAGGCGTTCCCTGTTGAGAAACCAGATTTTCAGCTTGATTAGTAAGGGTTTTTATCTGCCCCCAAGTGGGGAGATTATAAGGTCGATGACCTCCTGTGCAGCGTTTCTTGAAAATTTTCAGGTCGCCATGGCTTGTACTGGAAATTCCTCCTCCTGGGGATTTCACCATTTCTTCTCTATCTTGAATGCCTGTGGCTCCCCTGGGGCGGATCTTCCTGAAGAGGGAGCCAACTGATTTCGTTGGGTCTATCTGGAGAAATACAAGCATACCCCTTTCCCTGTAATATTAATTTTTCAGATTTCCATTGTTGAGTCAACCCATCTTGATACCAAATGGGCAGAGGAAGGGAGATATCCTTCAATGCCTGAAAATGTTTTTCTGCTTTGTCAAAGTCTCCTTGTGGCAAGTTTAAAAATTTTAAGCAAGTAAAGCTGTATTAACAATAGTTATAGGATTAAAGAGTATATTGCGTTGGAATCTGTTGGGGTCCTTTAATGGACCGGAACCTGGCAGTCTGGAGTTAATGATAAGAAAGGAAAGAAAGAGAGAGAGAGAGGGGCACCCAAGCTCTGATGGAGCAAAAGTGCTTTTTAATGATCTTTCTGTGAGTGTATATAGGCTGTTGTATGAGAAATTTCTTTCGATAAAAATGAGAAAACCAAACGTACAGCAACCATTACCAAGGGAACAAGAGATAATAATGGTCACAAGGTCAGGAGACAGTCCATATCTCAAGAAAGAGGATCAAGACTAAGCAGTTGTGTCCTAAGGAGAATGTTTACTGAAGGCGTTTCAAGCCAGTCTCATCCTATGACCTCAATCCTGGGAGCAGTGTGTTGTTCCACTGGTTTCTGACAACAGAAACTGATAAGGAACAAGATTTATGAGGAACAGCATGTTGGAATCTCCTGTTAAACATTCCCTGACAATTCCCACTTACTTATAATATTTGTAAAAAGGGTTCTGACCATTTGTTGTTTAGTTCTAACAATTTTGCATGAAGGCAATGGTGAACAACAAATATAACTGTCAAGACAATCACCAAAATTACAGTTCCAGACCCAGTGCTGTGAGTAATGCTTGAAACCATCCACATGGGTCTAACCCAGATAAATGATCAGCTAGTTGTTCAGCTAAAATTTGCAAATTAGTGGAAGAGGGCAGATTTTTAGAAAAGATTTCAAAGATTTCTTTTTGTAATAATTGTACATTCAGAGAGGCATTGTCATGTATGTTTTGTAAATGAAATTTGATTTGTTCCCAGTTCTAGGTACTATGATTGAATTGAGCTGGTGTAACACAAAGTTGAGAATTCCAATCACATTGTAGTATCACCTGTTTATGCACATGTATTAATTGATCTCCAACCCAGTTGATGACTGTTTTTAGTTCCTGTATTTCATCTTGAATATGCTGATCTATCTGAGCCTGAGTGGCCCACATAGTATGAGCATCTTTATTCCAATTTTGGATAAAATGATGTGTTTAAATTGAGGTTTGTAGAGCAATGCCAGTGATGGCAGCAGTGGTTCAAATAGCTATTAATCCCCAAATGCCAAGAATCAGCCATCCAGTGAATCGTCTAGATCACTGGAAGCAGTTTAGTAAGTAACCGGGAAGTAAGTCCAGCCATGGGGCCTTCTTCCCAGGGCCGCTGGAGATTTATTGGTAACCACAGACTACGTCGAGATCGAAGAACCAAAGGGATTCATTTCTTAAGGAAACAGAAGAGTTAAGTATATAATTTGCAATTTATACAAGTTACAGAACGTAAAGTCTTATTGAATTGTAAACTTCCTATAGCTAGAACAAAAGGAAGGGGAACACAAGCTTGTATGAAATATGATTGATTATAACAAAAGAAATAGTTTCTGTGACTACGATTAGTCCCTGTGAAATGTCCAGTCCAAGTCCTAGAAATTCTTCAGTGTTCGCAGCAAGTTTCCAGGTGTCCCATTTTTCAGGCCCAATCTGGTTATCGAGGACTGTTCGAGGACCGAGGTGAGTGCCATTCCACCGTCAAGCCACCCAAGAAGTCCTTTGTCATGGTAATGTTCCATTATAGTGTTACTAACCTTCTATGCTACTTGAGTAGCATAATCACATGCAGTGCTGTTAATATCGTCTGAGCAATTAGATAACCACATACCATGGGGTCCCCATTGACAATTGTATGATTAGCCACAAACATTAATTTTCCTGATTTGGCCTGGACACTTGTCCCAACGAACCAGAGTATATTTAAAGTTCTTATTAGTAAGCCATTTACATAGTGTTATTTGTTCTCCACTCTTTCCCAAAGTTTCAGTAGTATAAACATGGTTCATGGACAAAGAAAGGGCAGTAAATAATCTAAGCAACATCTGAAAGTCCTCTTTTGGAGGCAGGGCAAAAGCCCAAGTTTGTCTGCTAATGTTTATGCATAATTTTGCTGGGCCCATACACAAAGGAAAGACTTCATAACCTAGAGAGAGATTAGTTTCCTTCTTCTTCAGGGTGTGAGGGCCCCTTTAAGGCTCCAGGGAGAAGGCATATGTATGGAGTCATTGGTTAATATCATTGGTCCTTTCTCCGTCCATTCTACAACCTGAAATAAAGGGGGTTGGATATGTAAGCCCAGTGTGATTGAGTTCAGCTTGAGTTGGGGGAGGCGCCAGCAAGGAAAGCAAGCAGGGCAACAAAAATATTTTCAGGACTCAAGGCATTCTCTATTGAGAAACCGGATTTTCAGCTTGATTAGTAAGGGTTTTTATTTGTTGCCCAAGACAGGAGATCATAAGGTTGATGCTGCCGAGGGCGGTGCTTTCTGAGATCTTTAGAGCCACCATGGCCTGTATTGGAATTTCTTCCTGCTGGGGTTTTTGTTGTCTCATTTCTATGTTGAAGGCCGGGGCCCCTTTGGGTCGGATCTTCCAAAGAGGAAGCCATGTGAGTTCATTGGCTCCATCTGGGGAAATACAAGCATCCCCCATCTTTCTATAAGATTAATTTCCCATATTTCCATAGTTCATTTAACCTATCTTGGTACCAAATGGGCATAGGAAGACAAGAGTCCTTCAATTCCTCGAAATGTTTTTCTGCTCATGTCAAGATATCTCCTTGCAGTCAGTTTAAAAAAATAAAACAAAGCTATATTAACAATAGTTATAGGCTTAAAGAATATATTGCATTGGAATCTAGTAAAATCTGCTCTGGATAAGGGAAGATAAAAGTGTTCCTGTGTATTCCCCCGTATTTAATTTTTTATTTGTAGTTTTAGTGTGTAATGTGTTTGTTTATGTCTTGTGTTTATGGATTATAAGAAATGTCTGTAATCTGTTTAATAGAGAATGAATGTAAAAATTGTTTGAAATGCTTAGAAATACAGGCAAGGTCATTGTCTGTTTTTAAAAATTAGGTGTTCTCATTATTGCAAAGTAATCTAACTGGTGGGTTATAATATGTCGTGTAGTTTCATCTCAGAGAGCTGTGGCCCACATAAAAAAGAATTTGTATCAATCGAGACATGTAAGAAGGAAGACGAAGAAAGTTCAGAGCAATGAATTCCATCCATTTGCCATAAAATTCTCTTTCATTTGTCAGAAACTTTTTATATGTTTGTATTTATCATTATGGCAAATAAAATATTTATTAATAGTCTAAAATCTCTTTAGTTTTTCTGTAAGAAAACTTTTTGTAAGAGGAAGTTAGTGTTCAGTAATTAATGTTCTAAAATCTTACTTTACATGGAAATGACCTAGCTATTTAATAAACTTTTCTTATTTCATTTAGTACAATTTTATGAATTTAAGTTAACCCAATCCTAAGAGATTACTTTAAGCAGGCATTTTGAAAATATTTTTTTAAATTTTATTTTTACTTTATTCTACGGTACAATACTGTATTGGTTTTGCCATACATTGACATGAATCAGCCACAGGTGTACACGAGCTCCCAATCCCAAACACCCCCTCCCACCTCCAACCCCATATCATCTCTTTGGAACATCCCCGTGCTCCAGCCCCAAGCATCCTGTATCCTGTATCCTTTTAGAGATTATCTAAAAGTTTCCATCTCATTTATATATAAATATATGTATATATATATAAAGTTAGTTTTTTGTTGACAAACTTAGTTTACCTTAAATCTAGGCACAATAAAAGTATTATATAATGATGATTTAAGACATGTCCTAATTAGATTAGCAAACAATTATATTTAAATAAACATTGCATTTAATATTGAATATTTTTTAGTCCACATGAACTGAAATTTAAACAGAGCTCATTAATTTCATATTATCTAAAAACAAAGACATACATTGAGACATAGATAATTTTAGATAGACAGACAGACATAGTTTTCCACTTGACATTTAAAATATCTTTTTGATATAGTTTAGTTCAGTTCATTTCAGTCACTAAGTCGTATCTGACTCTTTGCGACCCCATGAATCACAGCACACCAGGCCTCCCTGTCCATTACCAACTCCTGGAGTTCACTCAAACTCATGTTCATCAAGTCAGTGATGCCATCCAGCCATGTCATCCTCTGTCGTCCCCTACTCCTCCTGCCCCCAATCCCTCCCAGCATCAGAGTCTTTTCCAATGAGCCAAGTCTTCCCGTGAGGTGACCTAAGTACTGGAGTTTCAGCTTTTACCATCATTCCTTCCAAAGAAATCCCAGGTCTGATCTCCTTTAGGATGGACTGGTTGGATCTCCTTGCAGTCCAAGGGACTCTCAAGAGTCTTCTCCAACACCACAGTTCAAAAGGATCAATACTTTGGCGCTCAGCCTTCTTCACTGTCCAACTCTCACATCCATTTATGACCACAGGAAAAACCATAGCCTTGACTAGACGGACCTTCCGGGCTGCAGTCACCATCTGCAGTGATTTTGGAGCCCAGAAGAAATAACGTCAGCCACTGTTTCCACTGGTTCCCCATCAATTTGCCATGAAGTGATGGGACCGGATGCCATGATCTTCGTTTTCTAAATGTTGAGCTTTAAGCCAACTGTTTCCACTCTCCTCTTTCACTTTCATCAAGAGGCTTTTTAGTTCCTTTTCACTTTCTGCCATAAGGATATTGTAATGTGCATATCTGTGGTTATTGATATTTGTCCTGGCAATCGTGATTCCAGCTTGTGTTTCTTCCAGTCCAGCGTTTCTCATGATGTTCTCTGCATATAAGTTAAATAAGCAGGGTGACAATATACAGCCTTGACGTACTCTTTTTCCTATTTGGAACCAGTCTGTTCTTCCATGTCCAGGTCTAACTGTTGCTTGCTGACCTGCATACAGATTTCTCAAGAGGCAGGTCGGGTGGTCTGGTATTCCCATCTCTTTCAGAATTTTCCACAGTTTATTGTGATCCACACAGTCAAAGGCTTTGGCATAGTCAATAAAGCAGAAATAGATGTTTTTTTCTGGAAATCTCTTGATTTTTCCATGATCCAGCGGATGTTGGCAATTTGATCTCTGGTTCCTCTGCCTTTTCTAAAACCAGCTTGAACATCAAAGAAGTTCATGCTTCATGTATTGCTGAAGCCTAACTTGGAGAATTTTGAGCATTACTTTACCAGCATGTGAGATGAGTGCAATTGTGCAGTAGTTTGAGCATTCTATGGCATTGCCTTTCTTTGGAATTGGAATGAAAACTGACCTTTTCCAGTCCTGTGGCCACTGCTGAGTTTTCCAAATTTTCTGGCATATTGAATGCAGCACTTTCACAGCACCATCTTTCAGGATTTGAAACAGCTCACCTGGAATTCCATCACCTCCACTAGCTTTGTTCGTAGTGATGCTTTCTAAGGCCCACTTGACGTCACAATCCAGGATGTATGGCTCTAGAGGAGTGATCACACCATCATGATTATCTGGGTCATGAAGATCTCTTTCGTACAGTTCTTCTGTGTATTCTTGCCAACTCTTCTTAATATCATCTGCTTCTGTTAGGTCCAGACCATTTCTTTCCTTTATCGAGCCCATCTTTGCATGAAATGTTCCCTTGGTGTATCTAATGTTTTTGAGGAGATCTCTAGTCTTTCCCATTCTGTTCTTTTCCTCTATTTCTTTGCATTGATAGCTGAAGAATGCTTTCTTATCTCTTCTTGCTGTTCTCTGGAACTGTGCATTCAGATGTTTATAAACTTTCCTTTTCTCCTTTGCCTTTTTCCTCTCTTGTTTTCACAGCTACACATATACATATATATATATTTGATTATTTATATGTATATATGTGTGTGTGTGTATACAGATACATGTGTGTGTGTGTGTGTGTGCGTGTGTGTGTGTATATTTTTTTTTTCCTGAGTTCCACCAATTTGTTTATGGCTGGAGTCCCAGATAGAGTGGGCTGTGTATCCCTTAGGCTTGTTTTTGTTTCCCAGGCAGAACTGGAGCTCCAAAAAGTACTTTAACAAGTTAACCTTTTCCTAACTGCACATGTAAGAAGAACCGGTTTTGCAATTTCAAAGAAGATTTTATTTTAATCAGTTTTTTCTGGAGTCTAAAGAATGAATATCATGGCCATTCAGTGTCAAAAATATCACTTCTCCTTTTTGTAGTTACAGTATATTATTAATTATATATGCATGAGGGAATTGCTGTCACATTGGATGTAAAGCTTTGGCTACAAAATTTTGACAAATAGGACTGTTAAGTATACCTTGAGGTTACACAGTCTATTGAAGTCTTTTATGTGGCCCGATGTGATTAGGAAAGGGAGAAAGTGAATCTCTCTCGGTCTAAAGGGTGTAAAGGTATATTTAAAAAGCAATCTTGTAAATCAGTAATGATAATGTGCCAATTTTGAGGAACAGTAGTGGGGTGGGATCCCTGGTTGTAGTGCACCCATGGGATTCATAGATGCATTAACTTTTCTAAGGTCTATTAAGAGATGTCATTTGTTACATTTCTTTTTATAACAAAAATAGAGTTCCAAGGGAGAGTAAGATTCCTCAATATGTTTTAATTCTAATTGTGTGTCTATAAGTTCTTTAGTTGCCTGAAATTTTTCTTTCATTAGGGGCCATTGTTCTGTGCAAATAGGCTCATTATTCTTCCAAGTTATTTTAATAGTTGCTTTGTTTGTTAAATGAGCAATGGCCCCTAGGAAAAATGTAGAATGTATCTCTGAGTTTGCCATTGCATAAGTCCTTTCCTATTAGATTAAGGGGTACATCTGTCACATAGGTCTTAATGTTGCAGGCTGGTCTTTTGGTCCTTCATATGGGTAGATTTGAATATTTTGATAAATTTCTTGTACTTTGGTTTGAGAAATTCCTGCAATTTGGTGAGAGATTTTTGTATAGGCCAGGTTTGGGGCCATAAGTGTTTGTAAATTATAGTCATATCAGATCCAGTGTCGAGGAAACCAGAAAATCTTGAAGAATTAATTTTGATATTTATATTTGATCGGGCATATTGAGATACCAATGGTGTCCATAAGGATTGTTTTTGATCTGCCGAATCTGCTTCTCTGTACATTATTAGAGGAGTTAATAGAAATGTAAGGCAAAAGAAGTAATTGAGCAATTTTGTCCCCCTTTTTGAATTGCTATAGAATCTTAGATGACATCATCATTTAAATCTCTCCTTTATAATCTGAGTCAATTACTCCAGGGTGAACAGTAATTCCTTTAGAAGTCAAACTAGATTAGCCAAGTAAAAGACTGAAGGTTTGTGGGGGCAGGAGTCCAAAAAGTCCAGTAGGTACTCTAGAAAGGACTGCTTGATGGTAAAGGGAAAAATCATTTAGGGCTGGTATACCGAGGGCAACACTGCCAGATGTTGAGGGTTTGAGGGAAAAGATAGACGTTGCCCCTGGTTTTTGTTGTAGGGGACCTAGCGGGAGGCGGGGGGCAGGGAGGGTCCCCTGTTTTCAGTTTCCCGGAATAGGTTTTCCTTCAATATCAAATTTAGATTTACATTCTTTGTCCCAATGCATTCCTCTCTGGCAGCGAGGGCAGATTCTTCCAAGTTTTTATTAGCCTTCTTAGGGCAGTCCCTTTCTAAATGGTTTTTTTCTCCTCATGTAAAGTATCCTTCATTTCCCTTTCTAGAAGGCAGCAGCCATTGTCTTAGCTAGCATTAGCATCTTTTGAGTTTCTGATTCTAGATTGCAACAAGCCTTCAAATAATAATAGTCCCAGTCTCATGAATTGGAACAATAGCTCGTTGACATTCCAGATTTGCATTCTCATAAGCGAGTAATTTCTCTCGCTGTGTTTTGGCTTCTTCTCCGATTACAGTATGGGAAATAGCAGTTTCTAATCTAGCTAAAAAACCAGCATAACGTTGATTAGGTCCTTGTAATGTTTTAGCGTAGCTACCTGTAGGCTCTTTTGAGGAGTAATTTGAGCCCAAGCTTCAAGGACCACGGTTTTCCATTGTTCATGCAATAAGGGAGGGCATTGTATTTGAGCTTCTATGTTATCAAATTGTCTGGCGCCAGTTAACATTTGAAAAGTAATTTGGTTTAGGGAGTGCCAGCTTGAGCATTCTTGTTAGTGTAATCTCTGGCTATATCATGAAACCACATTGTCCATTGAAGATATTCTCCTGGTTTAAGGAGAGCTTTTCTTAAAGTTCACCAATCATAGGGAATAAAATTTCCAATAGAACATGCCACAACATTTAGAAGCTCTTTAGTGACAGGCGAATGTGGACCGTACATAGTTACAGCCTTTTTCATTTGTTGAATGTAAAAAAAGATTAATGCCATCATATTGAGGTATTGTGTGCCCTTGAGCATCAGGATTTCTTAAAACTGGAAAGATGGAGAAACCATCAGCGTCAGAAACTTGTCATAGCAAAGCCTGTAATTCAGAGAACCTCTGCTGCGGAGGAGAGTGAGTAAGTGCTGATTTTTTTGTAAATATGAGTCTGTGCCAAGGACTTTTGTTCAGAAAAGCATGAAAGGTTGTTGGTGAACCACGCAAAGTTCCATCCAGTAAAAGTATCCACCCAAACTTGTAAGCAAGAATACCCATTAGCTTTTGGCATATGAGTAAAATCAATTTCCCAGTCTTCTCCAGGATACTTTCCACTTCGTTGTAATCCCGATTTTGCTAGCTTTTCAGTCTTTGGGTTATTTTTCTGACAAACCTCACACCTTTTGATAATGTTCTTTAAAGTTTTCATTACATTTTTACCTTCAGACAAGATGCCATTTGGTAAGTACTCTCTGCACCCACATGAAAACTCTGCTGTAAACCCTTAAGAATTTTCCATTGAGCATTGTCAGGAATTATTAGTTGTCCATCCTCGGACTGTAACCATCCTTTATCCCTAATCTTAGTTCCTCGTGTATCTTTCTAATTCTTGCTCAGTATATTGTGGTTTTTCCTGTTCTACAGGACCTGTCCAGATCAAGGATGTCTGTAGTGAAGGGATTTCTTAAAGTGCAGCTTGTCTGGCTTGACAGTCAGCCAGCTGATTACCTTCAGCTGCTTACTCCCGTCCCTGCTGTGCCCTTTGCAGTGCATAACAGCTGCTTCTTTAGGACAATATATAGTAGTTAAAAGTCTCTCAATCTCTCTGAAATGGTTAATAGGTTCTCCTGTTGCTGTTTTAAACCGTCTTTCCATATTGCAGCATGAGCATGTAAAGTCAAAAAGGCATACTTAGAACCCATGTAGATATTTACTCGCTGCCCTCTGCGTAACTCTAGAGCTTGGGTCAGAGCCACAAGCTCCAATGAGCACTGGTTTCCTGGGGGAGAGATTTTGCTTCTAAAACCTGTTCAGCAGTCACCACGGTGTAACCTGCTTTTGCTTTCCAACCCAAACAAAGGAACTGCCATCTGTAAATATTTCCATGTCAGGATTGTCTAATGGGGTATCCATGAAATCCTCCCAAGCTGCATAGTTTAAAGTTAGAAATAGGGAACTATCATGATCAGGTGTTTCGTTTTCCTTCTCAGGAAGGAAAGTGGCAGGATTTAAGTGTCCACAGACTTTAAGCTTAGTTACTGGTTCTTCTAACAACAATGACTGATATTTAAGAAGCCTACTGTCTGTCATCCAAATATTAACCTTAGAATTTAAGATTCCACTCACATCATGAAAAGTCAGTACAGTAAGATTTCATCGATTAATTATTTTTAAAGCTTCAGGTGCTAATAAAGCTGCTGTCCCAATTACTTTAGGGGAGTGGGGCCACCCACTTGAAGTTACATCCAGTTCTCTACTTAGATAAGCAACAGGTTGCTAGTGAGGCCCTCTGGGTTGTGGGAAAACTCCCAAGGCCACACCTTTTCTTTCAGTGACAAATTAAATTCTGACCCTGTGGGCAAGCTCAAAGCAGGAGCTTACAGGAGGGCAGTCTGAAGAACCTTGAAAAAACTTCTTAGGAGAGTTGTTGTCAGAATCATTAGGTTCTAACAAAGGAGAGACTTCTGGATTTGTGCCTGCTGGCAGAGGAGGAGCATTTGAAGCTGCCGGGTAGGGCTAGTAGGAAAATTTTGAAATATTTTATGTTCTACTTGGGCCTTTTGTAAAGTTTTATCATCTACTTGATATTCATGCAGTAAGTGTTCTGCCTGATGTCGAGTATTGGGAGGCTAGAATTTACCTTGAAATGGCAGAATTACAGCTTTACTGGGAGCCCATAGGGGTCAGAAATCAAATGGAATATTTTTTCCTGCCTGGTGACTCGTTAAACATTTTCCTTGACCCGGTGCCACATTTCTAAATCTAAACGACCTTTATTAGGGGACCAAGGATTTCATTTAACCACTATTTGAAAGCAAGCCTCTATTCATTGGCATGAAACCAAAAGTCCCTGAGCTTTAAACAAATGGTAAAATAAAATAGAGAAAAGGTGGGGCTTTCCAGCCGTTTGACCTGTGTCTTAGTACTTACCGACCTCAATAGGTCTCAACCTCAATAGGCCCTGAGTCCCTCTCTCCGAAATGCCACGTATACCAGAGTCCCTGTTCGGACACCACTTTGGGTCCTTTAATGAACCAGAATATGGCGGTCTGGAGTCGATGATAAGAAAGTGGAAGAGAGAAAAAGAAAGAGAGAAAGACAGAAAGGCACGGAGACCCAAGCTCTGATGGTGCAAAGGTGCTTTAATATTTCTGTGAGTATATATAGAGTGTTGTAGAAGAAATTTCTTTTGATAATGATAAAGATCAGAAAACCAAATGTACAGCAACCGTTACCAAGGGAACAAGGCATTGATAATGGCCACAAGGTCAGGAGACAATCCATATCTTAAGAAAGAGGGTTGAGACTAAGCAGTTTTGTCATAAGGAGAATGCTTACTGAAGGCGTTTTAAGCCTCTCTCATGACCTCAGTCCTGGGAGCGGTGTGCTGTTCCACTGGCTTCTGACAACAGAAGCTGATAAGCAACAGAGGATTTATGAGAAACAACACATAGGAATCCTCCTGTTAAACATTCCCTGACAGGAATCAAGTAAACTCTGCTCTGGATAAGTGTCACGGGACATTCAACTTTAAGGGATCCAATATGTTGCATTTTCTTCCTTTGTGTAAGTTCAAGGACTTTCAGTTTCGTGTCAGTGAATAGAGGCTTATCTCCAAACAGTGGCTGAACATAATCCCTGGTTTCCCGAT
The DNA here is from genome assembly GCA_917880005.1 of Nanger dama. NCBI lineage: Eukaryota > Metazoa > Chordata > Mammalia > Artiodactyla > Bovidae > Nanger > Nanger dama. The sequence goes on from CAKJTW010000140.1 coordinate 1,641,517, forward strand.
GAAGGCAGTTTCAATTTTGAAATTTGGAACCAGATTAAAGAGAATCTTAAACGAGCCTCAAGATGGGGAAAAAATATTCCAAAAAGTTTCTGGCCATTATGGGCTCTTATTAATAAAGCTGTGATTCTGCCATTTCAAGGTAACTCTAGCCCCTCCCCTCCCCAATATTCAACAACAGGTAGAACACTTGTTACATGAATATGAATTAGATGATGAAACTTTACAAAAGGCTCAATTAGAACAACATAAAAGATTTCAAAGTTTTCCCACGAGCCCTGCCCCAAGTGCTCGTCTCCCTTCTCTGGCAATGGGCACAAAACTGAAAGTCCCCTCAATTCAAGAACAAGATGACCCTGACGATAATTCTTCTGAGGCTCTTTTTTGACACTAAGGCTGACAATACTTTTCTCGATGACAATGATAAGCCTTTCGAACGCGCTTGTATTTATGAAAAAATACTATCCACTCATTCTCCTTCATGATGAAGGCTTTTGAGTTACTAGCTCTGCAGTCTCGAATTACTGAGGCCGATGGTTTCTCTGCTTTTCCTGTTTTTGAGAAATACAAACGCCCAAGGGCAAATAATACCTCGATAGGAAGGCACTGATTTTCTCACATGCAACAAATGAAAAAAGCTATAACTATGTACGCCCTCATTTGCATTTTACTATGGAACTTTTAAATGCTATGGCATCTTCCACTGGAAATTTTGTAACTTTATGATTGGCGACTTTTGATAAGGGCTCATCTTAAACCAGGAGAATACCTTCAGTGGACAGTGTGGCTTCAGGGTGTGGCCCGAGACCATGCTAATTCTAATGCTTGAGCTGGTACTCTCCAAAACCAAATTACTTTTGAAATGTTAACCCGTACAGGGCAATGTGATGCTATAGAAGCTCAAATACAAAGCCCTCCTTGGTGGAAAACTATCTTGACTGTAATAACTGTAGTCATCTGGTTCTTGCTGTTTGCTTTTATATGTGTAACTATATAATGAACTTTGTATCTAAGTGGCTTAGGCATTTAAGTTACAAGTGATTGTTTATGCTCCTGCAGTTTCCACTGCCTCCTCTAGCTATTACTCAGGGCCACTGGATCAGAGACCCTCGATATGAGGATAAGGAGAATATGTTGCCTCAACAATTTAGGATCTACACCCCTTCCCAGCAGGAAGAAGTTACAGAACGATCTGTCCACCCCTTTCCCTGGCAACAATATTCTCCTAAAAGAAGGAGGAAATGAAAGAGTTAATGCTTAGGCAGGCAATCCAAGGCCCTGTAAGGAGGAGGCAAACATTCCCAGTCATGCTTTCCTTAAGCCTTGTGCAACAATGTATCTTGCTAGAGAAATGACCTTCCTTTAGGTCCAGAACTAATGATTACACAGCCGAATGTCTTACTCATGGAAATGCTTTTCTTAGGCTCTATGGGAAGGATTATAATTGTAACAGATCTTGCCTGGGAACCTATATCTCAAGACTTGTACCCCTGCTTACATAGCAACAGTATATCTTGCATAGAGACATTGTCTGGAACCTTTTTGTCCCTGGCTAATCTTGTACCAAAGTTATCTCAGGATGTATGTCTTGGGAAAGGGCCTAATAAACCTCTTACAATGTTGAGGTATTCTTTTTATCTGTTCTCAGCAGCTAGTTGAGAAGTATATAAGGTCCCACTTAAACTAATGAGGTGGATACTCTTTGTACCCCCACAAACCTTCTGCCCTTTACTTTGCCGATCTACTTTGACTTCTAAAGGAATTACTGTTCACCCTGGAATAACTGATTCAGATTATAGAGGAGAAATTCAAATTATGATGTCATCTCAGATACTATGGCAGTTCAAAAGGGGGACAAAATTGCCCAACTACTTCTTTTTACCTTACCTGTCCATTAACTCCTCTAATGGCATCTGGACAGGTGGGTTTAGCAGTACAGATCAAAAACAATCCTTATGGACGTCAATAGTATCTGAATATGCACGAGCAAATATAAATATCAAAATTAATGGCAAAAGGTTTTCTGGTCATCTTGATACTGGATCCAATATTACTATTATTTTCAAACACTTATGGCCCAAATCTTGTCCTATACAGAGAATTTCTTGCCAAACTGCAGGAGTTTCTCAAACCAAAGCACAAGAGGTTTATCAAAGTGTCCAAATATATCCATGTGAGGGACCAAAAGGCCAGCCTGCAACATTATGACCTTATGTGATAGATACACCCCTCAATTTAATATGAAGAGATTTACTTATGCAATGGCAAACTCAAATATATATTCCACATTTTTCCTAGGGGCCATTGCTCACTTAACAATCAATGCAATTATTTAAATTACTTGGAAAAATGACAAGCCTCTTTGGACAGAGCAATGGCCCCTCACGAAAAAGAAATTGGAGGCTGCTAAAGAACTTATCAATACACAATTGAAATCAAAGCATATTGAGGAATCTTATTCCCCTTGGAATCTCCTATTTTTGTAATACAGAAATCTGGCAAATGGCATCTCTTAACAGACCTTAGAAAAATTAATACTATCTATGAAACCTATGGGTGTACTGAAACCAGGAATTCCATCACCTGCCACTATCCCTCAAAACTGGCATATTATTATTATAGATTTACAAGATTGCTTTTTACTATGCCTTTACACCCTCTCCAAGCCAGGCTTCAGCAATAAGTGAACTGTGAACTCCCTGATGTTCAAGCTGGTTTTAGAAAAGGCAGAGGAACTAGAGATCAAATTGCCAACATCCGCTGGATCATCGAAAAAGCAAGAGAGTTCCAGATAAACATCTATGTAATTAATGTGAAGTTGCTCTGTCGTGGCCGACTCTTTGGGACCCCATGGACTGTAGCCTACCAGGCTCCTTTGTCCATGGGATTTTCCAGGCAATAGTACTGGAGTGGATTGCCATTTCCTTCTCCAAGGGATCTTCCCAAACCAGGGATCGAACCCAGGTCTCCTGCATCACAGACAGATGCTTTAACATCTAAGCTACCAGGGAGATACCAAGATAAACATCTATTTCTGCTTTATTGACTATGCCAAAGCCTTTGACTGTGTGGATCACAATAAACTGTGGAAAATTCTGAAAGAGATGGGAATACCAAACCACCTAACCTGCCTCTTGAGAAATCTGTATGCAGGTCAGGAAGCAACAGTTAGAACTGGACATGGAATAACAGACTGGTTCCAAATAGGAAAAGGAGTATGTCAAGGCTGTATATTGTCACCTGCTTATTTAACTTATATGCAGAGTACATCATGAGAGATGCTGGACTGGAAGAAACACAAGCTTGAATCAAGATTGCCAGGAGGAATATCAATAACCTCAGATACGCAGATGACACCACCCTTATGGCAGAAAGTGAAGAGGAGCTAAAAGGCTCTTGATGAAAGTGCAAGAGGAGAGCGAAAAAGTTGGCTTAAAGCTCAACATTCAGACAACGAAGATCGTGGTATCTGGTCCCATCACTTCATGGGAAATAGATGGGGAAACAGTGTCAGACTTTATTGGGGGGGCTCCAAAATCACTGCAGATGGTGACTGCAGCCATGAAATTAGAAGACGTTTACTCCTTGGAAGAAAAGTTATGACCAACCTAGATAGTATATTCAAAAGCAGAGACATTACTTTGCTGACTAAGGTCCGTCAAGTTAAGGCTATGGTTTTTCCTGTGGTCATGTATGGATGTGAGAGTTGGACTGTGAAGAAGGCTGAGCACTGAAGAATTGATGCTTTTGAACTGTGGTGTTGGAGAAGACTCTTGAGAGTCCCTTGGACTGCTAGGAGATACAACCAGTCCATTCTGAAGGAGATCAACCCTGGGATTTCTTTGGAAGAAATGATGCTAAAGCTGAAACGTCAGTACTTTGGCCACCTCATGCAAAGAGTTGACTCATTGGAAAAGACTCTGATGCTGGGAGGGATTGGGGGCAGGAGGAGAAGGGGATGACCGAGGATGAGATGGCTGGATGGCATCACTGACTTGATGGACGTGAGTCTGAGTGAACTCTGGGAGATGGTGATGGACTGGGAGGCCTGGCGTGCTGCGATTCATGGGGTCGCAAAGAGTCGGACACGACTGAGCGACTGAACTGAAATGAACTTACATCCTCTAGACCCAGAGAAATTTGCTTTCTCTCGTCCTTATCCTAATCGTATCGAGCCTAATAAATGATATCAGTGGACTGTATTGCCTCAAGGAATGATGAATCCTCCCACCATGTGTCAATATTATGAAGCCAAAGCCCTTGAACCTGTGAGAAAACAATTTCCTAACTTTCTTGTTATTCATTATATGGATGATATATTACTTTCAGCTCCATCTGTTTTAGAAACTCATGAAATGTTTGACTTAGCTCAACAATGCTTGAAAGACTCTGGATTAATCATTGCTCCCGAAAACATTCAAACCTCTACTCCTTACCATTATTTAGGTTCTGTTGTTAATAAACAATGTATTATTCCCCAGCTAACAGAGATTCATGTTGATAAATTATCAACCTTTCATGATTTTCAAAAACTTTTAGGCGATATAAACTGGATTAGACCCACTTTAGGCATTGCAAATGAGCAACTGACTAATTTATTGAATACTTTGAAAGGAGATCCCTATTTAGCCCTCATTTAATATAAAACAAATTGCAAAAACAGTTTCTTACTCTTATTATTCTTGATTTACCTCTTGAGATGTTTATGCTCTCTTCTCTCCATTCCCCCATGGACTTGTTGTTCAACAAGAACACTTGATAGAATGGATCTATACCCATTTTAGAGGGACAAGGTCACTTACGCCTAGATTGATTTGATCACTCTGATAATTATTAATGGGGGAAATAGAACTAAGACTCTAATTGGCTCCGATCCTCATAACATTGTAATTAATAAATCTCAATTTGAGAATGCACTACAAGTGTCTACCAATTTCCAAATAGCCTTTCTGGAATATTTTAAAGATATTTCATTTCATTATCCTTCTAACAAACTCTGGAATTTCTTCAAAAGTACTGAATTTATTATCTCTTGCATTGTCACATTACAACCTATACCTCGAGCCGATGTTTTCTATATAGATGGGACTAAAAACACCAAAGCCTCATTCTGGTCTGTCAAAGAATACAAAGTCTTTTATACTAAATTTCATTCTGCTCAACAAAACGAATTATATACTCTTATTCAAGTTTTTCACCTACATCCTTACCCTATTAATATAGTCTCTGACTCTTTATATTCAGTTTTTATATTAGGAAATATAGAAACCTCTATTATAAATTCCAATCAACCGATTATTCAACGTTTTTCCCGAACTACAGTCTCTTATTAGGGACTGCACATCCCCCATTTATATTACCCATACTCGAACACATTCCTGCTTTCCTGGCCCTATGACTCATGGTAACCAACAAGCTGATAAACTTGTTTCTTTTGCTACTCCCAAGGAACAACATGCTCTATTGTACAATAATGCTGACTCTTTAAACCAAATTTAGAAAATTCCATACTACCATTCTAAATAAATCATTAATAATTGCTCTATTTGTAGATCCCTGCATCTTTGACCCATTGCACAGGTTGTTAATTCTCAAGGATTACAACCTGATGAATTATGGCAAATGGAAATAACTCATTGCCCTGAACTTTCTCCATCTTCTTTCCTACATGTCTGTATTGACACAAATTCTTTTCTATGGGCCACCCCTGTTCGAGGTGAGGCTACATGGAATGTTATAATCCACCCATTAGCTTGTGTGCAATAATGGGAACTTCCAGCTCTATAAAAACAGATAATGGCCCTGCCTATACTTCTAGGCAATTCAAACAATTTTTACAATCTTTTTCTATTCAACATATTACTGGCATTCCTTACAGCCCACAAGCATAGGGCATAGTTGAACAAGCACATCGAACACTGAAACTACAAATAAAAAAAATTAAAAGGGGGAATACACAGGAACATTTCTATCTTCCTTATCCAGAGCAGATTTTACTAGATCTCAACACTGTATACTCTCTAATCCTATACCTATTGTTAATACAGCTTTATTTGTTTTAAAATTTTTAAACTTACCTCAAGGAGATATCTTGACATGAGCAGAAAAACCTTTCAAGGAATTAAAAGGTACCTCTCTTCCTCTGCCCATTTGGTATCAAGACGGGCTAACTAAGGAATGGAAATTTGGGAAATTATCTTACAGGGAAAGGGGTATGCTTGTATTTCTCCAGATGGATCCAATGAACTCAATTGGCATCCTCTTCGGAAGATCTGCCCCAGGGGAGCATCCAGTGTTCAAAATAAAGATGAAAAAACTAAACCCCAGGAGAAAAATATTCCAATAAATGTCATGGCGGCTCTAAAAATCTTCAAGAAGCATCGCCTTTGATGTCATCGACCTCATGATCTCCCTACTTGGGAACAAATAAAAATCCTTACTTATCAACCTGAAAATCTGGTTTCTCAACAGGGAATGCCTCAGAATCCAGGAAAGATTTTTGTTGCTATGCTTGCTTTGCTTCCCCTGCTCAAGCTGAATTAATTAATCATGCTTATTGGGCCTATATACCCAACTCCCTTTACTGTAGGTTGTAGAACTGGCAGATGAAGGACCGATCATATCCGCCAATGACTCAGTACATATGCCTCCTCCTTGGAACTTGGAGGGGCCTTTTCATCTTGAGGAAGAAGGGAGACTAATTAATATTTCTCTAGGGTATGAAGTCCTTCCTCTCTGCATGGGTCCAGCAGAATTATGCATTAACATTAGCCGACAAACATGGGCTTTCATTCTGCCTCCAAAGAAGAACTTTGGGACATTGCTTGGACTGTTTACTGCCCTTTCTTTCTACGAGAACCATGTCAACACTACTGAAACTCTTAGAAAAGGACAAAAATCATTATGCAAAGGTTTTACGTGTAAGAACTTTAAATATACTCCTGTAATATACAGATGTCAAGCTAAATCAAGGAAATTAATGTTTGTGACTGTTGGGGGCCAGCGTGAGGAACTCCACCTATGGCAAAGGTCATGAGGAAAGAAGCTTGGCATATGCAAAGGCATGATCAAGCCTCAGGAAACACCCTGTTCCTGAGCATCTACCCCCAAAACCAGAGTACTTTACAGGGAGCTCTCCCCATAACCATTTCTCTCGGAGAAGGAGTTAACTTGCACCCCCAGTTAATAAAAATTCCTGGGCGTGACAAGAGTGTTTCAACTTAACAAACTCTGAAGGTTCTCTAGCCTGCCTGATCAGGTTCGTCTGGTCGCATGTGATTGTTTACCGCCTCCCAGCTGTGAGAGGCATAGGATGCTTTAAAACTTTCTAAATACAGACTCTTTTGAGAAGTTACAAGATTATTAGTATAGTATTAGTGGGTTGATTAGGAATTATATTAGTGAAGGGTTTTTTTCGTTTGTCCTGTCAATAATTACTGCTAATTCCATGCCCTGGGTGTGACAAGGGTGTCTCAGGTCAAACCTCTCTGCTGACAGACTAGCTTATGTGACAACCTCTCAACCATAAACAGCACAGAGAGTTTGGAGTATTAGCATAGAGCTTTTCTCATTTGATTGCTGCCAGGCCTCCATATCCTTAGGCACCTGGGAATATATTAATCAATGTATTTGGAATACAGAAAAGGAAATATAGTAGTTTTTGATGTTAGCAATACTAGACTTTTTGAGTTAATGAATTTTCTCTTTTGTTATAGACTACTGTACTTTGTTATAAATCACGGTGTCCTTGCTATGTAACAATGTAACTTTATCACTATCTTAAGACTAAGTAGATCTTAAGGGGAACATTGGTGAAAGATTTTCATTTGTTGGGCTGATGTTTGCTGCTAAATCTCCATATTCCCTGCCCTTATAATGAATATAACTAGCATATAGGAGAAATAAGTATTAACCTTTAAGCATATAGGAGAAATAAGTATTAACCTTTAAGACTAATCATGTTAAACCTTAGGTTAAGTAAATTCATTTCTTGATTGTAACTCACTACACTCTCACCCTATAGGAATGCAACTTTATTTGGAGAGTGGCGCCTGATTTAAGAAAAAAATCACCCCTGGAAAAATAAGTTTTCTGGTTAACTGACCGGTATCAGAAAGGGCCAGAAAATGTCAGCAGACCTCATGGTCAGCACCTGATTGTGACAAGGGTCAGGTCTGCTGACTCCCGCGTGACTCTGTATTCATCCCTATGTATAACAAAAGATATATAAACAAACCTGAAAAATAAATAAATGTGATCAGTTCCTGGAAAGACTGACTCCCCCGTGTCGTTTCTTTCTTGCTCCCCATTTTCCTGGCTGAATTCCCATCTGGTATGGGGGCACGCACCAAGCCTACTAACTCTGCCTGGGCTTCTAAGATCAGACTGGGGAGGCCTCAGTGCCTCCTCTCCTTCGGGATAACAGAAAGATGCCTGTGGCCTACGTAGGTGGTGATTGGTATTCCACATAAACCAGTTATTCAGTCTCTTTTTCTCCACTAATTTTCCTACTACACTATCCGCTTCTAATCTCTCTATATATCTGTAATTAAATAGCTTTTTTCCAGGTCGCCTACTCCGTTCCCACCTTCGAATCACCCTGGATCCAACGGGGCTGGACCCGGCATGTGACCAATTACAACGTTGTTGATTGGAGACCCCATGGTATGTGGTTGTCTAACTGTTCAGTTCATTTCAGTCGCTCAGTCATGTCCGACTCTTTGCAACCTCCTGAATTGCAGCACGCCAGGACTCGCTGTTCACCACCATCTCTTGGAGTTCAGTCAGACTCACGTCCATGGAGTCCGTGATGCCATCCAGCCAACTCATCCTCTGTCGTCCCCTTCTCCTCCTGCCCCCAGTCTCTCCCAGCATCAGAGTCTTTTCCAATGAGTCAACTCTTCGCATGAGGTGGCCAAAGTACTGACGTTTCAGCTTTAGCATCATTCCTTCCAAAGAAATTCCAGGGTTGATCTCCTTCAGAATGGACTGGTTAGATCTCCTTGCAGTCCAAGGGGCTCTCAAGAGTCTTCAACACCACAGTTCGAAAGCGTCAATTCTCCAGTGCTCAGCCTTCTTCACAGTCCAACTCTCATATCCATATATGACCACAGGAAAAAGCATAGTCTAACTGTTCAGATGATATTAATAGTACTGTCTGTGATTATGCTACTCACGTAGCATAGAAGGTTACTGATACTATGATGGAACATTACCATGACAAAGGACTTCTTGGCTGGCTTGATGGTGAAATGGCACCCCTTTGCCCCTTGAATCGTCCTCAGTAAACAGATTGTGTCTGAACAATGGGACACCTGGAAACTTGCCACAAGCACTGAAGAACTTGGAACTTGGACTGGATGTTTCATGGGGACCAGCTGTAGTCACAGTAACTATTCCTTTCGTTATAATTGTTCATATTTCATACAAGCATGTGTTCCCCTTCCTTTTGTTATAGCTATAGGGAACTTTCAGTTTAATAAGACTTTATGTTCTGTGACTTGTATAGATTGCAAATTGTATACTTGTCTTAATTCCTATGTTTCTTTGAAAAACAAATCCCTTTTAATTCTTCAATCTTGACATAATTTATGGTTGCCTGTACATCTCCAACGGCCCTGGGAAGAGGGTCCCATGGCAGGACTTGCCTCCTACTTACTTACTAAATTACTTTGATGATCTAAACGATTTATTGGATGGTTAATTCTTGGCATTTGGGGATTACCTGCCATTTGCACTACTGCCGCTGTCGCAGGCATTGCTTTACAAGCCTCAATTCAAACACACAACTTTATTCAAAATTGGAGCAAAGATGCACATACTATGTGGACCACTCAGGCTCAGATAAATGAGGAAGTTCAAGATGAAATACAGGAAATAAAAACAGCCATCCAATGAGTCGACGATCAATTAATAGATTTACAAAAACAAGTTATACTAAAATGTGACTGGAATTCTACTCAATTTTGTATTACCCCTGTTCGGTTCAACTATAGTGTCTACTATTGAGAATAAATCAAATTTCTTTTGCAAGACGTACATGATAATGCTTCCTTCAATGTACAATTATTACAAAGGAAATGTTTGAAACCTTCTCTGAGTCTACCTTCTTCCAACAATTTGGAAACCTTAGCAGAACAGCTAGCTGATCAATTATCTGGGCTAGACCCTCGAGGATGGTTTCAAAGAATTACATGTAGTATTGGATCTGGAGCTATAATGCTGATAATTATCCTGGTGATTATATTTGTAGTATACTGATGCTTTTCAACTAAAATTGTTCAAACTAAACAAACTCAATTGGTCAGGGCCTTTTTCACAATACGTATCTACAGTCACTCCCAATTATGAAAAAAATTAAAAGGGGAATTCTCAGAGGACGTTCAACTTTAAGGGATCCAATATGTTGCATTTTCTTCCTTTGTGTGCCATTTCTCAAGACTCAGTGTTTCTTATCAGTTCCTGGAAAACAGGAATGAGCAGAGCTATACGCAGTTCTCAGGACTGAGATCATAGGAAAGAGCATCTGCTTGGATTCTCTTCAGTGACTCCCTTCAGTGAGGACTATCCATTTTCTTGCAACTGATGGAATTTCATTCTTAATGGCTGAGTAATCATTTTAATTGAAGATATATAAGCATACGTTTCTGAAAATAAAGTACTCTTGTTTCACTTGAGACTTGGGTCCCTCACATCCTTCTTTTGCCTTCTTTTCATCAACTCTAGTCCCCAGGTCCCAGTCTGTAAAGACCATAACAGATAAGGAAGATAGAAGTGTTCCTGTGTATTCCTCCGTTTTTAACTTTTTTATATGTAGTTTCAGTGTGTGATGTGCTCATTCAACTATGCACTATTCTTATGGATTATAAGGAATAACTGTAATATGTTTAATAGGAAATGATTGTAAAAATAGTTTGAATGGCCTAGAAATATTGGTAGGGCCATTGTCTGCTTTTATAGAACTAGGTGTTCCCATTATTGTAAAGCTAGTTAATAGGTGGGTTATAACATGTGTAGCTTCACCTCGGGGAGGTGTGGCCCAATGTGTCAACTCTTGGCATGATGTGGCCAAAGTACTGGAGTTTCAACTTTAGCATCATTCCTTCCAAAGAACACCCAGGACTGATCTCCTTTAGAATGGACTGCCTGGATCTCCTTGCAGTCTAAGGGACTCTCAAGAGGCTTCTCCAACACCACAGTTCAAAAGCATCAGTTTTTCAGTGTTCAGGTTTCTTCACAGTCCAACTCTCACATCCATACATGACTACTGGAAAAACCATAGCCTTGACTACACGGACCTTAGCAGACTCTAATTTCTATTTTGTAAGGGGCCACTCTGTTCATCTCCAAGGAAAAATATTCAATATCACAGTTATCTAAGTCTATGCCCAACAAGTAACGCTGAAGAAGCTGGAATTGAATGGTTCTATGAAGACCTACAAGACCTTTGAAAACTAACACCCCAAAAAAGATGTCCTTTTCATTATAGGGGACTGGAATGCAAAAGCAGGAAGTCAAGAAACACGTGGAGTAACAGGCAAATTTTGCACTGGAATGCAAAATGAAGCAGGGCAAAGACTAATAGCGTTTTGCCAAAAGAATGCACTGGTCACGGCAAACACCCTCTTCGAACAATACAAGGGAATACTCTACACATGGACATCACCAGATGGTCAACATCAAAATCAGATTGATTATATTCTTTGCAGCCAAAGATGGAGAAGCTCTATACAGTCAACGAAAACAAGACCAGGAGCTGACTGTGGCTCAGATCATGAACTCCTCATTACCAAATTCAAACTGAAATTGAAGAAAGTAGGGAAAACTGCTGGACCATTCACGTATGACCTAAATCAAACGCCTTATGATTATACAGTGGAAGTGAGAAGTAGATTTAAGGGCCTAGATCTGATAGACAGAGTGCCTGATGAACTATGAAATGAGGTTCGTGAGATCGTAGAGGAGACAGGGATCAAGTCCATCCCCATGGAAAAGAAATGCAAAAAAGCAAAATGGCTGTCTGGGGAGGCCTTACAAATAGCTGTGAAAAGAAGAGATGCAAAAAGCAAAGGAGATATAAGCATCTGAATGCAGAGTTCCAGAGAATAGCAAGAAGAGATAAGAAAGTCTTGTTCAGCGATCAGTGCAAAGAAATAGAGGAAAAGAACAGAACGGGAAGGACTAGAGATCTCTTCAAGAACATTAGAGATACCAAGGGAACATTTCATGCAAAGATGGGCTCGATCAAGGACAGAAATGGTACGGACAAAACAGAAGCAGAAGATTTTAAGAAGAGGTGGCAAGAATACACAGAACTGTACAGAAAAAGATCTTCACGACCCAGATAATCATGATGATGTGATCACTCATCTAGAGCCAGACATCCTGGAATGTGAAGTCAAGTGGGCCTTAGAAGGATCACTACGAACAAGCTAGTGGAGGTGATCGAATTCCAGGTGAGCTGTTTCAAATCCTGAACGATGATGCTGTGAAAGTACTGCACTCAATATGCCAGCAAATTTGGAAAACTCAGCAGTGGCCACAGTACTGGAAAAGGTCAGTTTTCATTCCAATTCCAAAGAAAGGCAATGCCAAAGAATGCTCAAACTACCACACAATTGAACTTATCTCACATGCTAGTAAAGTAATGCTCAAAATTCTCCAAGCAGGGTTCAGCAATACGTGAACCATGAACTCCCTGATGTTCAAGCTGATTTTAGAAAAGGCAGAGGAACCAGAAATCAAATTGCCAACATCTGCTGGATCATGGAAAAAGCAAGAGAGTTCCAGAAAAACATCTATTTCTGCTTTATCGACTATGCCAAAGCCTTTGACTGTGTGGATCACAATAAGCTCAATAAGCTGTGGAAAATTCTGAAAGAGATGTGAATACCAGACCACGTAACCTGCCTCTTGTGAAATCTGTATGCAGGTCAGGAAGCAATAGTTAGAACTGGACATGGAACAACGGACTGGTTCCAAATAGGAAAAGAGTATGTAAAGGCTGTATATTGTCACCTGCTTATTTAACTTATATGTCAAGTACATCATGAGAAATGCTGGGCTGGAAGAAGCACAAGCTGGAATCCAGATTGCGGGGAGAAATATCAATAACCTCAGATATTCAGATGACACCACCCTTATGGCAGAAAGTGAAGAGGAACTGAAAAGCCGCTTGATGAAAGTGAAAGAGGAGAGTGAAAAGTTGGCTTAAAGCTCAACATTCAGAAAATGAAGATCATTGCATCCGGTCCCATAACTCCATGAGAAATAGATGGGGAAACAGTGGAAACAGTATCAGACTTTATTTTTTGGGGCTCCAAAATCACTGCAGATGATGATTGCAGCCATGTAATTAAAAGACGCTTACTCCTTGGAAGAAAAGTTTTGACTAACCTAGATAGCATATTAAAAAGCAGAGACATTGCTTTGCCAACAGAGGTCCCTCTAGTCAAGGCTTTGGTTTTTCCTGTAGTCATGTATGGATGTGAGAGTTGGACTGTGAAGAAGGCTGAGCAACAAAGAATTGATGCTTTTGAACTGTGGCGTTGGAGAAGACGGTTGAGAGTCCCTTGGACTGCAAGGAGATCCAACCAGTCCATTCTGAAGAAGATCAGCTCTGGAATTTCTTTGGAGGGAATGATGCTAAAGCTGAAACTCCAGTACTTGGGCCACATCATGTGAAGAGTTGACTCATTGGAAAAGACTCTGATGCTGGGAGGGATTGGGGACAGGAGGAGAAGGGGACGACCGAGGATGAGATGGCTGGATGGCATCATTGACTCGATGGACGTGAGTCTGAGTGAACTCCAGGAGTTGGTGATGGACAGGGAGGCCTGGGTTGCTGCAATTCATGGGGTCGCAAAGAGTCGGACACGACTGAGCGATTGAACTGAAGGCGCTCTGTCTAAATATGCTCGTCATTTTTCCAAGTTATTTTAATGATTGCATTGTTTGTTAAATGAGTGGTGGCCCCTAGGAAAAATGTGGAATATATATTTGAGTTTGTCATTGCATAATTAAATCTCTTCCTATTAAATTAAGAGGTTCTTCTATCACATAAGTTTGTAATGTTGCAGGCTGGCCTACTGGTCCCTCATATGGATATATTTGAACATTTTGATAAGTCTCTTGTATTTTGGTTTGAGAAATTCCTGCAATTTAGCAAGAAATTCTCTGTGTAGGCCAAGATTTAGGCCATAAATGTTTAGAAATAACGGTAATATCAGATCCAGTATCAAGAAGACCAGAAAATCTTTTGCCATTAATTTTGATATTGATATTTGGTCATGCATATTCAGATACTATTGTTGTCCATAAGGATTGTTTTGATCTGTATTACCAAATTCACCTGTCTGTATACCATTAGAGGAGTTAATACAAATGTAAAAGAAGTCATTGGGCAATTTTATCCCCCTTTTGAATTATCATAGTATCTGAGATGACATCAGAATTTGAATTTTTTTCTCATAATCTGAATCAGTTATTTCAGGGTGAATAGTAATTTCTTTAGAAGTCAGAGTAGGTTGGCCAAGTATAAGGCTGAAGATTTGTTGAGGTATGGGTCCATAAAGGCTGGTAGGTATTCTAGAAGGGACTGCTTGAGGAAAGAGAAGAAAATCATTTAGGGCTGGTATATTGATGGCAGCATTGCTGGATGTTGAAGGTTTGAGGGAAAAGATGGGGTTTGTCCCTGGTTTTTGTTGATGCAGACCCAGGAAGTCCCCATCTTTGAGTTTCCTTAAATAGGGTTCCTTAAACATCACACTTAGATCGATATTTTTAGCCCAATGTACGCCTATGTACCCCCAATGTACCTCATAGTGACACTGAGGGCAGACTCCTGGAGGTTTTTAGTAGTTTTATTTTTTCTGTGTGTGTTTTAGGGCAATCGTTTTTTAAATGGCTCTTTTCTCCACAAACAAAACATCCTTCATCCCCCTTTTAAAAGCAGCAGCCATTGCTTCAGCTAATATTTGCATTGTCTGAGTTTCTGATCCTAAGTTGTGACAATCCTTCAAATAATCAGTAACATTCCTGGTCTCGCGAATTGGAGCAATGGCTCTTTGACACTCCTGATTCACATTCTAATATGCAAGCAGTTTTTCTAATTGCACTCTTGCCTCTTCTCCAACAACATTATTGGAGATAGCAACTCCCAGTCTAGTTAAAAAATCAGCATAGGCTTCATTAGTCCCTTTAATATCTTTCTGTAGTTACTATTAGGTTCCCCTTGAGGAGTAATTCGATCCCAAGCTTCAAGGGCAACTTCTTTCAATTGCTCATGCAACAAAAGAGGACATTGTATCTGAGCTTTCACCAAATCAAATTGCCCCATACCAGTTAACATTTTTAAAGTAATTTGGTTTGGGGTAGTGCCAGCTTGAGTGTTAGAATTGGCGTGATCTCGGGGTCACATTCTGAAACCACATAATCCATTGAAAATATTTTTGTGGTTTAAGAAGAGCTTTTATCAAAATTAGCCAGTCATAGGAATAAAATTTCCAGTAGAAGACGCCATAGTGTTTAGAAGTTCTTCAGTAAAAGGTGAATGAGGGCTGTACACAGTTACAGCCTTTTTCATCTCTTGCAAGTGAAAAAAATCAATGCCTTCATATTGAGGTATTAGTTGGCCTTGAGCATAAACATTTCCTAACACAGGAAAAGCAAAAAGATCATCTGCCTCAGAGACTCAAGTTTGCAAAGCCAGTAAATCAGAAATCCTTCGTCATGAAGGAGAATGAGTGGATCATCTGTTTTCATAAATATGAGTATGTGTTAGGGGCTTATCATTGTCATAAAAAAAAAAAGTATTGTTGGCTTTAGTGTCAAAGAGAGCATCAGAAGAATCATCATCAGATTAATTTTGTCCTCTAATTGAGAGGGCCTTCAGTTTCATGCCTGTTATAAGAGGAGGAGGAGGAGGAGGAGGAGCGCTTGGGATAGCTGGAGCAGGGATAGTGGGAAAGTTTTAAAACATTTTATGTTGCTGTAATTGGCCCTTCTGTAAAGTCTTCTCATCTAATTTATATTCATATAATGAGCATTCTGCTTGTTGGTCAAAGTTAAATTCAACCATTTCAGTCCACGTTAGTTCTCTGATTCCTAAAATGTCAATGTTCACTCTTGCCATCTCCTGTTTGACCACTTCCAATTTGCCTTGATTCATGGACCTACCATTCCAGGTTCCTATGCAATATTGCTCTTGCCAGCATTGAACCTTGCTTCTATCACCAGTGCTATCTACAACTGGGTGTTGTTTTTCCTTTGGAACCATCCTGTCATTCTTTCAGGAGTTATTTCTCCACTGATCTCCAGTAATATATTGGGCACCTATCAACCTGGGGAGTTCATCTTTCGCTGTCCTATCTTTTTGCCTTTTCATACTGTTCATAGGGTTCTCAAGGCAAGGATATTGAAGTAGTTTGCCATTCTCTTCTCCAGTGGACCACATTCTGTCTGACCTCTCCACCATGACCCATCCTTCTTGGATGGCCCCACACAGCCTGACTTGGTTTCACTGAGTTAGACAAGGCTGTGGTCCGTGTGATCACACTGGATAGTTGTCTTTGACTGTGGTTTCAGTCTGTCTGCCCTCTGATACCCTCTCTCAGTGCCTACCATCTTATTTGGGTTTCTCTTACCTTGGATGTGGAGTATCTCTTAATGACTGCTCCAGCAAAAGCACAGCCACTGCTCCTTACCTTGGACATGGGTAGCTCCTCTTGGCCACCACACCTGAACTTGGACATGAGGTAGCTCTTCTCCACTGCTGCCCCTGTCCTTGGACGTGAGATAGGTCCTCTCAGCTGCTCCCCTGACCTTAGACATGGGGCAGCTCCTCTTGGTCATGCTTGTTAAAGGCCACAAAAAACAAGGGGAATTCTCAGTTAGTGGTACACTGGTGTGTGGCATTTTCAGATCCAGTAAGTTATAAAACTGTTTAGCTTGTGAAGTCAACAAGAGAGTTCCAGAAAGAAACATCTATTTCTGCTTTATTGACTATGCCAAAGCCTATGACTGTGTGGATCACAATAAACTGTGGAAAATTCTGAAAGAGATTGGAATACCAGACAGTCTGACCTGCCTCCTGAGAAAACTATATACAGGTCAGAAAGCAACACTTAGAACTGGATGTGGAACAACAGACTGGTTCCAAATAGGAAAAGGAGTATGTTAAGCCTGTATATTGTCACCCTGCTTATTTAACATATATGCAGAGTACATCATGAGAAACACGGGCTGGAAGAAGCACAAGCTGGAATCAAGATTGCTGGGAGAAATATCAATAACCTCAGATATGCAGATGACAACACCCTTATGACAGAAAGTGAAGAGGAACTAAAGAGCCTCCAGATGAACGTGAAAGAGGAGTGTGAAACAGTTGGCTTAAAGCTCAACATTAAGAAATCGAAGATCATGGCATCTGGTCCCATCACTTCATGGCAAACAGATGGGGAACCAGTGGAAACAGTGGCTGACTTTATTTTTCTGGGCTCCAAAATCACTGCAAATGGTGATTGCAGCCATGGAATTAAAAACGCCTACTCCTTGGAAGAAAAGTTATGACCAACCTGGACAGAATATTAAGAAGTAGAGACATTACGTTGTCAACAAAGGTCCATCTAGTCAAGGCTATGGTTTTTCCAGTGGTCATGTATGGATGTGAGAGTTAGACTGTGAAGAAAGCTGAGTGCCAAAGAATTGATACTTTTGAACTGTGGTATTGGAGAAGACTCTTGAGAGTCCCTTGGATTGCAAGGAAATCTAACCAGTCCATCCTAAAGGAGATCAGTCATGAGTGTTCATTGGAAGGAGTGATGTTGAAGCTGAAACTCTAATACTTTGGCTACCTGATGGAACGAGCTGACTCACTGGAAAAGACACTGATGCTGGGAAAGATTGAGAGCAGGGGGAGAAGGGGACGACAGAAGATGAGATGGTTGGATGGCATCACCGACTCAATGGACATGGTTTTGCATGGACTCTGGGAGTTGGTGATTTACAGGGAGGCCTGGTGTGCTGCGTTTCATGGGGTCGCAAGGAGTCGGACATGACTGAGCGACTGATCTGAACTGAACACCTAATTGATATATAACCTAATCTATCTACCATGTTCTCATTCCGCATTATCTATGTCCATTTAATCCCAAAAGAGGTATACTCTGGCTTCTCCCATGGCTGGGATTCTTCAGGGATGTGTGACCTGTTTGCTAAATATGAATGCTTGACTTTGACATATTACCTTTTAATCTTTCACCAGGCACTGCTTTCCCTGCAAAGTTTAACGACGAGTATAATGAAAGTCATAGCAGACTCCTGGTAGGGGAGCACCTGTAAGAAATCTTTCTCTTACCCCCAATGTGAAATATATAATTTATACACCACACCCACCTAGATAAAATTACACAACAGGTAAATTAGTTTCCACAAGTATATGATCTGATTTGTCGAGGAATAAGGTTTATATTTGAGATGCTCAGTAAAAGGTTTGTGAAAGTGAAGTCGCTCACTCGTTTCTGACTCTTTGCGACCGCATGGACGTAGCCTACCAGAGTCCTCTTTCCATGGGATTTTCCAGGCAATAGTACTGTAGTGGATTGCCATTTCCTTCTCCAAGGGATCTTCCCAACCCAGGAATTGAACCCAAGTCTCCCACATTGTAGACAGACGCTTTACCATCTGAGCCACCAGGGAAGTTTTGTAGTCCTCATCAAACTCTGGACCTGTTCTGTGTCTGGTATCCTTTAACCCATGGCCCTTCAGTTTATGAGTCATGCCATCCTGGCAGCTGACCAGCCATAAAGTGATTTCTCTAAAGCCAAACAATATATGGCTTTTGTGATTTGTCAGTAACAGTGAAGAGTTTCTGTCACCACACGGTGTTCTTAAAAATGCTCATTACACATTACTGCACATAGAACATTATAGTCTCAGTAAATTGAACGGAAACCATGTCAAGAATCTCCTCTGACTGCTCTGAGAGGGAGAATCAAACTACAAGGGGAAAAAGTGCAAAGACAAGATATATAAATTTTTAAAGCTGCACAAAAAAATGCCAGCAAATTTGGAAACCTCAGATGTGGCCACAGGACTGGAAAAGGTCAGTTTTCATTCCAATCCCAAAGAATGCTCAAACTACCACACAATTGCACTCACCTCACGTGCTAGTAAAGTAATGCTCAAAATTCTCCAAACCAGGCTTCAGCAGTACATGAACCGTGAACTTCCTGATGTTCAAGCTGGTTTTAGAAAAGGCAGAGGAACCAGAGATCAAATTGCCAGCATCCGCCGGATCATGGGAAAAGCGAGAGATTTCCAGAAAAACATCTACTTCTGCTTTATTGACTATGCCAAAACCTTTGACTGTGTGGATCACAATAAACTGTGGAAAATTCTGAAAGAGATGGGAATCCCAGACCACCTGACCTGCCTCTTGAGAAACCTATATGCAGTTCAGGAAGCAACAGTTAGGACTGGACATGGAATAACAGACTGGTTCCAAATAGGGAAAAAGAGAACGTCACGGCTGTATATTGTCACCCTGCTTATTTAACTTATATGCAGAGTACATCATGAGAAACGTTGGGCTGGAAAAAGCACAAGCTGGAATCAAGATTGCCAGGAGAAATATCAGTAACCACAGATATGCAGATGACACCACCCTTATGGCAGAAAGTGAAGAGGAACTAAAAGCCTCTTGATGAAAATGAACGCAGAGAGTGAAAAAGTTGGCTTAAAGCTCAACATTCAGAAAACGAAGATCATGACATCTGGTCCCATAACTTCATGGGAAATAGATGGGGAAACAGTGGAAACAGTTTCAGACTTCATTTTTTTGTGCTCCAAAATCACTGCAGATTGTGATTGCAGCTATGAAATTAAAAGACACTTACTCCTTGGTGAAGGGTTAATGCCAACACTATGGGGAAAGTGGAGATATGCATGCAAGCGGGTCTCTCTGCTCAAGGCTGAATGTGCTGGCAAGCAAGGCGTTCTGCCAAGGAGTCTGGACACAGCCTTGAGTTTAATGGTCCCTTGTTAATGAGGGAACATTCCTTTCTTTTGATAAAGGGAGAGAAGAGGGCTCTGGACAGACTTTAGTAAACAGAGGTTTCACTCCCCTTGCTGTATGATAACATGTATGCACCTGCGTTATGCTGAAAAGGCTTATTCATAAAGTCTGGAATGCTTCCTGGGGGATATATAATAATAAACCGCCATTATTTGGGGAGCAGTTTTTTCCTCTGGCCAGAGTGTGTGCGTGTGTGTCTTGTTCGTCTTGTATGTCTTGTGTGTTTTATGTCATTTCACTCATAATCTCCAGTAATCCACATCTGGTGCCCAACGTGGGGCTCAAATGAAGCCAAAAGGGTGAGTAACCCCAGGGAGATTTTAGATCCATAGCAGGGGAACTTCGGGAAAATCAGGGGAATTCCTCACCCTAGCCGAGGGGAGCTTTCAAAAAATCATGGGGAATTCCTCATCATCATTACGGGCACAATACATGAAGTTAGTCCAAGGACTTCACTCCATAGGCGTTATGGCTTCAACTCGTTGATTGAGTGAGCTCTTTCACTTGGTGGAGCAATATTGTCACTGGTTTCATTCTCAAACAAAGTTACAGTTAAATTTGAAGGAATGGAAAATAATTCAAAAGGAATTGAGAAAGCAACATCAGAAGGGTAATGTGACCCCTTTGAAGTTATGGACTTTGTGTAGTGCTATAACACAGGCTTTGACCTTGCTTTCTACTGATAGTGAAACTAAATCTAATGTTTCAAGGAGGGAGAAGTAATTTATGAGGATGTGCCAGACATTGGTGGGACTTCTGCATTGCCTGTAGGCAAGGAGGCAAATGAGCCTCCTCCTGTAAATGATGAAACATCTGATAGTTCAGAATCGGATTCGGAGACTTCTTCGGTTTCGTTCAGGGGGGTGGCTGCGGCAAAGAGATTAAAGAAATGATTCATTTATTCCAGGAGTGGTGGAAATCCCATAAGAAGGAAAAGAAATCTACACCTTCTGCTTCTCTTTTCCCCCTACGGTTAATTGGCCCGATGTGGGCAGGGAACATTGTCGGTTCTCCTTTCCTTTGTCTATGCTTCATGATGATGACTTACCTGCTCTCCCTGGTGGTTTTATCAATTCTCCACAATTATTTCCCATCCAGAAACAGCAAGATGACAATGTGATAAATGTTCAATACATTCCTTTGGAATATAAATTTTTAAAGATCTTAAAGCTGCAGTGGCACAGTACGGTCCTCAATCTCCCTTTGTTTTGGCTATGCCAGAGTCATTGGGAAAAAGCAAATTAATCATTCTGTTAGATTGGGAATCTATTGCCCAAGCTGTCTTGGAGGGTTCTCAATGGTTGCAACTTCGTAGCTGGTGGGAAGAAGAAGCTAGAAAACAGGCTTGGATTAATGAAGGACAGAATCCCCCTGGTCCTCTCGAGGACAAACTAATGGGAGAGGGCCAATATTGGGCTTTAAGAGAACAGGCTCAATACTCTGATCAGGACTTACAACAAGTCCGCCAGGTTTTTATGAGCATGGTGCCGTATGGTGCCTACTGGCCACACCCAGCCCTCCTTTGTTAAAACAATGCAAGACCCCAATGAGGCATATAGATTTTCTAGCAAGATTGAGGGTAGCTGTGGAACGAGCTGTAGGGAGGGATGAGATTTCAGAGATATTATTACAAACTTTAGCATTTGAAAATGCAAATCCTGAATGCAAGCGTTTACTGGGACCATTAAAAGGACAGGGTGCATCTATAGCTGAATATATCAGAGCCTGCTCAGGAGTAGGAGGGACAGAGCATCAGGCTAATGTTTTTGCTACAGCCTTAGCCAAGGCTATGAAACCACATAAGGGAGGTAACTGCTTCCATTGTGGAAAACCTGGTCATATGAAAAGAGAGTGTCGGAAATTAAAAGCTGATCAAGGTGCTATTCCTAAAGACAGATCCCTTGCTGGAAAAAATAAGACTCCTCCTGGACCTTGCCGTCGGTGCAGAAAGGGGTTTCATTGGACTAATGAATGCAGATCTAAAACAGACAGTTCCCGATACCGGGAAAACTATCCTGCTGGAGCCTAAGTCCTTGGGGCCCAGGAACAATACCAGGGACTTCTCCTCCTTGCCCTCCTCCCATCCCATCTGTCCCAACGCTATTCCCTCCCAACAACTGTTATGAGTCGATGCCCCATTAAAAGGGCCTCAGATGATGATTTCGGATTTGCGGTCTGCTACTTCAGGGAGTGCTGCTGCTGACTTGCCACTAGCTGAGAATGTTCTTTTGTCACCAGGGGGGAGGCATTTACAAATTAAAAACAAATGTATTTGGACCGCTGCCTAAAGGCACTTTTGGCTTGATATTAGGCCATAGCAGCGCGGCTTTGAGAGGTCTAACCATAATTCCTGGGGTAATAGACTCTGACTATGTTGGGGAAATTTTAATTGTGGTTTCTACTTCTACCACGCTTTCATTGTTAGCTGGGAATGTATTGCTCAAATATTTCTCCTACCTTATCACCCCTTCTTGGCTCTTCCTAATGAGCGAACAGGAGGATTTGGAAGTACTGGGGGACATATATTTTTGGGAAATGCTTATCAAAGATAATTGCCCTGTTCTTTTCCTTGATTATACAAGGAAACAACTTTGAAGGACTAGTAGACACAGGGGCCGATGTTTCAGTCATTTCTTCTCAACAGTGGTCCCAAGATTGGAAAAAAGAAAAAGCCATGTAATGCTGATGGGACTGGGCTCCATTGCAGATGTCTGAAAGAGTACCCATTCCTTGCAATGCCAGTTTCATAATGGAAGATCAGTGTTTGTTACCTTTTATATTGTAAACATACCTATTAATATATGGGGAAGAGATCTTCTCTCTCCTTTGGGGGCTTCTGTAACCATTCTATCGGAAAACTAATAGCCACTGCTCAAATTCCTCGAGCACTCCCATTAAAATGGTTAACTAATACTCCAAAATGGGTTGAGCAGTGGCCATTACCACAAATAAAGCTCGAGGCATTAGAACAATTATTACAAGAACAACTCCAACTTGGTCATATAGAGACTTCTACTTCCCTTGGAATTCTCCTGTTTTTGTTATAAAAAAGAAATCTGGAAAATGGAGAATGTTAACTGATTTACAAGAAGTTAATAAATGTATTGAACCTATGAGAGCATTACAATTGGGACTCCCCTCTCCAGCTCTTATTCCTCAGAATTTGTCCTTAATGGTGCTAGATCGTAAAGACTGTTTGTTTGTTTGTTTGTTTGTTTGTTTTACCATTCCTCTACAATTGCAAGATAGAGATAAATTTGCTTTTACAGTTCCTGTTCTTAATCATGCTCAGCCTGTTAAAGCGTTATCAGTGGGCAGTCCTACCACAGGGAATGACAAATAGTTCTACCTTATGCCAAAATTCATAGCTTGCTCTCTACAATCTCTCCATCAAGAATATTCCAATTATATTCTGTATCATTATATGGATGATCTCCTATTAGCAGCTCCTAGTATTGCTGAACATGATGAATTCTTTTTAAAAGTACAGGAGGCTTTAAGACTATACAATTTGCAAATAGCCCAGAAAAAAATTCAAAAGGACTTTCCTATTTTGTATTTAGGGACAATATTGGAACAATATAGAATAAGGCCCCAAAAGTTGCAAATTAGAAGAGACCATCTCAAAACCTGAAATGACTTTCAGAAGTTATTGGGAGATATTAATTGGCTATGCCTGGTACTTGGAATTCCTACTTATCAATTATGACATTTGTTTTCTACTTTAGAGGGAGATACAGCTCTGGATAGTCCCCAGACCTTAACCTCATTGGCTTTACAGGAACTTCAATTTGTTGAGCAACGACTAAATGAAGGCTTTCTGACTTACGTACATCTCAACCTATTTTGTTTATAATATTTCATACCCCTTATTCTCCATCTGGTGTAATTGCTCAAGAAAAGGATTGATAGAATGTTGTTTTTGTTTTTTTTTTTACCTAACAATTTTTCTAAAAAATTGACTACATATATGGATAAATTAGCCTTCCTTATACAGAAAGGTCGCCATCATACTTTACAATTAACAGGATGTGAACCCTATCAGATTGTTACTCAGTTAACAACTGCTCAAATATCTCGATGTTTACAATTTAATGAAAACTGGCATATTTCTCTTGCCTCATATCCTGGTTCGTTTTCTAATCATTATCTGTCATCTAAATTGATTGATTTTCTCCAGACTAACTCTATGATATTTCAATCCCCAATTTCAGATGTTCCAGTTAAGGGACCCACTATTTTACAGATGCCAATAAAAATACTGCTAGATATTAGACCCCAGAAAGTTCCAAGGTTCTCCCCACTCATTTCTTCTGTACAGCCCACTAAATTGTGGGCTATCTATTTAGTTTTGCAAGATTTTCCCCAACTTCCTATTAACATTGTTTCAGATTCTCGATACGCTGTTCTCTCTTGCTTACAGCTTCCCCATGTTCCCTTCCAATGACCCTTAAAACAGCTATTGATAAATTATTTTACCAAGTACAACAATTGCTCTTGCAATGTTCAGAGCTAATTTCCTTTACTCACATCCATACACATTCTGCCCTTCCTGGACTCTTATCATTCAAAAATGCTACAATTGATGCCTTACTTTATCCTATAAAAGCAGCAAAACAAAAACATCTCTTACAACATACCAATGCCAAAGGGTTACAAAAATCTCATGATATTACTCACAAACAAGCTCAAAATATTGTTCGTTCTTGTTCCATATGTGCACCCTTTGCTTTGCCACTTCACCCCACCAGGTGTCAACGTAAGAAGACTACAAGCAAATCAGATATGACAAATGGATGTAATTTACATTTCTTCTTTCGGACAGCAAAAATGTGTACATCATAATATAGACACTTACACACACATTTTCAGTGGGCCACTGTATTGCATTCTGAAAAGGCTGATGCTGTTATTATTCATTTGTTATCTTGTTTTGCAGTTATGGGATTACCAATTGAATTAAAAACTGATAATGCACCTGCCTACCAATCTGCAAAATTAGCTCACTTTTTATCTCAGTACCATATAACTCATACTTTTGGTATTCCTTATAATAGTAAGGGCAAGCTATCATTGAAAGAGCTAATCATACCTTGTGTGATTGTCTTGAAAAAATAAAAAGGGGGAACAGCAGAGATTTATGAAACCTAAAGACATTCTGAATAAAACCTTACTTACCCTAAATTTTTTGAATATTTGAAGCAGGGGAAATCTATCAGCAGCAGAGTTGCATTTTCAGGGAAACAAGAGGATAAGAAGATCTTGAATATGCCTATTTGGTATAAAGATAAAGAGAAAGATTGGATCCCAGCGTCATTAATATATTTGGGACGAGAGTATGCTTTCATTTCTGTTAATAATTACAGGTTTTGGACCCCAGCGAGACTGATTAAAATCAACAATGACTGATTCCTTGGTTCAAAAATTCGAGGAGCCTACTATACAGAGAAGCTCTACTTTCAATGCGAGGGAAGCAACACCTCCTACGTGGGGTCAAATGAAGAAGTTGACCCAGGAAGCAGAGAAGACGTTAATGAAGGTGGGGCAACCTCTGAATCCTACCAATCTTTTGCTTGCCATGATGGTGGTGGTGACATGTCAGGTAATTGGTGTATCGGCAAGTAATCATACATATTGGGCATATATACCTAATCCCCCATTAGTAAAAGCAGTTTCCGGGGGGAACCAGAAGTGCAGGTATGTACTAATGAGACTGCCTTCTTTCCCCGCCAGCTTGCAGGGGAATAGAACAATTATCTCATCATAAACAACAATATAATATTAGTAACTTGACCATTGCGGTGGAAGGTATTCTTTTAGGCATAGGAGGACACCCCTTTTGTCTGTCCACTAAGGAACATTCTCATCATTCCTACTATACATGGGGGTAAAGTGTAATAACTACCATTTTGCTACTTTTACTGTGCTTGTTTCCACCAGGGGATTTGACACCTTGACAGAATCGTTAGACATTCATAATGGAAAACACATGTCGCTATGTCCTGTTAACTTTTTTTGTTCCTTCTCTAGAATCTTTGGAATGGGAACATTGCCGAGGTCATCGACCCTTTAAAGTCATGAATTATTCAGGGTCTATCGTTGTAGATTGGAGTCCAGATCATGGGCAATTCTTAAAAAAAAAAAAGGTTAAATAAATCTCTTAGGTGGCGTCGTGCAAATGGCACTTTGATGGGCAATGGTAATGAAACAGTTAAATGGCAGCAATTTGCATTTGTCCCTTCTCAATAACAATTGCAAGGATATCCGCACATTCAAGGAGATATTTGGAAACTATGGGCGGTTTCTGGTAATCTCACTATCTGGTCAGGAAACTATAGTTTGGATAATGGTGACTCTTCGGGTCCATTCCATGTTAAGTTACATGTTAATAAATCTTATTCTGCAATGGCATGTGTAAAATATCCTTTTGCATTGTTATATGGAAATTGGACTTAGAATGATACTGTGGGGTCTGTGTCATGTGATTATTTGTAACCTAACTCAATGTGTAAATCAGTCTTGGTGAAAAGAATTTGAAAGACGGGCCTATAACTCCAATTTCTCGTTAGTAATTGTTAAGGCTCGGACAAAAGTATGGTTGCCTATAAATCTCACTTCGGCCATGGTCGGATTCTTTTGCTGTTTCTCATCTAGTAGCCGCTGTACAGACTGCTATACTTGATCTCGACGTATGCTTGGTGTGGTCATTGCTTCGATTCTAGCAGTCACATCAGTAACTGCAACAGCAGCGGTAACAGGCCTTGCATTACACCAAGAAATTCAAACAGCTGATTTTGTTTGGGACTGGCATAAAGACTCTCATTTGTTATGGCAACAACAGCGAGATTTAGATGCACAACTTGCTACCGACGTGCTCAATCTTCAACACACCGTTTCCTGGCTTGGAGATCAATTAACTGTTTTATCTACACAAAGTGTGTTAAAATGTGATTGAAATTCTCAATTTTTGTATAACACCTATACCATTTAACATGAGTAAGGAATGGGGGAAAAGTAAAACGATCTTTGATTGGACATCAAAATCTCACTACAAAAATTATGGACCTGGAACGACAAATTTTGTCTACTTTTAGCAAGACTTTGCCTGACATTGCGGGATCTGATTTGTTAAAAGTCTTCAAGAAAGATTGAATAACTTAAATCCATTAGGGCATGTATCCACACTAATTGGGACTATCTTTGGGAACACTGTGTTTATATTATTTTTATGTTGTGTTGCTATTCTAGTATTCCAACGATGGCAGAAAGTAAAACAACTAAAACTCAAAGCAGAAAAGATCCAGATCATACTACAATTTGTTAAAGCAAACCAAGACACATTAAAAAAAAAGTTCTAGATGCCTATCATCTAGAGAGATTCCACCTAGCCCCCAAGAGGTGGCTGGATAGCCAATGAAGGGTAAGACCTTCAGAGGAGGGCAAACTAAGACAGGCACAGCTGCGAGAGGGGTTGGCGAGGCTGGAGGTTGGCCGCCTACAGCTTTACGCCTTGCTCTACAAAACATCAATACAAATGTCTAGAGGGCTTAAATAAAATAAAAAAGGGGAGATGAAGGGTTAATGCGGCTACAATAGGGAAAGCGGAGATGTGCATGCAAGCGGGTCTCTCAAGGCTGAACGTGCTGGCAAGCGAGGCGTTCTGCTAAGGAGTCTGGACACAGCCTTGAGTTTAATGGTCCCTTGCTAACGAGGGAGCATTCCTTTCTTTTGATAAAGGGGAGAAGACGGCTCTGGACAGACCTTGCAGTAAACAGAGGTTTCACTCCCCTTGCTGTATGATAACATGTATGCACCTGCGCTGTACTGAAAAGGCTTATTCATGCAGTCTGGAATTCTGCCTAGTGGGCTATATAATAATAAACCTCAATTATCTGCGCAGTCTTTTCCTCCGGCCGGGTGTGTGTGTGTTTCTTGTTCATCTCGCATGTCTTGTGTGTTTTATGTCATTTCACTTGTAATCTCCAGTAATCAACACCTGAGAGTCCCTTGGACTGCAAGAAGATCAACCAGCCCATTCTAAGGGATATCAGTCCTGGGTGTTCATTGGAAGGACTGATGTTGAAGCTGAAGCTCCAATACTTTGGCCACCTGATGCAAAGAGCTGACTCATCTGAAAAGACCCTGATGCTGGGAAAGATTAAAGGTGGGAGAAGAAGGGGAGGACAGAGGATGAGATTGTTGGATGGCATCACTGACTCAATGGGCATGGATCTGGGTAGACTCCAGCATTTGGTCATGGGGGAGGCCTGGTGTGCTGTGGTTCATGAGGTCACAAAGAGTTGGACACGACTGAGCTACTGAACTGAACTGAACTGAACTAAACTGAACTATAGAAATATTCTTAAGAACATGAAAAATGTTAAAATAGCAGTTATTTAAAATGGGTTATTTTTGTTATTTGGAGAACACGAAGTGATTTCAGAGTGGTGATGTGTGAATTTGGGGTTGAAGAATATAGAGAGCTATCTCTTTGAGAAAAAAATAAATAAATTCAAATACCTGTGAAAATTCAAATACCTGTGAATATTTTAGCAAAGATAGTTCTGTACTTAGGATGTGGGCTAAGAGAAAGAATAGAACATAGATGTTGCATTTGCAAAAAGCAGAAGTGAAACGTGGATTTAGATCAATTATTTGAGAGTCATACAACTGAGATACAACACATTAAATTGCTTAATAAATGTCAATGCTTATCCACTTGTACGTTAATTTTCTTCTTGCTTTGGTTACTTTGTTTAGTATATTCTGTTGACCTTAGTTTTTATTCATATTTGACTTACTTTGTTAATATTTATTAATAATTTATTAATATTATTTATTACTATTTCTACTAAGTCCAGAAAACTTTTAAAGGGAAATATTTACACCTAATGTAAGTTTAAGTAGAAATTAAAAGATATTACTGTTGGAAGGAAAACTATGATTAAACCTAGACAGTGTATTAGAAAACAAAGATATCACTTTGCTGACAAAGGTCTGTATAGTCAAAGCTATGGTTTCTCCAGTAGTCATGTATGGATGTGAGAACTGGACCATAAAGAAGGCTAACCACTACAGAATTGATGCTTTTGAATTGTGGTGCTGGGGGAGACTCTTGAGAGTCCCTTAGACTGCAAGGAGATCAAACCACTCAATTCTAAGTAGACCAAACCAGTCAATTCCAAAGGAAATCAATCCTAAATATTCACTGGGAAGACTGAGGCTGAAGCTGCAATACTTCGGCCACCTGCTGCGAAAAGCCAGTTCACTGGAAAAAAAAAAAAAAAACCCTGATGCTGGGAAAGACTAAAGGCAAAGGAGAGTGTGGTGGAAGATGAGATGGTTAGATAGTATCATTGACTCAATAGGCATGTATTTAAGCAAACTCCTGGAGATTGTGAAGGACAGGGAAGCCTGGCATGCTACAGTGCTTATGGGGTCACAAAGAGTCGGACACAACTTAGTGACTGGTAGCACACTCACTAATTTATTCATAATAAGTGGCCAGAAAAAATATATTTCACTGACTGATTTCATCTTTTCAGGATTGGCGGACACACTGGAGCAGCAAGATATCTGCTTTTTGCTCTTTTCTGTAATTTACACACTTACAGTTGGAAATGTTAGGATGATCCTCTTAATCAGGACTGATTTCTGACTTCACACACCATGTACTTTTCCTGGCTAATCTGTTCTTTTTGAGTGTTTGTTATTCATCCATCATCACTACAAAGATGCTGGTAGATTTATAGCAGAGAAGACCATCTCCTTTGCCGACTGCTTTATGCAGATGTACTTCTTTTTAGCCTTGGCCACAAATGAATGCATCCTTTTTGGGTTAATGGCCCGTGACTGCTATGTGGCCATATGCAGGCCCTCTTCTTTACACCTTGATCATGTCCAGGATGGTCTGCCTGAAAATGGTAGCAGGGGCTTTCACTGTAGGACTGCTGAACTCCAAGTTTTAAACAAGCTGAAGAAGCAGCTTCACATTCTGCAGTTCTAATGTTATCCATCACTTCTGTGACTTTCCTTCAATTATTAAGCTCTCATGTTCAGACACATATCTGTATGAAATCATCTTGTCTGTAGTGCCTGGTGTGGATACAGTCAGAAGTCCGCTGGTGAGCCTCACTTCCAACTCCTACATTCCCTTCTCCACCTTTTATATGCATTCAGGGAGGAAAAGTGCAAAGAATTCTTCACATGTGCCTCTCACTTGACTGATATTATTCTGATTCATTCCACCTCCGTCTATACTTATCTGAGACCTACTTCCAGCTACTTCCTGACTCAGGATTAATTGGCTTCTGTGTTTTACGGTGGTGATCCCCATGTTGAATCCTCTGATCTACAGCCTCAGAGATAAGGATGTAAAAAGGGTTTATGAAATGTAATTACTAGGAAAAGGGTTCCTTTATTTTGTGAGTGGTTCAGGCCTAAATAGACTATGTCTTGAAATTTGGAAATACCGGTCAAACTTATTTTCATTAGAGCATTGTCTGTGTAATCATGTTCTGTTAATACTCAGTGCAATTCAGTTCAGTTGCTCAGTCGTGTATGACTCTTTGCGACCCCATGGACTGCAGCATGCCAGGCTTCCCTGTTCATCACCAACTCCCGGACTTAACTCAAACTCATGTCCATTGAGTCAGTGATCCCATCCAATCATCTCATACTCTGTTGTCCCCTTCTCCTCCCACCTTCAATCTTTCCCAGCATCAGGGTCTTTTCCCGTGAGTCAGTTCTTCACCTCAGGTGGCCAAAGATGGGAGTTTCAGCTTCAGCACTATTCCTTCCAATGGATATTCAGGACTGATTTCCTTTAGGACAGACTGGTTGGATCTCCTTGCAGTCCAAGGGACTTTCAAAACTTTTCTCCAACACCACAGTTAAGAAGCATCAATTCTTCAGTGCTCAGCTTTCTTTATAGTTCAACTCTGACATCCATATATGACCACTGGAAAAACCATAGCTTTGACTAGACGGTCCTTTGTTAGAAAAGTAATGTCTCTGCTTTTTAATAGGCTGTCTAGATTTGCTCATAACTTTTCTTCCAAGGAGCAAACATCTTTTAATTTTATGGCTGCAGTCAGCATTTACAGTGATTTTGGAGACCCCCAAAATAGTTTGTTACTGTTTCCCTATTTATTTCCCATGACGTGATGGGACCAGATGCCATGATCTTAGTTTTCTGAATGTTGAGTTTTAAGCCAACTTTTTCACTCTCCTCTTTCACTTTCATCAAGAGGCTCTTTAGTTCTTCACTTTCTGCCATATGGGTGGTGTCATCTGCATATCTGAAGTTATTGGTATTTCTCCCCGCAATCTTGATTCCAGCTTATGCTTCATCCATTCCAGCATTTCTCATGATGTATTCTGCATATAAGTTAATATTATACAGTATTTATTTGATGAATATAATTTATCCTCATTAGGTAAAAGCATAGAGTTTTCTTCTAATCATATTTCACTAGATCCCTAAAATAGGGCTTATTTATAAAGAAATTTAGATTAGGAAATAAAGGACTAAGTATATAGAGACAAAAGTAACAAGGTCACATGAAACAAATCATTTAATGAATTTTCCCTTTTTGATGCATTTGTTTTCACCATTTATGATTTGTAAGTGATATATATATATATCACCAGTGGCAAAATAATTTAAATACACAATATATTTCCATTTTACTTTGCTGAGTCATTTCCTGTAGATATGCTTAAATAAAACTCAAGAATGTTAGTTTACATGCAATAGTAATTTTTTTTACTTTTTTTTCCTTTATTGCACAAATGTATACTTATTCACTAAAGTTTAAATATGAATTGTGTGGCAGTGTTCTATATAGAAAACAGCTATTTGGTTAAAAAGCACAATTAGACCAGTTTTTTCCTATTCCTTTCTTTTCTTCTCAAACATTTCCTATTTTTCTATGATTATCTCCTCCAGAGTGATACATATACACAAAGCCACATGAACACGCACTCAGTTATGTTTAATCAAGGCATAGTTCCAAAACAGGTATATCAGTGTTTCATGGGTGAAACTGACATATTCTGTGTAATAGACTATGGATTTCCTGCTTATGGTAACCTTCTGTCAACTACCAACAAAATCCTTTAAAGTTAATCTATTAAAAGTAAGCCTTAATATGAAAGTGGAATGGGAGTGACTTAATAGAACTCAGGAGGAAATTAAGAGGGGGTCAGCTCTTATTAAGATGTTAACTTTATTATATAGTTTTTGGAGAGAAATTCCCCATGGCCCTTGCCTTGCACTTTCTGCTGAAGTGGCACCTGATAGAAGCTGTGATGTTCAAGTCAAGTGGGATGTGGGAAAGCTGATCTCATGGCCTGCCATAAAGTTGTCATCCAGCTCAGATATCTCACGGTCCCTTTGTGGCCCACATAATTCACATTGGTCAAAAGAATATTCATGAACTTAGTAGTCAGCATCTTTTCCAATTTATTTCACTCAAACAGTGGTGGATTTCAGGTTAAACTTACCCAGAAATGTGGTGAGTTACATACACACACATTTACATACAGACACACACTCAGACTTATGCATACATGGGGAAGGGGGGTTGGATTATAAATTTGTAGTGGGTTATATACCCTTTTGGAATAAGCTAAAATTATCAAAATATAGGCAAGTAAATAGCCAATTGAAAACCTTAATCTTTGAAAAGCAACTTTAAAGTAACACAGAGATACATAATCAAGTTATGATGTAAATCCACACAGTGTGTGATTACATCTACCTGTGTGTGATCATATTCTAATCACTTTTGAGAATGGAGTTTCTGCCCTTAGAGGATTGACTCACAATCAAAAGCTATAGCCTGGTCCCCATGGTTACCCAACCCTCTTTCAGGGAAAAAAAAAAATCCAGCTTGTGTATATATTCAAGATGTGTCTCAAATTTTTACACAGAAAGAATCCGTACTATCTCTGGTTTCATTTCACTTCAAACATGAAAATTGTCTCTTTATAATTTTTATGCCTCAACTGAGTTATTAGGAGAAGATTCTGATAAGAAAGAAAACAATAAAACACATGAATTAGTACTGGGAAGGATGTTATTGGGTACATGCTGCTGTCTTGATTGTTCCCTGCTGAGGACGGGGTATAGTGACTGCTACTATAGGGCACTGATTTGATAATGTGTTTTGTAAATGAGAACAGTTGTGTGGTTAACTTCTAAAACACTACATAATAATCTCAAGAATATAATAGGTGTCAAAGTAGTGGTTATTTGAAACAGGCTATGTTTGCTGCTTAGAGAACACAAAAGTGATGTCCGGGTGGCAAGTCATAAATTTTGAAAATGAAGAATATAGAGAATCATCTTTGAGATTTAAAAAAAAGTGCATTTGAGTTAAACAAATACCTCCTCAGAAAATGGGAAAGACTTCAGCAAGATTAGTTCTGAACTGTATATTTTGGATATCGGCAACAGGAGAAAGAATGGAACATGAATGCTGCATTTGCACAAAACTGAAGTGAAATAAGTTGACTTAGACCAAGGATTTGTGGATGCCTCAGCCCACATTTAATACGGAGAACTGCTTAATAAACACCAATGTATATTCATTTTTTTCACTAAATTCTACATTATTTCAGTTGCTTTATTTACTCTATTATCCAAAGTTTCCCCCTGTATGTCACTAACTTCATTAACATTCCTATTACTTCATGTAAACATAGAACAGTGAAATGTTTCTATCTAATGCAAGTTGATACATGATATGTCTGTAGTAAATAGCCAGAAAAATAATACTTCATTGACAGAGTTGATTCTGTTGGGATTAGCAGAAACACTGGAGCTACAGATTATCCTCTTTTGCCTTTTTTCTGTGATTTATACACTTACAGTTGTGGGGAATGTTGGGATGATACTCTTAATCAGAATGGATTCCAGACTTCACACACACTCATGTGTTTCTTCCTGGCTAACCTGTCCTTTGTGGATGTTTTGTTATTCATCCACCATCACTCAAAGATGCTGGTAGATCTATTATCAGAGAAGAAGTCCATCTCCTTTGCTGGCTGCTTCCAGCAGATGTACTTCTTTATAGCGTTTGCCACAATTGAATGCATCCTTTTGGGTTAATGGCCCATGACTGCTATGTGGCCATATGCAACCCTCTCCTTTACTCCTTCATCATGTCCAGGACTGTCTGCATAAAAATGGCAGCAGGGGCTTTTACAGCAGGACTGTTGAACTATGTGATTCACACAGGTTATGTGAGCAGCTTGTCATTCTGCAGTTCCAGTGTCATCCATCACTTTTTTCTGTGACAGTCCTCCGATTTTTAATCTCTCATGTTCTGACACACACCTGCATGAAAGCATCTTGTCCACATTCGCTGGTGTGAATATGGTTGGGACTCTGCTGGTGATCCTCACTTCCTACTGCTACATTCTCTTCTCCATCTTCCGCATGCATGCAGGGGGGGGAGCCGCAAAGCGTTCTCCACGTGTGTGTCTCACCTGACAGCCATCATGCTGTTCCTGAGTCCACCTCCATCGACACTTATCTCAGGCCTTCCTGCAGCTACTCCCTGACTCAGGACAAAGTGGCTTCCGTGTTCTACACAGTGGTCATCCCCATGTTGAATCCTCTGATCTACAGCCTCCGGAACAGGGAAGTGAAGAAGGCTTCATGCAATGTGATTACTATGAAAAGGGTCCCTTCCCTTCTGGGATTGTTGCCTTGATTTTCTTGACTAAACAGAGCATGTTTTGAAGTTTTCAAGTGTGGATCAAGCTTACCATTTTTCATTAGAATATTTTCTAATTAATCTTGTTTTATTAGTACTCAAGTACTTGTATCCAATTGGGTATAAACTAACTGATATAAAATGTGTATCAGACTGTTATAAAATTACAAATTTTTCACCTGATTATTTTATATTTCCATTGTATTATCAAAATCTGTGCTTATTCATAAAGTAATCTTAGTTAGGAAATGAAGTTATTAACTATTTAAAGACATAAATAACAGTATCACATGAAACTAGCCAAGTAAAGAACTTAGAATTTTAAGTTCATTTTTTCCAATGCCTCCTTTTTCACCATTTATGTTTTGTAATAGATTGTTATATAGCACATAGGCCATATTTTTAGTTTTGAATAGATTTCTATTTTATTTCATGGAATAATTTCCTGGGGATATGCTTAAATCAAAATTCAGGAATATCATTTTAATAGTAGCAGTAAATGCATCGACTTTTATTTCTGCTATTCCTACAAACATATTCATTAGAAAAGAAATTATGAATTTGTATAAAAGAATGCAACTTAGAAAACTGTCTGTGATTAGAGTGCACCACTTACAATAGTTTTTCTTCTATTGCCTTCTTTCCTTCTCAAAAATTTCCTATTCTTTTCTCACTTTCTGTCTTCCACATGATTCATACAATCAAAACCACCTCACACCCATTCAGCTACTTCAGAATTTAATTAGCTCTACCTGATAGATGTTGATATTGAATGGATGTAACATACATATTATGGAAATCTATCAATTAACAATAAGTAATCAAAATTAATCATAATATTAAAGCTAAACATTAATATGAAGGTGGAATGGGAATTGGCTTATTAGAACTCTGGATAAAGTTAGTAGGGTTCAGGGTTTGTTAAAAAGATCGACTCACATATAATTTTTGAAGGGAAATTCTCCGTGGCCTTTCTTTGCTCTTTCTGCTAAAGTTGCCCCTGATAGAAGCTGTGATGCTCAAGTCATCTGGGATGTGGCAGAACAGATCATGATCTGTCACAAAAGGTCATTCAGGTCAAGCGTCCATGGCCCTCTGTGGTCTGAAGAACATCATATAATCATTTGTCTTGTCTGTTCACCCCTGGGCTGTACTCTCAGTCCATATTTTTTCCCTGTTCCTGGAGGCCCTGCAGCAGGCTGATCAGGCTGATCTCAGTGAAGATCCACTCCTTCAGTAAGTGACTCACCTGCATTCCGCTGCACCAGCCAGCTGCTCTTTGGTTGGTCTCGTTCTACTTTCTCTGTCATAGGTACTTCTGGGATCAAGATAGTTCACTAACAAATACTAATATTCTACTCCTTCCACTAAATGCTTTACTTTCTAGTAAAACTTAGGAATAGAAACATTGTGTTCAGGATGAAGTACAGTTATTCTGAGTTTTGGGTGCTTTGACATATTGCATTTAGAACCATGTTTACTGTTCTCTAATTCAGCCTTCTACATTTAATTAATCTCATTCATTTAATTAAGCTTTAAAGTGTTTAAAACTTTGGGAGATTTTTTTAAATTAATGAATGTGTGCACCTTAAATACATTTAGACTAATTTTTAATCTGCATTTATTGTAAAACTTTTTTTTAATTTTTTATTTTTACTTTATTTTGCTTTACAATACTGTATTGGTTTTGCCATACATTGACATGAATCAGCCACGGGTGTACATGAGTTCCCAATCCTGAAAACGTGTTTTTAAAATTATTGTCTGTTCTTTCTTATTAGGGTTTCCCTCATAGCTCAGTTGGTAAAGAATCTGCATGCAATGCAGGAGTCCTGGGTTCAGTCCTGGGTCTGGCAGATCCCTTGAGAAGACAATGGCAACCCACTCCAGTATTCTTGCCTGGAGAATCTCATGGACAGAGGAGCCTGGGCGGGGCTACAGTCCATGGGGTCACAAGAGTCAGGCACAACTTAGAGACTAAACCACCGCCAATGCCTTTAAGCCTGTTTGTGCCTGTTTGCTATATGCTACACTACTTCCTGTTTGTCTAATTTTCCAAGTATTTTATCTCATTTGAATGTTTAATATTACCACCTTTTCCAAATATACAGTTATCAATCCTTGTTTTGCCTTATTCAACTCTTTATGAATAATTTATACACTGAAAGTAGTGAAGTGTGAAAACTATGCCTTTGGCTTTGTTTTGCTCTATATTAATTAGTGTTTAGGTCAGATAAATAAAGCTTATAATACCTGGGAATGTCACGCTTTGGAAAAGTTGGAAAAAAGTAAGTAAACAAGTTGGAAGGAATGATGTAATTCATATCCAATAATCACATGGATCCAAATAAATAAACAAAAATGGAGATATTACTAACAAACAGAGCCCTGAATTTAGGCAAAAACATATGCAGAAAGTGTTTGATGTTAATATATAATGATGATTTTAAATTAAGTTTGTTAAACAGAAATTTCATAACAGAATTTTCATGAGTCTACTGAAAACTGAAAATTATGCATCTTGTAAGCAATAATTAGGTAAACGTTACTACTGAGATTAAGTGAAGAAATAATATTTCACTTCATACTGCTCAAATTAAACATAGTATATTAATTCATAATCACATTTCAATGGACAGAAATGAAAACATATGATGTCCAAAAGGTAATTTGTAAATGAGTAGGTGTACAGAAAATATTCTAATATGAAGTAATAGAATTGATGTGAGAATATTCAATCTGTAGAGATTAATGTACACTTAACTTTAATGCAAATATGTAGTTTTATTGCAAAGATATAACTTTGTTGGACTATATATATATATATATATATATTCTTTATAGGAACAATCTTAAGGCAAATAATTTTATTGAAACTATATGGAATATCTGACAAATAGAACTGTGACACCAGAAAGCAAAAATGTGGTCATTTTTTGCTAATGTGAGATACAATTTATAGCTTTGGCAGAAAAATGCTCAAATTATCTTTAAATGTTGTAATATTAGTCCTAAAATGGAAACATTGCATGTACCCACCCACCACCTTTAAGTCTCAAAATAGTCCTTGGGATATTTTAATTATATAATAAGTCTTATTCGCCTTAGATTTGTTAATAAAGAAATGTAGTAATTATTGGCCATGGTGCTTCAAAGTTTTGCAAACAAGAGATTAATCTGATGATGAGCACAGCAAAAATTCCGAGCTAATAAATTAGGTTCAAAACATTCAATCTCCTGAAAATGTCTCATCACTTAAACTTTGCAGTGTAAAAATAAAATTTTTAAGTATAATTTATTGACTATGGTTGTGTTGTGTGTGTCAATCATTCAGTTCAGTTTAGTCGCTCAGTCGTGTCCGACTCTTCGCGACCTCATGAACTGCAGCACACCAGGCCTCCCAGTCCATCACCATCTCCCAGAGTTCACTCAGAATCACGTTCATCAAGTCAGTGATGCCATCCAGCCATCTCATCCTCGGTCGTCCCCTTCTTCTCCTGCCCCCAATCCCTCCCAGCATCAGAGACTTTTCCAATGAGTCAATTCTTTGCATGAGGTAGCCAAAGTACTGGAGTTTCAGCTTTAGCATCATTCCTTCCAAAGAAATCCCAGGGCTGATCTCCTTTAGAATGGACTGGTTGGATCTCCTTGCAGTCCAAAGGACTCTCAAGAGTCTCCTCCAACACCACAGTTCAAAAGCATTGATTCTTTGGAGCTCAGCCTTCTTCACAGTCCAACTCTCACATCCATACATGACCACAGGAAAAACCATAGCCTTGACTAGACGGACCTTTGTCGGCAAAGTAATGTCTCTGCTTTTGAATATACTATCTAGGTTGGTCATAACTTTTCTTCCAAGGAGTAAGCATCTTTTAATTTCATGGCTGCAGTCACCATCTGCAGTGATTTTGGAGGCCAAAAAATAAAGTCTGACACTGTTTCCACTGTTTCCCCATCTATTTCCCATGAAGTGATGGGACCAGATGCAGTGATCTTTGTTTTCTGAATGTTGAGCTTTAAACCAACTTTTTCACTTTCCTCTTTCACTTTCATCAAGAGGTTCTTTAGTTCAATTTCTGCCATAAGGGTGATGTCATCTGAATATCTGAGGTTATTGATATTTCTCCCGGCAATGTTGACTCCACCTTGTGTTTCTTCCAGTCCAGCATTTCTTATGATGTACTCTGCATACAAGTTAAATAAGCAGGGTGACAGTATACAGCCTTGATGTACTCCTTTTCCTATTTGGAAACAATCTATTGTTTCATGTCCAGGTCTAACTGTTGCTTCCTGACCTGCATACAGATTTCTCAAAAGGTAGGTTAGGTGGTCTGATATTCCCATCTTTTCAGAATTTTCCACAGTTTATTGTGATCCACACAATCAAATGCTTTGGCATAGTCAATAAAGCAGAAGTAGATGTTTTTCTGGAACTCTCTTGCTTTTTCCATGATCCAGCGGATGTTGGCAATTTGATCTCTGGTTCCTCTGCCTTTTCTAAAACCAGCTTGAACATCAGGGAGTTCACGG
Source organism: Nanger dama (assembly GCA_917880005.1). Lineage (NCBI taxonomy): Eukaryota > Metazoa > Chordata > Mammalia > Artiodactyla > Bovidae > Nanger > Nanger dama. Next base: position 1,680,844 of record CAKJTW010000140.1, read on the forward strand.
GTCACGTATTGCTGAAGCCTGGCTTGGAGAATTTTGAGCATGACTTTACTAGCATGTGAGATGAGAGCAATTGTGTGGTAGTTTGAGCATTCTTTGGCATCGCCTTTCTTTGGAATTGGAATGAAAACTGACCTTTTGCAGTCCTGCGGCCACTGGTGAGTTTACCAAATTTGCTGGCATATTGAGTGCAGCACTTTCACAGCATCATCTTTCAGGATTTGAAATAGTTCCCTGGATTCCATCACCTCCACTAGCTTTGTTTGTAGTGATGCTTTCTAAGGCCCACTTGACTTCACATTCCAAGATGTCTGGCTCTAGATTAGTGATCACATCATCATGATTATCTGGGTCGTGAATATTTTTTTTTTTGTACAGTTCTTCTGTGTATTCTTGCCACCTCTTCTTAATATCTTCTGCTTCTGTTAGGTCCAGACCATTTCTGACCTTTATCGATCATTAACTCACTAGTAAAGGAAAACAAGAAAGATTAAGATACATAGATATGTTACACATATGCATGATTCTACGTCGTGTCCCTGATATCAGAGCTCAAATTTTGCCCATTCAATATGGAGGGGGAGTGGAATATAATTCCCAAGTGTAAAAGAATTACAACTACAGAGGCAAAGATAGATTTCCTTTAGGTTCTTATTCAAACAGTTGCAGGAAATATTCTGGTTGAACTGTTTGGTGTAACAGGCTGTGTGGAATCAGTTACATGTGGCCAAGGGAGGGCACCATGTGGTATATAATGACCATGTGGAATGGGCGGATGAGGGTGAAGAATGTTCTTAGATAATTTATGCAGAGGGAGAAGAGAACAAAAAAAAAAGCCTCTACACTAATTGGTTAAACTATGACAAAGATAGGAAACTCCTACAGATTCTAAGACCTGAAAGATCTAAAGAAGTGTATTCCAGGACAATATCCCAGGTTTAGGTGAAGCTCACTGTGTTGCTATTGTTCAGTTGCTCACTCAAGTCCAAATCTTTGTGACCCCACGTCCTGCAGCATGCCACGCTTCCCTGTCCTTCACTATCTCCCAGAGTTTTCTCAAACTCATGTCCTCTCCAGTGTACAACTCCACTGTTAACAATCATTCAGGGCCAGGTGGCTTTGACACTGGTGAATTCCATGGTTTCTGGGATCATTCTGAATGTGTTCTTTCCTATATCATTGCCAAGAACTGAGTCATGCAAGAGGGGAGAGAAACTGGAAATATACTTGGGCTACTATCGAAAAAGATAAATGGAGAATTGCATTTTGTAACTGGTATTTCAGTCTCTTTCATGGTGCATGATACAATCATGAAAACCAAGAGAAACTGCAAAGGGAATTAAAGGAAAAATGGCATGATTTTATTTATCTACCTCACAGAAAAAATACTGCCTTTCAATAAAAAGAGATTGATGACTTGGGGCTGGTGCACGGGGATGATCCAGAGAGATGATATGGGGTGGGAGGTGGGAGGGGACTTTGAGATTGGGAGCTCGTGTACACCTGTGGCTGATTCATTTCAATGTATGGCAAAAACAATACAGTACTGTAACGTAGAATAAAGTAAAAGTAAAATTTAAAAAAAGAAGAAGAAATGCAATTAAAAAAAAAAAAGTGAAGAGGAACTAAAAGCCTCTTGATGAAAGTGAAAGAAGAGAGTGAAGAAGTTGGCTTACATTGACATGAATCCACCACAGATGTATATGAGTTCCCAAACCTGAACCCTCCTCCCACCACCCTGTATGGCAAAAACCAATACAGTATTGTAAAGTAAAAAAATTAAAAGAAAAAGTTGGCTTAAAGCTCAACATTCAGAAAATGAAGATCATGGCATCTGGTCCCACCGCTTCATGGGAAATAGATGGGGAAACAGTGGGGAAAAAAAAAAAGAGAGATTGATGAAAGTGAAGAAGTACCAAAAATAAAGTTTATAAAGCGTATTTCAATATAAAAAGTATACAAAGATAAAAAATTTTTAAATTCCCATAAAAATAGAAGGAAACGAGTGACATTATTTAATATTTAGAAGAAAAAGTAAGCATAATTTGATGACTGACTAATGTAGGTAAAATAGATGAAGAATTACAAACCCATCATATTTATCTTGTGGTTTGATTTTATGTATGATAAAATTGGGAAAGCAGAGGAACATGTTTGGAAAGAAACTGTATGTAAATATTGTGACCATTTCTCACCATACACATACCACATCAACCCTAATTTCCCACAAAGATTACTGCAACCACATCTTAAGAGGTCTCACTGCTTCCCATTCTTATGTGCACTGAAGTGTATCATGTTTTGTCATAACATCTCTCAAACATTTTCCTCACCACTAACAATGGAAGAGTACACATTATATGTGATTCATTTCAGTTCAGTTCAGTTGCTCAGTCGTGTTCGACTCTTTGTGACTCCATGAACCACAGCACACCGGTCCTCCCTGTCCATCACCAATTCCCAGAGACCACCCAAACTCATGTCCATTGAGTTGGTGATGCCATCCAACCATCTCCTCTGTCATCTTTGCCACCTGCCCTCAATCTATCCAAGCATCATGGTCTTTTCAAATGAGTCAGCTCTTTGCATCAGGTAGACAAAATATTAGAGCTTCAGCTTCAACATCAGTCTTTCAAAGAACACCCAGGACTGATTTCCTTTAGGATAGACTGGTTGGATCTCCTTCCAGTCCAAGGGACTCTCAAGAGTCTCTCCAACACCACAGTTCAAAAGCATCAATTATAGTCCAACTCTCACATCTATACATGACTACTGGAAAAACAATAGCCTTGACTAGATGGACATTTTGTAGGCAAAGTAATGTCTCTGCTTTTGAATATGCTGTCAAGGTTGGCTTTCCTTCCAAGGAGTAGGCGTCTTTTAATTTCATGGCTTCAGTCACCATCTGCAGTGATTTGGGAGCCCCCAAAAATAAAGTCTGACAGTGTTTCCACTGTTTCCCCATCTATCTTGCCATGAAGTGATGGGACCTGATGCCATGATCTTAGTTTTCTGAATGTTGAGCTTTATGCCAACTTTTTGACTCTCCTCTTTCAACTTCATCTAGAGGCTCTTTAGTTCTTCTTCACTTTCTGCCATAAGGGTGGTGTCATCTGCATATCTGAGGTTACTGATATTTCCCCTGGCAATCTTGACTCATGCCTGTGCTTCCTCCAGCCCAGCATTTCTCATGATGTACTCTGCATATAAGTTAAATAAGCAGGGTGACAATATACATCCTTGATATACTCCTTTTCCTATTTGGAACCAGTCTGTTGTTCCATGTCCAGTCCTAACTGTTGCTTCCTGGCCTGTATATAGGTTTCTCAAGAGGTAGTTCAGGTGGTCTGGTATTGCCATCTCTTCCAGAATTTTCCACAGTTTATTGTGATCCACACAGTCAAAGGCTTTGGCATAGTCAGTAAAGCAGAAATAGATGTTCTTCTGGAACTCTCTTGCTTTTCCATGATCCAGTGGATGTTGGCAATTTGATCTCTGGTTCCTCTGCCTTTTCTTTTTTTCTTTTTTAATATAAATCTATTTATTTTAATTGGAGGTTAATTACTTTACAATATTGTATTGATTTTGCATACATCAGCATGAATCCATCACACACGTTCCCCATCCTGAACCCCCCTCCCACCTCTCTCCCCGTACCATCCCTCTGGGTCACCTCAGTGCGCCAGCCCCAAACATCCAGTATCATGCATCGAACCTTGACTGGCGATTCGTTTCATATATGATATTATACATGTTTCAATGCCATTCTCAAAATCATCCCACCTTTTCCCTCTCCCACAGAGTCCAAAAGACTGTTCTATACATTTGTGTCTCTTTTGCTGTCTTGCATACATGGTTATTGTTACTGTCTTTCTAAATTCCATATATATGCAGCAGTATAGTGTACTGGTGTTTTTCTTTCTGGCTTACTTCACTCTGTATAATAGACTCCAGTTTCATCCACCTCATTAGAACTGATTCAAATGTATTCTTTTAATGACTGAGTAATACTCCATTGTGTATATGTACCTCAGCTTTCTTATCTATTCATCTGCTGATGGACATCTAGGTTGTTTCCATGTCCTGGCTATTATAAACAATGCTGCGATGAACATTGGGGTACACGTGTCTATTTCAGTTCTGGTTTCATCGGTGTGTATGCCCAGCAGTGGGATTGCTGGGTCATAAGGCAGTTCTATTTTCAGTTTTTTAAGGAATGTCCACACTTGTTCTCCACAGTGGCTGTACTAGTTTGCATTCCCACCAACAGTGTAAGAGGGTTCCCGTTTCTCCACATCCTCTCCAGCATTTATTGCTTGTAGACTTTTGGATCACAGCCATTTTGACTGGCATGAAATGGTACCTCATTGTGGTTTTGATTTGCATTTCTCTGATAATGAGTGATGTTGAGCATCTTTTCATGTGTTTGTTAGCCATCTGTATGTCTTCTTTGGAGAAATGTCTATTTAGTTCTTTGGCCCATTTTTTGATTGGGTCATTTATTTTTTCTGGAGTTGAGCTGCAGGAGTTGCTTGTATATTTTTGAGATTAGTTGTTTGTCAGTTGCTTCATTTGTCATTATTTTCTCCCATTCTGAAGGCTGTCTTTCACCTTGCTTATAGTTTCCTTTGTTGTACAGAAGTTTTTATTTTTAATTAGTTCCCATTTGTTCATTTTTGCTTTTATTTCTAGTATTTTGGGAGGTGGGTCATAGAGGAACCTGCTGTGATTTATGTCGGAGAGTGTTTTGCCTATGTTCTCCTCTAGGAGTTTTATAGTTTCTGGTCTTAACGTTTAGATCTTTGGTCCATTTGAGTTTATTTTTGTGTATGGTGTTAAAAAGTTATGTCATTTAAATAGAAAATTAATCCCAAACTCTATTCAGGATATTGATATCTTTGATATAACACTATAGCATTTATTAATGGGTTTTGTTACTGTTGTTGCTTTTTAATTTTGCAGAATATTGCCTATGTTTCTCTTTCCAATGAAGTTATTCAGCGTTCTTTCTCTAGTCCCAATGTATAGCCTGAAAATTAATAGCATCAAATTAGCTTTATTAGATTAAAAGACTAAAAGCATGATATAGCAGGCCTGGCATTGATAGTCTCATTAAAAGATGCGCATTTGAGCAAAAATTATGACATCGTATTCGAGACATAAACCATTAGCTCACTGGCAGTTGTACCTCTATTGACTGCACAGAACAACAGGAAGAAGCAAAGATCATTTGCTGCATTTAATTCTGAGAAAGGTGTTCCAAAATTTTCCATATATGCTGGTAGGGTGTCTTCAGATACTGTTTTCTGAATATAACTTTCATGTCAGAACATACTACCTGCATGAGAAGAATATAGTTTTCTAGGAGAACCATTATTCTGCTTGATAACGGGTAGAAAAGAGAGATTTTCCAGCCATGGCTGGCTCTTTGACCTCTTGGATACAAGATCACTCCTGTAAACATTTCCTTCAACATAACATGAAAAGAAAGCCTTCCCAAATTTGATTCTCTGGTTTTGACCAGTTATTCAGGCTCAAAAATCTTGCTTTTAACTGGGGGACTTGCTCTGAATATGCCTTTTAACATTCTGTCTATTATTATTTGCTTTGAGATATCCTCTTATTTTCCTCACTCAGGATGGTGACTGAAGCCATGAAATTAAAGATGCTTGCTCCTTGGAAAGAAAGCTATGACAAACCTAGACAAAGTATTACAAAGCAAAGACATCACTCTGCTGATAAAGGTACATATAGTCAAAACTATGGGTTTTCCAACAGTCATGTATGGATATGAGAGTTAGACCATAAAGAAGGCTAGGTGCTGAAGAGTTGATGCCTTCTAATTGTTGTGCTCAAGAAGACTCTTAAGAGTCCTTTGGTCTGGAAAGAAAGCAAACCACTCAATTCTAAAGGAAGTCAATGCTGAATATTCAGTAGAAAAACTGATGATGAAGCTGAAGCTACAATACTTTGGCCACTTAATAGGAAGAGACTCATTGGAAAAAACCCTGATGCTGGGAATGATAGAATTTAGGAGGAGAAGGGGGCAACAGAGAATGACATGGTTGGATGGCATCACAGACTCAACAGACACAAGTTTACACAAACTCTGGGAGATAGTAAAGGATGGGGAAGCCTGGCATGCTGCAGTCCATGGGTCGCAGAGTCAGTCATCACTGAGTGAATGAACAACAACAACATAGGATATTAAATATAGATCCTTGTGTGTATATACACGTGCACATGTGCACACACGCATGCGCGCACACACACACACACATACTAGGACCTTGCTGGTCATCTATTTTGTAAATAACAGCTTGTATTTGATAATCCTAAACTCCAAATTTGTCCCCCCTACCCTTTTTCTCCTTTGGTAACTATCAATTTGTTTTCTATGTTTGTGAGTCTCTTTGTTTTGTAAATAAGTTCATTTGTATCATTTTTTTAGATTCCACATATAAATGATATCATTGCATATTTGGATATTTGTCTTTCTCTTTATGATTTGCTTCATTTAATATGATAATCTCTAGGTCAATCCATGTTGCTGTGAATGGTATTATTTTATTCTTTTTTATGGCTAATATTCCATTGTATATATGTACCATATTTTTATCCATTCATCTGTCAACAGACATTAAGATTGCTTTCACGCCTTAACTATTGTAAATAGTACTACTAGGACCATAAGGGGAGCATATATCTTTTTGAATTATAGTTTTATTCAGATATATACCGAGGGTTGTGATTGCTGGATCATATAATTCTATTTTAGATTTTTAAGGAAACTCAATAAGTTTTCCACAGTGGCTACACCAGTTTGCATTCCCACCAACAATGTACTAGGATCCTCTTTTCTCCATAAGCTCTCTGTGGCTGCTGCTACTGCTAAGCTAGCATTTATTATTTGTAGGTTTTTTTTTTTTAATGATGGCTATTTTGATTGGTGTGAGGTGATACTTCATTGTAGCTTTGATTTACCTTTCACGAGCAATTATTGTTGTTGAGCATCTTTTCACGTGCCTGTTGGACATCTGTATGTTTTCTTTGTAGAAATGTCTAATCAGGTCTTCTGTCAATTTTTTTCTTGGATTGTTTGCTATTTTGGTGTGTTGTTGTGAATGAGTTATATGGGCTGTTTGTATATTTTGGAAATTAAGCCCTTGTCGTTTTGCATGGTTTGCAAAGATTTTTAGGACAGTCCTAGGCTGTCTTTTCATTGTGTTTATGGATTCTTGTGCTGGCAAAAACTTATATGTTTCATTAGATCCTATTTATTTATTTTGATGTTTAGTTCTATTACCTTGGAGATTGAACTAATAATATGTTGCCATGATTTATTTATTTCTCTATGCAAATAGACTCTCTCTTTTTATGGACAGACAATGTGATTCATTTCTCTTTGTGATTTGTGTTTTGGGTATGGAATATTTGTAGTTTAAATTCTTTGTAAGATCAGAATCACAGACAATTTCAACAAATAAATGTAATTACAAAATCTTAGAACTATGTTTTACTTAAATATATTGCCTTATTTAATCAGAGTAGAGTATTTAAAAGGGTTTTTTACAAGGGTTTTTAAAAAGGTTGAAGGGAGTGTCATTTTCTCATTTATTTCACTCAATTACTGAGCTGGAATAAAGGTTAAATTTACTGAGACAAGGAGAGGGGTGAACACACACACAAACACACACAAACTCAAACAGAGAAGGAAAAATAATAACTTGGTAGTGGGAAATGCACCCCCTTTTGGAATATGCTAAAGCTACAAAGAAGCAATTAAACAGCCAATTAAAATTAATATCTTACAAACATTGGGGAAACATTAAGGTAACAAAGAGATCAATAATCACGTGGGGATGCAGGATTCACGTCCCGTTTGACTGCATCTAGCTGCATGCGATCTTATTTTAACTGCCTCTGATATTAGAGTTTTTGCCTTTAGAGGACTGATGCCACAACCAAAACCTGTAATCTTGTCCTCATGGTTACCAACCCTCCTCAAGAAAAACCAAATAAAAGGCAGCTGTGTGTATACGTTCAGAACGTGTCTCAGATTCTTACAAAAAGGTAATTCAAATTCATTTCCTTTAGAAAACGAAAATCTTCTTTTCATTTTTGTGCCTCAACTGAGTTATTTGGCTTTCTAATAAAAAAGAAAACAATAAATTAGAAAAGTTAGTAATGGGAAGGATGCTGTTAAGTACTTGGTGCTGCCATTGATTAATGTGGACAGGAACAGTGTGTGCTAATATCAATACATGGCATTAATTTGATAGTGTGCTTTGTATTGAAAGAGTCATTTGGTTTAATTTAAAACATGACAAAATCATGTTTATAAATATGGTAAATGTTTAAATGATGATTATTTGAAATGGAATTTATTTTTACTGCGTGGGGAACATACAAGCAATTTTCAAGTGTTGATGCATAGATTTTATTTTTTTTAATTTATTTTAATTGGAGACTAATTACTTTACATAGATTTTAGAGTTACAGAATATGAAGAGTGGTCCTGAGGAGAAAAAATTGCATTGAGTTAAACTCACATACCTGTTCAGACCATGGGAGGGCCTTCAGCTAGAATAGTTTGGTAGTTTGCATTTTGGATGTAGGCTATAAGAGAAAAGTATAGAATACATATATATATATATGTATATATACATATGTATATATACATATATATATGCATTTGTATGTGTGTGTGTGTGTGTGTGTGTGTATATATATTGCATTTGCAGAAACTAAAGTGAAATATGTGTACTTAGCCCAACAATTTGAGAGTCCTTCAACCCAGTTGTATTTTAACACAGAGAATTGCTTAATAAATGCCAATGCTTATTCTTGGAGAAGGAAATGGCAACCCACTCCAGTATTCTTGCTTGCTAAAATCCCATGGACAGAGGAGCCTCGTGGGCTACAGTCCGTGGTGTTGAAAAGAGTCGGACATGGCTGAGCGACTAAGCACGATGCTTATTCATTTGTCCACTAATTTTCCTCTTGCTTCACTTGTTCTATATATTATGCTCTGTTATCCTAGATTTTTTTTTCATGTGTGATTAATTTTATTAGACCTACTACTTCCTGTAAACTTTCGAGAGGAAAATATTTAGAACTCAAGTTTAAGCATAAAATTTCTTAATAAATGGCGAGAAAAATTATACTTTGCTCACTGAGTTCATCCTGTTGGGTTTAGCAGACTCACTGGAGTTACAGATTTTGTAACTTTTTTGCCTTTTTCTGTGATTTATACACTTACAGTTGTGGGGAATGTTGGAATTATTCTCTTAATCAGAATTGATTCCCAATTTCACACACCCATGTATTTCTTCCTGGCTAACCTGTCCTTTGTGGATGTTTGTTATTCATCCACCATCACCCCAAAGATGCTGGCAGATCTATTATCAGAGAAGAAAACCATCTCCTTTGCTGGCTGCTTTCTGCAGATGTATTTCTTGTAGCCTTGGCCACAACTGAATGCATCCTTTTGGGTTGATGGCCCGTGACCGCTATGTGGCCATATGCAACCCTCTCCTTTACTCCTTGATCATGTCCAAGACGGTCTGCCTGAAAATGGCAGCAGGGGCTTTTACAGCAGGACTGTTGAACTCCATGGCTCTCACAAGTTGTATAAGCAGCTTTCCTTTCTACAGTTCCAATGTCATTCATCACTTCTTCTGTGATAGCTCCCCACTTTTAAGCCTCTCCTGTTCTGACACACACCTGTATGAAAGTATCTTGTCCACTTTTTGCTGGTGTGAATATCATTGGAAGTCTGCTGGTGATCGTCACCTCCTACTGCTACATTCTCTTCTCCATCTTCCCCATGCATGCAGGGGAGGGAGGCGCAAAGCGTTCTCCATGTGTGTGTCTCACCTGACAGCCATCATCCTGTTTTATTCCACCTCCATCTACACTTATCTGAGACCTTCCTCCAGCTACTCCCTGACTCAGGACAAAGTGGCTTCCGTGTTCTACACAGTAGTCATCCCCATGATGAATCCTCTGATCTACAGTCTTCAGAACAGGGAAGTGAAGAAGGCTTTTGGAATGTAGACGGTTAGGAAACGGATTCCTTCATTTCTGTGATTGATTAATTTTCTGAACTAAATAGAATATACAATTTACCTTTCGGAAACTGGATCAAGCTTATCTTCATTAAAACTTAATCTGTATTATCATGTTCTGGTAATGTTCATGGACATGAGCCCTGTAACTTATCAAACTTATGTAAGATCATGGAACTTTTTCTAATCATTGTATGTTTTCCTATAGATTTCTAAAATGTGATTTATTCATAAAGCTGTCTTGGTTATGGAAATAAAGGGTTAAGTATATGGAGATAACTTTTGCAATGTCACATGAATTTAGTTGTGTGTTATATTTGTAATTGTCAGCTTTTAAATGTATTTTTTCAACATTTATGATCTGTATAAGATTGTTTATATCACATGTGTGAAAATGTTTTCAAAGTAGATTTCCACTTTATTGAATTAGGCGGTAATGCTTAAATCAAAAATCAGTAATATCATTTAACTGCTATAGTAAACATGTGAACTTTCATTTCCTTTATCCCCCATAAACACATACTTATCCATTAAAGAATATATAGGAATTTGTCTAAATGTATTTTGTTTAGAAAACTGCTCTCTGGTTAGAAGGCACCGATTGCAACAGCTTTCTTCTCTTCCCATCTTTTCTTCTCAAAAGTTTCCTGTTCTCTCACATTTTGTCTCCCCAGACTGATCCACATATTATACACAAAGCCACATGCACTCGTAGCCAGCTATAGCAGAGTTTAATCAATGTATAGTTTAAAAGTGTGTAGATTGATCTTTGAAGGATAAAACAGACCCATATCCTTTAAAACAGTCTCAGAGATTTCCTAATTATGGAAATATTCTACCAGTCACCAGTGAAATCCATTAAAGTTAATCTGTATTTTATATTAAATGTAGGCAATAATATATAGGTGGAATGGAGTGGCATAGTAGAATTCTGGGAGGAAATTTAGTGGGATTCAGGGCCTGCTAAGATGCTAACCACACTTAGAACTTTGGAGGGATATTCCTTGTGGCTCTTCCCCTTGTCCTTGCTGCTGAAATTGCTCCCGATAGAAGTTGTAATAGTGAAGTCATCTGGGATATAACAAAGGAGATCCCATGACCTGTCACACCATCCAGTGCCTCTGCTGTCCCTTATAGTCCAGCAGGGTCTGGAGTGAATATTCATGGAAGGCCTGTAGTTAGAAGTTAGTGTCTCCCTTCTAATTTATTTCACTTAAAAACAGAGCTTCCATGTTGGCTCAATTAGTCAAAGAATTTTCCCTGCAGTGCAGGAGAGACCTGGGTTCAATCCTTAGGTTGGGAAGGTCCTGGCGAAGGAAATGTCCAACCCATTCCAGTATTCTTGCCTGGAGAACGGGTCGATGGACAAAGGAGTTCAGCAGGCTACAGACCAGGGGGTTCCAAGAGTCCAGACACAACTGGAGTGACTAACACGCTCACTTTCAAGAACAGAGCTAGACTGAAAGTCAAATTCAGCCAGACAAGTGTAGGGGTATGCACACACACACACATACACACACACACACACACAAAGGGAAGAATCATAATTTGCAGAGGATTATGTAACCATTGGAATAGCTCAAAACGTCAAAGAAAGAGAGAAAATTAAATAGATCTTTTTTTTTTTAATTTGGCAAATAAATAACTTTGAAATAACAGAGAAATCAGAAAGTTGCATATAGTGTTTAACCACACCTACTTGCACATGATCATATTTAAATATTTCTGAGACTGCAGTTTCTGGCCTTTAGAGGATTCATAACACAATTAAAACCTATAATCCAGTCCCCATGGCTACCTAACCCTCTTTAAGGAGAAAAAAAAAAAAGGATAGCAATATGCATATACTCGAGAAAGATGTCTCAAATTTTTACAAAAATGGTGATTCAAAATTTCACTGCTTTACATTTCACTTAAAACATGAAAATTGCATTTTATGTGTTTGTGTGTGTGTGTGTGTGCATCCCCTGAGTTATTAGGGATTCCTAGTAAAAACAGAAATAATAGACTAGACAAGTTAGCCCTGAAAAATGCTGTTCAGTACTTGGTGCAGTCTCTGTCATTCACCGCCATAAATAGTTACAGTGTGTGCTCACCACACGGCATTAATCTGACAGTGTGCTTTGAAAAGAAGAACATTTATTTGTGTGCCTTAATACACTGCAATATCACCATTAAGAATATGATAGATGTCAAAATATCAGTTATCGAACTGGGCTATTTCTTGCTGCCTGGAGAACACAAAAGTGATTTCCAAGTGACTATGCATACATATTTGGAGTTGAAGATATAGAGAGCAGACTTGAGGAGAAAAAAAAAAAAAAAGAAGATTTCAGTTAAATTCAAAATACCTGCTCAGAGAATGGAAAAAAAAACTTCAGCAAGAATAATTCTGTACTTTGCATTTGGATATGGAAGGGAAAGAATAGAACATAGATGCTGCATCTGAAAAAGAACCTTAGGTGATGTATTTATATTTAGATAAGTCATTTGTGGATCCTCAGTCCAGAATTAATAGAGCCAATTCCTTAATAAAATCTAATGCTTATTCATTTGTCTACTAATTCTCCTCTGACTCTGTTTGCCATGCTCTGTTGTCCTAGATTTCTTTTCCATATATGTTTTACTTTATTAATATTTCTATTTATGGTAAATTGTGCAAGGGGAAATATGCACACCCAGTTTAAGTTTGGGTATACTGTATCTGTAATCCAATGGGCAGAAAAATTGCAGTTCACCCACAGAGGTCATCCTGTTGGGATTAGGCAGATACATTGGGAGCTACAGGTAATCCCCCTTTTGCCTTTTCTTGGTGATTTACATGCTACCATTGTGGGAAAGGTTGGGATGACCCTCTTAATCAGGACTGATTCTAAACTTCACACATCCATGTATTTTTTTCCTGGTTAACCTGTCCTTTGTGGATATTTTTTATTCCCCACCATCACTCCAAAGATGTTGGGTAGATTTATTATCCAGGAAGAAGAATAATCTCTTTTGTTGGCTGCTTTTGCAGATGTACTTTTTCACACTTTGCCACATTGAATGCATCCTTTTTGGGTTAATGGCCTATGACTGCTATGTGGCCATAAGCAAC